>CP139501.1:167066067-167536385 GCA_021014915.2 Artemisia tridentata subsp. tridentata | reverse complement strand
TGATTTAAGTTTACCAGGATACATCTTTAATCTAGAATTAAATAGTAGCACTTTCTCTCCAATAGTAAACGTTTTATCCCCATGTAACCTCGAGTCATGCCATCTTTTAGTTCTTTCTTTGTAGATCTTAGTATTTTTGTAGGCCTCATCTCTTAGTTCATAGAGTTCATTAAGTTCCATGAAACGGTTATTCGTTGCAGCTTCCATATCCATATTACAATTCGTCAAAGCCCAATATGCACTTTGTTCAATTTTGACCGGTAGGTGGCATGCTTTTCCGTATACAAGACGAAATGGAGTGCATCCCGTTGGTGTCTTATAGGCTGTACGAAATGCCCATAAAGCATCATTTAACTTATCAGACCACCCTTTCGGATTATATCCAGTCGTTTTTTCAAGAATTCGCTTTATAGCCCTATTGGTTACTTCAGTTTGCCCATTGGATTGAGGATGGTATGCAGTGGAAACCCTATGATACACTCCATATTTTTGCAAGGCTCTTCCCAAATGGTGATTACAAAAGTGTGTTCCCCTATCGCTAATCAATGCTTTAGGAATTCCAAACCTAGAGAACAAACTTTGCAAAAATTTAAGTACTACCTTGCTGTCGCTTGTTGGTAATGCTTGCGCTTTGACCCATTTTGATACGTAATCAACAGAAACCAAAATATACTTATTACCTTTAGATTCAGGAAATGGTCCCATGAAGTCCAATCCCCATATGTCGAAAACTTCACATACATGGATATAGTTTTGCGGCATTTCGTTTCTTGATGTTATATTCCCGGATCGTTGACACGCATCACATCCTTTTATATAATCTTTTGCATCATCCAACATAGTGGGCCAATAAAATCCCGCATCAAGGATTTTTCTTCTTGTGATAACTGCACCGTGATGTCCCCCCGTCGGCCCTGAATGGCAATGTGCCAATATTGCTGGGATGTCATCACCATCTACGCATCTTCGTATAATATTGTTAGGACATAATTTAAAGGCAGAAGGTTCATCCCAAATATACTCGCTAGCGCGAGTTAGAAACCTTCTTTTCTCGTCGGATGTTAGCCCTTTTGGAATTTCATTTGCAACAATAAAGTTTATATAGTCGGCATACCATGGTCCATTATTATTACTCTTAATTCTTACCATCATAAGGTGTTCATCAGGAAAGTCATCAGCGATTTCCCTTTCATCAAGCACCTCCATGTCAGGGTTTTCAAGTCTAGATAAGTGGTCAGCAGCTAGATTCTCGGCACCCTTTTTATCTTTAATTTCAATATCGAATCCTTGGAGCAATAAAACCCACCTAATAAGTCTTGGCTTGGCATCCTGTTTATTGAACAAATACTTCAAAGCATAATGGTCAGTGTAAACCATAGTTTTTGACAATATAAGATATGATCTAAATTTATCGAATGCAAAAACTACTGCTAAAAGTTCTTTTTCCGTGGTGGTGTAATGTTCTTGGGCATTATTCAATGTTTTGCTAGCATAATAAATTGGCTTAAATTTCTTATCTATCTTTTGGCCAAGTACAGCTCCAACAGCATAATCACTAGCATCACACATTAGTTCAAAAGGCAGATTCCAATCCGGTGAAATTATAATAGGTGCAGAAGTTAGTTTTTCTTTAAGTATGTTAAATGCCTTTTTGCAATCTTCAGAAAAATCAAACTTCGCATCTTTTAGCAATAATTGGGTCATTGATCGGTTAAAATCAAGTCGTTATTTATTTCCAAAGAATACAGCGGAAGTTGTATTCCCGGGTCGTTATCCCCAACGAAGGCTGAATGGAGTTTGTGATCTCGGTTTGTGAATACGTGTTTTGAATGGTTAAACAAAGATGAGAGTTTGGATTTTTTACGCTAAAATAAGTAAACATATATTAAAAACGACTAAATATCTAAGGAAAGCGATAACCTAAAGTGCACGAAAGTAAATACGTAAACGAAAGTTGAAATCGAACTAAACCGGGGAATACCCGAGCATAAACGTGAAAACGATGAAAAACTAAACCTACGAATTCCAAATTATATTTCCTACATTCTAATCGACAAAAGAAAATTTTACGAAAACGAATTACATTTTTCTAATTAAAATCTAATTAAACGTGATTTAAAATAAATTTTTGAAAAGAAAAATACATAAAATTAACTGATCCAAATCCAACTTGCAACATACTCAAAACAGAATAACCAGGTTCAACTGATAAACTAGCAAATGAAGCAATATAAGCAAAATAAAAAAACTCATAAGCAGATAAAAGCAGATAGAATAAGGACTAATTCGACTAAGCCACAAGATTCAATACCCACAAGATTCAATAACTAACTACTCGTATACTGATGCAATAACTTGAATCAACTAACTAACTTAGTCAAAACGCAAACAAAATAAACTAAAACACAAATACTAACTTAAACTAAGCAGCAACAACAACGAGAACAATATACTAACTTATCATAAATAAGAAACAACAAGAATTAAAGAAGCAGAATCGAAGCAGTAAAAACTTAAATAAAAACAGAAATTAATTAAACTAAATTTAAATTACATTAAAAAGTACAAATACCTTCGAACAAAAAAGCTAAATTAAACCTTTTATAAGCAAACAAAAAAAAAGAGCAGTAAACTAGAATTTCAACTAAAACTGAATTAAGATTAAGATTAAAAATAAATTACAATACTTAAAAAATACGAATACCTTAAAAAAGCTAAATAAATCCTACGATTCTTAACGAAAATTACAACTAAAATTAAAAATAAATTACACTAAAAAAAACATACCGAACTAAAGCTAAATAAAACCTACCTTTTAAAACTAAACTACTCGACTAAATTTATATCCAAGATAAAAAAAAAAACAATACAATAAAAAAATTAGTTCTTCGTCTTTTTTTTCTTTTTCTGTGCTTCTTGTCTTCACCGTTGGATCAATCTTGTTCTCCACAGCAAGAATCTGAGCCGTTGGCTCTTTATTAGCCACGGATTGATGAGGTGGAGTGGATACCCGTGAGGTTCTTTTGGAGTGATGTGGGATGATGGTGATGGGAGAAGATTTGGGGAAGAGAGATTTGGCGGGCTTAGGGTTTTGTGGCTTATTTTTTGGGGAAGAGGACAAAGCTAAGAAGCAAATTAGGGTTGTGTTCTTGGCCGATTGGGACATTTGGGGATTTGACCCTTTTTATTACCCGGTTTAGCTAAGCTTGGGATGGGTCGGGTCTGTTGTTTAGGATTGGTGGGCTGGGTATTGTTTAGTAGGATGGGTTTAAGGGGTTAGATGGTTGGGCCGGTTGGGGTGTTAGGGTGGATAGTGGGTTTTAAGGTTTTGGTTATTTGAGGTATTTTAGATCCGGTTGTGTTGTTTAGAAAATAGGGTAAATTTAAGTTTAGTTTTAGGGACCAAAAGTAATAATCTTGAAACTCCAAGGACCATAATTGCCGAATCTCCAAAGCTAATCCAGGGACCAAAATTGCCAAGCTTATTATTCCAAGGACCAAAAATTTATTTTTTATTATTATTTTTTTATTTTTTTTAAGCTTGAGGGACTAGACTTTCCATTTGCAAATTTTGTTTGTTTTTCAATCGTTTTCAATCATTTTGCATATGGAATACACAAAAACACATCTCAAAGATATTTTTAACATTATTTGATCGTTTTAAAGTGTTTTTGGTTATTTTGACTCGAAAATTGGACGAAAAGATATGTGTAAAACGACACATATCAAATCCCCCACACTGAGCAATTGCTAGTCCCTAGCAATTTTTTATGAAAAGTTGATGGATGTATCTCTTTACCAGAAGCCATCACCTCTGGAGTAGCCAAATGTTTCAGTTCAAGTAAGAACTATGGTACACTGATAACCATATGATTTTGAGCAAATCATCAGCTGCCAACGGATTTGATTTGTCTTTACCAGAAGCCGTTTGCTTCTGGACTAGCCAACTCTTAGATAAAACAACTTATTATCTTTGGTGAGCTGATGACCAATTATGGTTTTCCAACTGCCTTTACCACAAGCCATAATCTTGCGGGCTAGCCAACTCTTCATCTTTTTAGGATATGGTGAGTCGAATACCATACAATTTTTGGCAAATTGTAAGCCGTAAACGGATTTGATATATCTTTACCAAGAGCCGTTTGCTCTTGGATTAGCCAATCCTTTTGTGTGTTAGACATGGTGGACTGATAACCATTTATTGTGTAAGTGCAAAACACTTACACCAAAAAAAATTTTTGGCCAAAAACGGGGGAATTAGATGGTATATATACGTGATTAAATTCGTGAGAATTCCCCCCACACTAGAAATGAATATTGCCCTCAATATTCAAAGTACCGGCTATTATGCCGAAACTGAGAACGTAAAAGGGAAATATTACGGGCCATTTATTTTATTTTTGTGGTTTAATAATTTTTTTTTTTTTTTTTTTTTTTTTTTTGAAATTTATGTACAACATCGGGGGCATCTCCCCCACACTAGGGTGTTAGAAAATAGAAAGAAGTCAGAAGAAAATAGAAAGAAGTCAGAAATATGGGTGAAAACCCATATGGTGTGCTACTGTTTTTGTTAACCGAGTCGCTAGCTTGACTCGACCCCGAATTCATTTGTTCTTGGGGAAGCATGTGGAAGAAACAATCTCCATCGGACTTTCATTCAAAATGTTTGGACAAACATTGAAGTACATGAAAGTTCCACTCCGATGAGATACATCCGGCTCAGATGCCGGGGTCAAAAACCTTGTCCTCATTCTCAATGGAGAGAATGGAAGGACAAGCTACCTTATAATCACAGAAAGGTAGAAAGACTCGAACGACATATGTGACGTCAATATAATGGCGATCCTCAAAGGGAAATGTCACATATGTCGGAGAAGGAAGAATATCGGGATTAAGAACCGAGGTCATATCATCAAGATTTGAGATAATAGAGTCCTTGACCTCATCGTTCTCTAACTCTTCATCAAAGAGAGGATTTTTGTTTGAAAAGTACTCATCATCAAATTCAAAAAGAGAATTCGAATAGACTTTGAGACTTTCATTTTGAACTTCCTCATCAGAAAGTGATTCGTCATCACTAGAGGAAAAATCATCATTTGAATTGAAAAGATGGTTAGAGAAGATCCCGGAAGTATCATCAGTAGTGTCAAGAGGATGATCACTACAAAGAGACAAATCACATTCATCATCCGATATATCCTCAGACTCACTTGGGATTGGGATAAGGATTTCAGCACTAGACTTTATGAATTCGTCCGATTCCTTTTCAAGAACAGTGCTAAGATGCTCATCCCCCATAGTAGGAGAGTCATCAGGGTTCATAGATGGAAAGAATGATGTGATTGCAATAGACTGAGGGAGTTGAGAAATGATATCGCTCAAGGGAATAGTACTCTCCTCGTCATCATCATCGTCATCGAGCTTGCACGCCTGATCAAACAAGAGACGGTTGTGTGCTGCTCGTTCTATGGCGAGTAAATCTTCCATAGACTCACCATGACGATCATTTGGGTTTTGTTTAATAGCCAGATTTGTAAGTTCAATTCGTATCTCTTGAAGTTCTTGGAATATTTCTTCAAGAGATATCTGAGGCTGGCTTTGAGTGGTTTGATACTGTGGAGGATAAGAATAATCATGATTGTTACAAGGGCCATGCTCATAGACAAGCGAGTACCTTGTTTGACAATCAGAGCTACAATGCGAACCTCCACAGTACTCACAACAGTAATATTGTTGTGGTGGTGAATAATATGAAGATGTGTCAAATCCGGATGATGTCTGATTGTTATAAGGGTTCTGCTCATAGACAAGCAAGTCTCCCGTTCGACAATCAAATTCCGGATGAGGACAACCTCCACAAAATTCACAAGAATATGTTTCCATCTCATGGTGCGGGGGTTGGTTAAGGAAATTGGTTGTTTCATTGTAGGGATTTTGGTCATAGACAAACCCGTTTCCCGAATTCACAATGCTACAACCATGGCAATTTCCACCATTTGGAGGTCCCCCACACCATTCACAACCATAGTTGTAAGATGTAGACATAAAAAGAATCAAACGTGTAGAGGGTTAAGAAGATAGAATAAAACGTTTAGAGGGTGAGAAAAGGAATTAAACGGATAAGAAGGCAAAGAAGAATCTTTTTGGATTTTTAATAACATTTTTTTTTTTTTTTTTTTTTTTAAAAAAAAATTCAAAGGGAAAAAAGGGAAAATAAATTTTGAAATAAAAATCTTTTTGGGTTTTTAATAAGAAAATATTTACGAAACACGCAACGACAAACGAGATTTAAAAATTCGCGTCAAGCCTTCCCCGGCAGCGGCGCCAAAATTTGATCGGTTAAAATCAAGTCGTTATTTATTTCCAAAGAATACAGCGGAAGTTGTATTCCCGGGTCGTTATCCCCAACGAAGGCTGAATGGAGTTTGTGATCTCGGTTTGTGAATACGTGTTTTGAATGGTTAAACAAAGATGAGAGTTTGGATTTTTTACGCTAAAATAAGTAAACATATATTAAAAACGACTAAATATCTAAGGAAAGCGATAACCTAAAGTGCACGAAAGTAAATACGTAAACGAAAGTTGAAATCGAACTAAACCGGGGAATACCCGAGCATAAACGTGAAAACGATGAAAAACTAAACCTACGAATTCCAAATTATATTTCCTACATTCTAATCGACAAAAGAAAATTTTACGAAAACGAATTACATTTTTCTAATTAAAATCTAATTAAACGTGATTTAAAATAAATTTTTGAAAAGAAAAATACATAAAATTAACTGATCCAAATCCAACTTGCAACATACTCAAAACAGAATAACCAGGTTCAACTGATAAACTAGCAAATGAAGCAATATAAGCAAAATAAAAAAACTCATAAGCAGATAAAAGCAGATAGAATAAGGACTAATTCGACTAAGCCACAAGATTCAATACCCACAAGATTCAATAACTAACTACTCGTATACTGATGCAATAACTTGAATCAACTAACTAACTTAGTCAAAACGCAAACAAAATAAACTAAAACACAAATACTAACTTAAACTAAGCAGCAACAACAACGAGAACAATATACTAACTTATCATAAATAAGAAACAACAAGAATTAAAGAAGCAGAATCGAAGCAGTAAAAACTTAAATAAAAACAGAAATTAATTAAACTAAATTTAAATTACATTAAAAAGTACAAATACCTTCGAACAAAAAAGCTAAATTAAACCTTTTATAAGCAAACAAAAAAAAAGAGCAGTAAACTAGAATTTCAACTAAAACTGAATTAAGATTAAGATTAAAAATAAATTACAATACTTAAAAAATACGAATACCTTAAAAAAGCTAAATAAATCCTACGATTCTTAACGAAAATTACAACTAAAATTAAAAATAAATTACACTAAAAAAAAACATACCGAACTAAAGCTAAATAAAACCTACCTTTTAAAACTAAACTACTCGACTAAATTTATATCCAAGATAAAAAAAAAAACAATACAATAAAAAAATTAGTTCTTCGTCTTTTTTTTCTTTTTCTGTGCTTCTTGTCTTCACCGTTGGATCAATCTTGTTCTCCACAGCAAGAATCTGAGCCGTTGGCTCTTTATTAGCCACGGATTGATGAGGTGGAGTGGATACCCGTGAGGTTCTTTTGGAGTGATGTGGGATGATGGTGATGGGAGAAGATTTGGGGAAGAGAGATTTGGCGGGCTTAGGGTTTTGTGGCTTATTTTTTGGGGAAGAGGACAAAGCTAAGAAGCAAATTAGGGTTGTGTTCTTGGCCGATTGGGACATTTGGGGATTTGACCCTTTTTATTACCCGGTTTAGCTAAGCTTGGGATGGGTCGGGTCTGTTGTTTAGGATTGGTGGGCTGGGTATTGTTTAGTAGGATGGGTTTAAGGGGTTAGATGGTTGGGCCGGTTGGGGTGTTAGGGTGGATAGTGGGTTTTAAGGTTTTGGTTATTTGAGGTATTTTAGATCCGGTTGTGTTGTTTAGAAAATAGGGTAAATTTAAGTTTAGTTTTAGGGACCAAAAGTAATAATCTTGAAACTCCAAGGACCATAATTGCCGAATCTCCAAAGCTAATCCAGGGACCAAAATTGCCAAGCTTATTATTCCAAGGACCAAAAATTTATTTTTTATTATTATTTTTTTATTTTTTTTAAGCTTGAGGGACTAGACTTTCCATTTGCAAATTTTGTTTGTTTTTCAATCGTTTTCAATCATTTTGCATATGGAATACACAAAAACACATCTCAAAGATATTTTTAACATTATTTGATCGTTTTAAAGTGTTTTTGGTTATTTTGACTCGAAAATTGGACGAAAAGATATGTGTAAAACGACACATATCAGTCATAGGCCTAGATATCATTGAAAAATCCTTTATGAACCTACGATAGAATCCAGCATGCCCTAAAAAGCTTCTAACACCTTTTACATTAGTGGGGTAAGGTAGTTTGGCAATTACATCAATTTTTGCTTTGTCGACTTCTATACCTTTCCCAGAAATCTTATGTCCTAACACAATTCCCTCTCTAACCATAAAATGACATTTTTCCCAATTAAGAACAAGGTTAGTTTCTTCACACCTAGCAAGCATTTTATCAAGTTTAAAGAGACAATCACTAAATGAGTTACCGAACACTGAGAAGTCGTCCATGAAGACTTCCATAAAGTCTTCTACCATATCATGGAAGATAGCCGTCATACAACGTTGGAAAGTAGCAGGGGCGTTGCATAGTCCGAACGGCATTCTCCTATAGGCGAAGGTTCCATAAGGGCAGGTGAAAGTCGTCTTCTCTTGATCCTCAGGGGCAATTGGTATTTGGAAGAAACCTGAAAAACCATCTAAAAAACAATAATAATCATGACCTGACAGTCTTTCTAACATTTGATCAATAAATGGAAGAGGGAAGTGATCTTTTCGCGTAACATCATTGAGTTTGCGGTAGTCGATGCAAACTCTCCATCCGGTAACAGTTCTTGAAGGGATTAGCTCATTGTAGTCATTGAGTACTACCGTCATTCCCCCCTTTTTTGGTACAACGTGGATAGGACTGACCCACGAGCTGTCGGAAATTGGGTAGATAAGTCCAGAGTCAAGTAATTTTATGATTTCATTTTTCACCACGTCTTGGACTTTTGGATTCAAACGCCTTTGGGGTTGGATGGTTGGTTTGAATTCATCTTCCATGAGGATTTTATGTGTACAGAATGACGGGCTAATTCCCTTAATATCAGACATACTCCACGCTAATGCTCCTCTTCGTTTATATAGTACCTGCAAAAGGGATTCTTTTTCTTTTGGCGTTAAATCAGATGCAATAATAACGGGCGAATTAGTGTTCCCATTTAGATAGGCATACTCCAAAGTAGAAGGGAGATCCTTAAGCACAGGTTTAACATGATCAATTTCAGTAGCACTAGCGGAATAAACTTGTTCTTTAATTATATTGCTGCTGTCATCAGATAGATGCGCCGCATCGATATTTTTGATGCGCCGTATGGCGTTACATACAGCAGAGTCAGCAGCCAAATAATTATCAATAGTATTCTCATCAACTTGATCTTCTATAGCAATTGTGTTTTCTAAATTTTTAAGCAGAAAAGAATCAAGCAAATTACTTTTTAACAATTTCTGAGTAAATTGATTAATCGTGTCATCAGAAACATCGATATTATAGCATTCATCGTCATCGGAATCATCTTTACTCATAGATTGTTCCATGTTAAACTCAACCTCATCTTTTCCTATGGCAAGAGTTATCTTTTTATTAAAAACATCAATTATGGCCCTAGCAGTGGCTAAAAATGGTCGTCTTAATATTATAGGAGTTCTAGAATTTTCAGGCATATCGAGGATAACAAAGTCGATAGGTAATTCAAATTTATCAACTTTTATTAATATATTTTCGGCTATTCCTAATGGGTATTGTATGGATCTATCAGCTAGCTCTAAGCACATCCTAGTAGGTTTTGGTTCACCAAGACCTAATTTTTCATACATAGAAGAGGGCATAAGGCTTATACTAGCTCCTAGGTCGGCTAAAGCATTTCCAATTTGTAAATTTTTAATTTGACAAGGAATAGTGAAACTCCCTGGATCTTTTTCTTTAGACGGAAGTTTGTTGAGCAATGCCGCTGAGCTTCTTTCCCCCATTGTTACTGTGCAGGCTTCTTCAAGTTTAGACTTGTTTGTAAGCAAGCTCTTCAGATATTTAGCATATTTTGGCATTTGCACTAGGGCTTCCATAAATGGTATGCTTAGCTGCAGCTGCTTGAGATTCTCGAGGAACTTCTTTTGATAGGCATCTTCTTTCTCTTTCCTTACCCTATGTGGAAAAGGTAGTGTTGATCGTTTGAGTTTATCAGAAGGTTCTTCTCGGATTACAGGTTCTGGACTAATCTCTTTTGGTTGCTCTTGTTCAGATGATACAGATTCAGGGGAAATCTTGTTTGTGTTGTCATCCTCGGGTGTCTCTCCGGTTTGAAAGGTTGACTTTCCGCCTCTAGTTGTAATCCCTTTCAAATCTTGCTTTACCAAAAGAACCTTGTTAAGCACCATTGACAATTGGTGCACTTCAATTGCCAATCCGTAAATCATGTTGTTTTGTTCCTTTAGTAACAGCTCATGACTGCCTTTGAATTCATTAATAAAGTTTCTTGCTTCATGATGTTCTTTTTCATTGGCTTGAGCGATTTGTAGTGCAAACTCTTCCATGGTAAGGTTTCTTTGGGGTCTTCCGAACCAGTTGGGGAAAATATCGAACATTGTTCCTGAAAATTAGAGACAGGTAGATTTCAAAGTAAAAGTTTCCAAGTATAAGGGTCAGAGTATTTTCCGTTCGGAGATAAGAAAAATAAAAGTTGCTGATATCTGCAGCCGATGCGCCGTATCCAAAAAGTTGGATACGCCGTATCTTATAATCGTTAAAATTTAATCAGACTTTATTCAGAAAATAGATACGCCGCTTAGAAATTAGAATGCGCCGTATCAGTTTTAATTATCAAAAATCGATATTTATTTAAAATTAAATGCGTCGTATTAACAAAAGTTAATGCGCCGTATTTTCGTTACGTTTCAATATACAAGATTTTTGATTCAGAAGATACGCCGTATCGACAGAAATCGATGCGTCGTATCTGTTTAATAATTCAAAAACTGTTTTTTAATTAAAATAATAGATGCGCCGTATCTGCTAAAGCAGATGCGTCGTATCGCGTTATCGCTTAGAAAAAATTTCTTATTAAAAACAGATACGCCGTATCTTGGGGAAAGATGCGTCGTATCGAATTAATTAAACGCGTTGTATTTTATAAAAAAATTAAATGCAATACGCCGTATCTATGAAAATAGATGCGCCGTATCGTTTGAATAAGCTCAGTACAACGATAGCAGAACACAGAAAATACGAAAAATAAAAACAAATAAAACCAAACCCAAAATAAACAAAAATTAAACACACAAAAACAGAAAATATGCAAAATAATACAATGAATGCAATTTAACCTAATATACAACAGAGTTAGCGGTTAGATTAAAAATTAAAAAGAAAAACCTAATTAAAATACTAATCAAATTAACAGATAATAACAATTCACTCCCCGGCAACGGCGCCAAAAAACTTGATGCGCGTGTGCGTATGCTCTAATTTATACCCACGGTGTGTCGTTGTGGTTTTAGCAGTATTCAAGTTTTAAATTTATATTTAGCCGACTTATCAATAACACACACACTTTAACGAGCAGTGTACCCGGTCAGTATGAATATAATGGTAAGTAGAGTGTCGGTCACTAAGAGTGGAACGTATTATCTAGTTATTCTAATCAGTATTTTAATATCTTAAGTTAGCTATACAACCTATTCTAACGCAAGGGGGTTTCAGCCTGAGAGACTGGCACGGTTTGGTTGCAATTAAATAATAAACTAAACTAATAGGCACGAATCAGCGAATAGCACACACGTACACAGATAAATACTCGAGACAATAAGAAGACCTGTCCTGATAGTTAAGTAGCTTGTCACTTGTTTTATTGCTAGTTTTATATGAAGTGTATAGTTCGATGCAACGCACCGAGATTAAGTCCTTTCTCATTGGTTCTAATCTTATCGGCGAGTAAACCCTTAATGATTACTTATGACTATCCTATTTATCTTTCTTCCTACTTTTCTACAGACGATAGAATGCATAGGCGATCTAATAAATAGGCGAGGGCAGAGGCATGGCGACCCGATCAACGCTCAGCTAGACACAGAGGTTATCAATGCACTAATAAAAGTCACCAAAGACATCAACATATAAACTTTAATTAATGGGAAAGCAGTTTTAAGGGAGTGCAACCTTTCCGTTGTCACATTACACAAGCCACCAATCCTGATGAATTAAAGTTTACTAACACAATAAAACAAAACTACTTAATGAATTGAATGCATGCAGGACCTTATTACAGCTCTTGTATCTTCGTTCAAGGTGTGTCTTGTGCTGCTATCTCGACTGAATTCGTCCTAGGGTTTCTGTCTCGTCCTTCGTATATATTATATGCTCTCCGAAATTCGTCTGGTCTTGGTGTATTTATAGTTTCTGTCTGAGGGTAAGATGCGGCGCATCTAATAAGTAGATGCGGCGCATTGACTTAACTTCGCGTGGGGTCCAAGATTAATATATTCAGGAATATTCGTACACCGCCAGAAGATGCGGCGTAACTCCATTCTTAGATGCGGCGCATGTCTTCTTGTATCTTGGATCGTATCTTGTGAAATCTTGATAGTGATGCGCCGTATGTAATAAGCAAGATGCGGCGTATCTGGAGCAGAATGTCTTGATCTTGTACATTTCAGTAGACTCTTAACTTCATGCTTGTTTTGCTCCATAATTAGTCCAAAATCGCCAAGTTTCACCAAATACTTGTTTTTACCTGAGAATTACAAAAGTAAACATTAACGTATCAATTCTCATACATAATATAATAAAACAAGTCAAATAAATAGGATAAATGATAGTAATAAAATGTACTTATTTGAGTTCATCAGTTGTATACTCTTTGTAGGAGAGAAGTTACTTTGTAAAAGTTCTAAGCTTACAATATACAAAGCACACTTAACTTCTCTCCATCTGATCTATTTATACACAAGTAATCTAAGTATAAGTGATTAAAATATTACAAGTTGTTGAGGTAGCGTGTCTGACAATTACAAATAGTAATTGTCATTTCCAAGAACCAATAGGAAAGGGCTAATAAGACTTTGGGAGTTGTTGGCTGACACTCCATGACTTTTAGCCGCAATAGGGAAGGTTGGTATCTGATAATATAAGAGTGTTTGGTCTGACACTTTTATCTTCTCAGACCTTTACCTTTTGTTCCCGCCTTTTCTTCAGGCATTGGTTCCTCAGTCTTCAATCACTTTGTTGTTGAGGAGACTGGGGTTCAGTGAGTTCTTGTCCAACACTCACTGAACCATCATCTTCTTCTTTGGCTTAAGTCCTACTCAGGGAGTACCGCCTTCCTTAGAGTGAGTCCTTTATTGAACTCGCCTTAAGCATCCTGAAGATGACTCACTGAGAGACTGTTCTCTCAGTGACTTGAATTGTTCTCGGTTTAGCAAACACTTAGCTTAATTTGTGTTCAAATCCTGTTTAAGATAATTGGGTGTTTTACGAACCCAACAATCTCCCCCTATTTGGATATAAATTATGCCTAAGTGTTTTGATCAGTATGAGTGAGCTAAAGTCTTCTGCTCATACTGAATGTACTAGAAAATAAATAAGGATATTGATATAGCAAAACATTCATCAATTTATTCATATCATTACAAGTCCTATTATTCTAAGTACAAAATACTCAGGGTTCCTGAACAAGACCCATGAGTTCAAGTTTTCGCCTTCTTTGACATCAACACCTCTTTATCAGGTCGATCCTTCATCATTTGATCCATCAGCCTGACAAACTCCTCATTTTCAGGTCTCCTGATATTAAGCGCCATCAGTTTGTAAGCAAGGAGTGTTGTCGTTTCCACTTTATCGATGTCAGAGACTCTTTGAAAGGCTTCCTGACCAAATTCATCCACAAAGAAGATACCATACTCAGGTTCCTTGATGACCAGGTTGGGACGGAACTTGACTCCCTGAGGAGTAGTCCTGTTGCAATGAAGTGCAGCTATGTATTGTTCAGGTTCAATATCCACAGCTTTTCTTTTCTTCCCAGTCTTCTGAGTAAGTTTAGGGATAGCCAGTCCCTGAGAAGCAAGTGCCCTATCATGGTCAATTCCGAGACTCTTGGCCACTCTTGCGAGTTCATCATTCTTGGCACTCAGAGACTTGATAAGGTTTGGGGCATTCTTGCTTGGGGTTTTCTTCCTTAGGATGGGCATCATCATATCCCATTCTCTTAACCCATAGTCTGAAAATTTAATTGTTGGAAGGTGTTCAGACTTTCTTGGACCTCTATGTATCGTTATGCTCAGGGGTTTTGTGTTGTGAATGGAGATGTCAGTGATAGTGCCTTCATCCTTGGTTTTGGTCATGTGCCATACATACCTCTCATATGTCCTCTGCCTCTTTTCTTCCTTAAGTTTGGCTTGTTTGTTGTGTTCCTTAAGGAGTTCAGCCTGAAGCTTGAGAAACTCATCCCCTTTGATGTCCTTTTTCTCAGACTCCTTGATCACTTCTTTGGCAACCTTAGAAATTTCAGACCTGTCGAGTTCCAGCTCTTTCTCTTGTTCCTTCCTGAGCTCTTCTTGGTGTAAAATTTCAGCAAGTTGTTCAGGAGTCCCATAGACCCTTCTCCCATCCTCTAAATCAACATAGAACTGTGCATCAGGATCTGCACGTCTTTCAGTTGAAGCCTTAACTAAGCGTGCTTCAGGAGGAGGGTTTGTTTCAGTCACCATGATTTTCTTCCCTTTGTCAATGAGAGGAGGTTGACTGGTGGATGTCTCAGGGACAGTTACCAAAGCAGACGTAGGGTTAGGGATTGGAGGATCATCATTTTTCTCCCCCTCAGCAGATGGTGGAGCTTCAGTGGAGACGCCTGCTGACTGAGGAGGTGGAGGAGTATGAGAGGCCTGAAGAAGTGATAGGATATCAGAGACCATGGACTTTTTCTCAGAAGCATCATTCTTCATGGCACTGAGTTCGGTAGCCATGACTTGTTGGGTGGTGGAGAGTTCGGTGTAGTAGTTGATCAGCTCATTATGTGTTTGTGAGAGTTGATCAATGGCTGAGGAAAGCTTGTTGAGGTGCCCCTTGGATTCCATAGCAGTCTGATGAATGGAATCCTGCTTTTCCCTGAGACCTTTGAGATCTACCCCCTGAAAGAGCTTAAGAAGCTCAGTCAGGTTGGTGGAGGCAGTCGTCTGAGTGGCCATATGGTCTTGCATTGATTTAATCAGTGTGGGATCATCAGAAAGTTGTTCTTGTACTGATTCAACGGCCTTGAGGAGGTTTGAAAGTTCCTGATGCTGACCAGTGGCTGTCTCATCAAAGGTTTTGGTTAGTTCTCCAAGTTGTTTGTCAGCGAGCCTGGAAGCCTGAAGAATCTTGTCATGAGATTCTTCCACAGAGGCCCTGAAGTCAGCATAGGAGGCTGTCGCTTCAGTATGCTGATCCGTTAGTTCATCAGTAAGAGCATTGTAAAGACCTTCGTTGGCTTGGCGAAGGAATTTGGCCATACTTCTTTCAGAAGGCGGATGAACATTATCATACTTGGTTAACCACTCAGGGGTGGCTGAGGCACCTAATGAAGATGATGATGAAGATGATGGTGAACTGGGTTGTTGATCCTCAGGATGAGGAGAAGAGAGTTGTTGCTCAGACTGCAGAGGAGGGTTAATTTGACCCTCCATTTCCTCCTCAACATCAGGAAGTGGTTCATCCTCACCAAAATCAAAATCCGTCTCCTCCTCTGACTCATCAGCCAACAAATTTTCATAGTCAGCCAGAGAAGGAGCCTTCAGGATATCCGGCTCCCCCTCAGAAGAGGGCTCACCTTCGTTGTGGCCAGGTCCTGACTCTTTTGTCATAATAACTGGTGGGGTTTGACCAGCCTGACTAGTCATAACAACTGGGGGGGTTTGCCCAGCTTGACTTTTAGGGTCAGTTCCTGAGAGAACAAAAGTGCCTGAGGTGGGTTTGGGTTCTGTATCGGCGGGTGGTTTATATCCCTCCGAGTCTTTGTCCCCCTGAGCGCCTTCATCCACTGATGGGTGTTTTCCAGTGGAATCATGAGGCACTATTGGTGATTATTGATGGCCTCCCTTCCCATCAGGATTGTGCTGTCCTTTTGGGGATTTAGAGGCCTGAACTCCCTGAGACTCTAAGTGTGATTGCTTAGAGACGTTTACGGGATGTGAATGGGTATGGGTCCCCTTCTCAGTGGAGTAGTACTGCTCTACCGAGGATATAGAACCCTGAACTCCCTCAGGCTCTGATTAAGATTTATCAGTGCCTTCATTAGGATGTGAGTGGGTGGATGCTCCTGACCCTTCTGACTTGTTTTTGTCAGTCGGGACATTAGGAAAGGGTTTGCCCGAGGATACTGAGGATGATTGCTCAGCACCCTCCGGTGGCGTTTGTTTTATGGCCAATGTGGTCTCTTTTATGGGAGTCTGAGAGGTCAAGGTCACAACAACTTTCTTGGTGCCTGAGGCAACAGTCTCAGTGACGAGTGGTTTAGGTCTAACCACCTTACTGGATTGTCCCCCTTTCCCTTTGGTCTTCTTCACCTTCTTGGCTGGTGAAGGAACTGGTGAGCATACATTTTCACCCTGAATCACCGTTAACATGTAGGTGGTCAGGGCGACTGGTTGTACCTCAGTAATGTTACTACTAAAGTTAGTCTTATGAAGAACGTCAGGTTTTGAGCCTTCTTCGTCAGACCTTAAGTAGTCAGAACCAAGGAGTTCCTCAAGCACACATGAAATGAACCTAGGATAAGACATGTGTCTTTGCCTATGTTTCCCTGAGAGCTTTGACACGAGGTCACGGAAGATTATTCCTTCGATATCAATTTTTCTACCCTCCAAGAGACTGAACATCATCAATTGTTGTGATGAGTTCAATTGCTCAGTGGAGGATTTGTTTCCTCCGAGTACCTGAATGACGAATGTCATCATAAGTCTCCAGACAGGGTGAAACCATGTCTTCACTATTGGAGCCTTTGCCAGCAAGGCTTCAGGAGACTCGGTAGGACGCCTAACATCATGAGGCCCTAGGAAAAGCATTTCCGCTTTTATTTCCTGATCAGTAGGGTTTTCCTCAAAGTTCTCAACAATGTTAAGACCTGTGGCCATGATGAAGTTCTTATAGTTCAGGGAGAGAGTCCTAGTCCCATTCATCACAGTGAATGTGATGATTGACTCTTTGGTGTCCTTAGGGCTAGTAGCCGTTGCGGTACACCAAAACTCCCTGAGGTAGTCATTATAAATGACTGATGGGGTAGTTGTAAAAGTTGTGGCAAGGAAGCAGTTTTGTAGATACTTAACTACATCCTTGTAACCCGCATATTGCTGGGGATAGTGGAAATTTCCAACCACATTGTTTTTGGTCAGGTCCACGCCCTCCATTGTGAAGTTCACATTGGGGGCGGTGGTTATAGCATTAGAGGAAGCCATTTTATTATCTGGTTTTGGTCAAAAAAATGGTCGGATGATTCTAAATGCTAAGAACACACACACAATTTGTTTTGAGAGAGAAAAAGGGCAGAGTTTGCTTATAATTTTCAAAAACGTGTATGTGAATTCTTTTGGATGGGTATTTATAGGATAGTGGAGATGGGGGTATTTTTGGCATTTGAGTGATCTTATTTAATAAAAATATAAGATTTGGAAATTATTTTGAATAAAATGTTTGAGATCCGCATTAAATGCCACCACTCCACTTTTTCTCTTTTTTCACAATTGGCAGAGTGAACAGTTGAGCAGTTTCTGCAAAAGGAGAATTTGCAGAGTTTCCATCATCACACAGTGTATTGTGTGAGAGAGGGCATTGAATGCCAAGTTGGGAAGTGGGGGCCCATGAGGTGTATGCCAGAAAGGCAAAGGAACAAATATTCTTATATTTAATAAGAGTTCAGTTACCAACCTCAGACATTTACTAACTAGATACTTAGAGCATTTAAGTCAGTATTTAATGTCCTTTTCAGGGCCCTGAATGACTTTTCATTCAGTGATGGTTTTTCAGGGACTTGGGATTAGTCACTGATGATTCAGGAATATGGAATGATTCCTGAGCTACAAGGATTCAGGAACTTGGGTTTAGTTCCTGAACCCTAAAGATTTTCAGGAACTTGGGTTTAGTTCCTGAGGTTGAGGATTCAGTGAGATGTTTTCACTGATGTACACATTGAGTCAGGAACCTGAGGTTTTAAGAATTATACTTCAGTTGGAAGAATTCAATTAGTGGATTGATTCTCTATATCCAACATTCCTAATTCAGCTTTCAACCTTGTGAAAGTTGGTTCATCCAAAGGTTTGGTGAAGATATCAGCCAACTGATATTCAGTAGGGATGAAGTGTAATTCAATGTCACCATTCATGACATGGTCCCTGATGAAGTGATATCTGATATCAATGTGTTTTGTTCTCTGATGAAGAACAGGGTTGTTTGAGATAGCAATTGCACTTGTGTTATCACAAAAGATGGGTACCATCTTGTACTGAATTCCATAGTCACTGAGTTGACTTTTCATCCAGAGTACATTTGCACAACAACTAGCTGCTGCAACATATTCAGCCTCAGCTGAGGACAAGGCAACTGATTGTTGCTTTTTGGCACTCCAACAGACTAATTTCCCACCAAGTATTTGGCAAGAGCCTGAGGTGCTTTTTCTGTCCATGTTGCATCCAGCATAGTCAGAGTCTGAGTATCCTTTAAGATCAAGTCCTGAGCACTTTGGATAGTATAATCCAAGGTTAGGAGTGCCCTTCAGGTACCTGAATATCCTTTTCACAGCAGTGATGTGTGATTCTCTTGGGTCAGATTGATATCTGGCACATAGACATACTGAGAATTGGATCTCAGGCCTTGATGCAAGTAGATACATCAGTGATCCTATCATTCCTCTAAAGAGAGTTTGATTTACTGGTTTACCAGTTAGATCAGGACCAAGATTGTTTGGGGGGACCATGGGAGTTTTGACTGAGGCACAGTCACTGAGATCATACTTCTTCAGTAGATTCTTTACATACTTCTCTTGACTGATAGTGGTTCCTCTATCAGTCTGCTTGATCTGTAGACCAAGGAAGTATGTCAGTTCTCCCATCATGCTCATTTCAAACTTCTTTGACATTAGTTTTTCAAATTGTTTGCAAAGTTTGAAACTTGTTGAGCCAAAGATGATGTCATCAACATACACTTGTACTAGTATGACATCATTATTTGTCTTATAGATAAACAATGTGTTGTCTATCTTGCCTCTGACAAATTTGTTTTGGATTAAGAAGGCTGAGAGAGTCTTATACCATGCCCTGGGAGCTTGCTTCAGTCCATAAAGGGCTTTGTTAAGCTTACATACATGATCAGGAGACTCATGGCTTTCAAATCCAGGAGGTTGCTGAACATAAACTTCTTCTTTTAGTGAACCATTTAAGAATGCACTTTTAACATCCATTTGGTACACCTTGAATTTCATTATGTAGCAAAAGCAAGGAAGATCCTGATGGCTTCCATCCTTGCTACTGGTGCAAATGTTTCCTCATAGTCAATGCCTTCTTGTTGATTATAGCCTTTGGCTACAAGTCTGGCTTTGTTTTTAATGACTATGCCATTTTCATCAGTTTTGTTTTTGAATACCCATTTCATGCCAATGACTGAGACATTCTCAGGACATTTGACCAAGGTCATTACCTTGTTTCTGTCAAATTGTTCCAGTTCATCATGCATGGCCTGAACCCAACTTGGATGTGTAAGTGCTTCTTTAACACTTTTGGGTTCAATTGTGGAAATGAAGTCCACAAATAGGCATTCATTGGATGAGGCTGCTCTTAGACTAGCAGCCATGCTCCTAGTGAGCATGCCTTCAGTAGGCTCTCCAATAATATTGACAAGTTCAATGTCCTGAGACCTAGTCCAACTTTCTTGAGGTCCTGGATACTGATTTGAACTTGTGGAGGCCTGATTGGGTAGAGGGGTTGGTTCTGGAGTAGACACAAGATCATTGATTGGATCTTGAGTGTCTACCAGCTCACTAAGATTGTTTGGTTCTTGAGTATTTTGAACAAACTGATTGATATCATCAGTGTGTGCATGTGCCTCAACAAACTCAGTGATGGTTGGGTTAGGTAGGTTGTGAGGGGTTATGTAATAGGAGAGATTAGCATCATCTTGATACTGAGTAGAAGGATTGTTTTCAGAAAGATATTCATCAGGAGGATATCTTGAAGAATTATCAATTCCTATCTCTTCTACTGAGGCAGTTGAGAACCTGATTGCATCAGTGCTCTCATCAAAGGTAACATGAAATATTTCCTCAGTCTGCTGTCTCCTTGTGTTGAACACTCTGAAGGCTTTTGAGACAAGTGAGTATCCCAGGAAGTATCCATCATCAGCTTTTGCATCAAATTTCCCTAAGTGATCCTTGTGATTATGAATAAACACAGGACACCCAAAGACATGAAAGTAGCTGATGTCAGGGATTCTTCCTTTGAATAACTCATATGGGGTTTTCCCATGTCTCTTGACAATGATGGATCTGTTTTGTGTATAACAGGCAGTTTTGACTGCATCAGTCTAAAAATGGTTGGAAAGGACTGATCCACATAGCATTGTCCTAGCAGCTTCAATGAGTGTTCTATTTTTCCTTTCAGCAACACCATTTTGTTCAGGTGTGTATGGAGAGGAAAAGTTTTGGGAAATACCTTTCTCATCACAGAAACATTCAAGTTCATAATTTTTGAACTCAGTCCCATTGTCAGTTCTAATCTGTTTGACCTTAATGTCATTTTGATTTTCAATGTTCCTGACAAAGGACATGATTGTTTCAGCTGCCTGACTCTTTTTATCAGGAAGAATACCCAGGTGTATCTAGAGTATTCATCCACTATGACCAGAGTATACTTCTCATGGTTAGTAGACCTTGGACTGATAGGTCCAAATAGATCCATATGGAGAAGATGTAGGCAGTTCCTGATGGAAAAGTTGGTTTTGGTTTTAAAGGATGCTCTGTGATGTTTACCTTTTTCACAGGCTGAGCATGGTTTGTCCTTTGAAAACACAAGTGATGGTAAGCCAAGGACCTTGTTTTGTTTTACAAGATTGTTTATGTTTTTAAAGTTCAGGTGGGTGAGTCTCTTATGCCAAAGCCAGTTGAGTGTATCAGTGGCCTTAGCAAAGAGACAAGTTTCATCCTGAGTTAGACTGGACATGTCTAGTACATAAACATCTTGTCTTCTTGGTGCAATGAGGACAATTTTCTTATTTGCATTGAAGATGGTTCCTTGCTTATCATCAAACTGAACTATGTATTTTGCATCACATAGTTGACTGACACTGATCAGATTGTACTTAAGACCATTTACATAAGCTATCCTAGTAAAGACAATACCATTGCAGTTTACTGAACCATAACCCTTAGTGAGACATTTTGAATTATCAGCAAATATCACTTTGGGTCCTGGTTCTTCCACATATTTGTGCAGACTACTCCTTAACACCAGTCATGCTCCTTGAACATCCACTGTCTAGATGCCAAATAGGATCCCTGGCATACTTCTGCACAAATAGTAAACTGGGTCAGTTCTTTCTAGGACTCCATTTCATGGAGGGTTTTGTTTTGTAGGTCTTTATGAAAGTATTAATTGATTCATGGTCAGTGGTTGAGTGGACTGAGCTACCACATGTTTTGCATTTAGTTGCAGGGGTAGCCTCAGTAGTCTGAGAGGATTGTTTATTCATTCCTCTTTTAGACTGAATGGCCCTCTCTTTTCCTGAGGATTTCTGAGTGGTACTTCCACTAGATTCACAGTGTTTGTCATTTTGACAATCCTCAGGATGATGGTCATTGAATCCACACAATGGGCAAGGTGGAAAAGGCTTGGCCTTTTGCTTCTGTTTCTGATTAGAATCAGAAGGATAGTTCAGGCACTGAGCCTTAAGTCCAGAAAAGTTTGACATGACTGAGCATTTTTTATGATCAGAGGTCCTGTGATATTCCTTTTTGCAAATCATGCAGTAAAGGACTCTATAGCAGTCATCAGTGAGATGATTTGTATAGTTGCACAGTTCACACTTTTTCAGGGGTTTGGTTGGTTTGGGTTTGGTCTTTGAGGAGGCTAGTTTTTGTTCCTTCTTTAAATGAGAAGGTTTTTCAGAAGATACAATCTTCTCACTTAGCTTCCTGACCATTTCAGTCAACTGATCAATTCTTGGATCAGGACTTTGAGTTGCAACTTCAGAAGGGACTAAAGTTGATGAGTCATCAGTATTTACTGAGACTTCAAGGGGTGGTCTTCTCAGGAGGATTCTACCTTTTCCTGATCTCTCCTTTGGAGAGTGTGGGGAGTAGACCAATGGTGGGAGGTCTGAGCTTGGTGCAGCACCCTGAAGGGTATTTAGTGGAGGGAGTGGAGGAGTTGATTCAGTTTCAGGCTCACTGATTGGATCAGAAATACTGAGTTGGTCAAAGAGTCCAAGCATACCTTTCAGAGCCTGACTTTCAGGGAGCAAGATGTTTCCAGTCTCAAAGTTTGGCAACTTACTGACTGGGTTGTCCCTGACAATCCAGTCATTTGACTTGGGTTCCATCTCTTGCTCAAAGGACATGCCAGCTGGAACAAAGGTCATTTCACTAGGACTCTCACTGGAGGTTTCAGTGAGGTGGTCAATTCCTATAGTTATCTTAGGAATTAAGCCCACAGAATCAAAGACCTTAGGGTTCTTTTTGGTCCAGCTTTCAATGACAGCTTTTTCTTTCTTAAGTTCTGTTTGAAGGACTTGGTTTTGTTTCAAAATTTCAGTGTTCTGAATTTGTAGAGTAATAGATTCTAGTTTGGCTTGTTTCAATTCAAGCAGTTCATCTCTACATTTATTCAATTCTGACACAATTTTGTTATATTTTGAAAATAGGTCAAGCCTTTGTTCCTCAACAAACTTTAGATCAACACAAATATAACTCATGTAAGACTGCCAATCAGAATCATCATCCATAGAAAGTAAAGTATTTACCTTCTTCATGGTGATGTTGACCCAGTCTCCATTCCTAGCATGGCTTTTTCCCACAGCCACCTGATCCTCTTCAGAAAGTGCCATCAGTGCACTAACTCTTATTTCCTCATCTGAGGAAACCTCTTCTTCATCCCAGTCATATGCTTCTGCAACTAATACCTTGTTCTTTTTCTGAATAGGTTTAGATGTTTGAGCATCCTGAGACAATATGGGGTTAGTTTCAAGAAGTGCAAGTTTAGCTTTGATTTTCCTATATTTTGTTTCAAAATCCTTTTGACCCTTGTTTTGAAATTGTTGGGTGGACTGAAACATTTTAGGATGAAACTTGCTAGTTCCTGAGGAACTGTTTCCTGAGAACTTGTAAGAGGGTTCTGAGATAGTTTTAGAATAACAGTCCCTAGCAAAATGACCCTTTTTACCACATTTAAAGCATTCAGTGGTCTCATTTGCTTTTGGTTTAGTAAAGTTGGACTGATTTCTTTTGATGAAACGTCTTGAACTAGCAAGGAGTGCCCTTTCTTGGAATTCCAAGTTCAAGTCGTTCAGGTACTCCTCACCAGTCCTTTCATTAATTTCTTCTTCAGAATCCTCTTGAATATCCTGCACAACACCATTAGAATAGAAAGCAGTTGATATGGGTGTGGAGGTTAAGGCCTTTTTGGACTCAAGAGGTTTTGAGTCAGGGTATCTCCTTGAGATCAAGTTGTCTTCATAGACAAACTTCCCATAAATTTCAGGGAGCTCAAGGGTCTGAATGTGGTTAGCATTCCTCAGGCCTTGTGAGAAGTTGAGCCACTTCTCAGGGAGACTGTTGACAAAGCCAACATTTGTCTCATGCTTAGACAATACAACACCATCATTTGATAATTCATTTATCAAAGTCTTGTATCTGGTGTAGGTCTGTGAGATACTTTCAGAGTCTTTTGCCCTGAAAGTATTATACTCAAGTTTAAGGTCCATGACCCTATTTTCCTTGGTATCTAAGGGACCCTCAAAGCTGTTTACCAAGTCATCCCAAGTTTGCTTGGCTGTTATACAGTTGATGACTGATTCCATTATATCGTCAGGAAGACATGATATAAGGATGCTTTTCAGGCGTTGGTCTTGATTGACCACCCTCCTCTCATCAATGGTCCATTGGGCCTCAGGCTTATTTAGCCCTGCGGTTGTCTTAGGGACAAATGGGCCATCCCTGATACAGGTGATGTAGTAGGGTTCCATACCAGTAAGATAGCAAATCATACGCTTCTTCCATTTGCTAAATTTCCCAGCTTCAAGTCTGGGTGCAACAGCGGAGTAGCTGTCACCCTTTTTGTCGACTAGCTGGGGTACATTGATATCAGCCATAGTAGGATCTTGGTTTTAAAAACCTAGAGCACTCTTGGTTAGTTTAAAAAGATTTTATAAACCAGAGGCTCTGATACCATTTGTTGGTCCCTTTACACGCTTAGAGTTAACTAGAAAGTTAATCTATTTGTGTTTATGGCTATTACAATGTTTATGATTAAATCTAACAGTTATAAAACGCGAATATAAAAAACACAATATTTTTCAACGTTTAAATTCTTATTAGAAATAATTCCAAGAATCTATTACCCAAGTGTTTTGCGGAACAAACACTTGGGATTGAATAGACAAGGGTTTGTGGTGTCTCCTATCGAAACTCAAGTTTTGCTTGAGTGGTAACAATATACCCACTGAGTATCTCAGTGAGTTGTATACTCTTTGTAGGAGAGAAGTTACTTTGTAAAAGTTCTAAGCTTACAATATACAAAGCACACTTAACTTCTCTCCATCTGATCTATTTATACACAAGTAATCTAAGTATAAGTGATTAAAATATTACAAGTTGTTGAGGTAGCGTGTCTGACAATTACAAATAGTAATTGTCATTTCCAAGAACCAATAGGAAAGGGCTAATAAGACTTTGGGAGTTGTTGGCTGACACTCCATGACTTTTAGCCGCAATAGGGAAGGTTGGTATCTGATAAGATAAGAGTGTTTGGTCTGACACTTTTATCTTCTCAGACCTTTCCCTTTTGTTCCCGCCTTTTCTTCAGGCATTGGTTCCTCAGTCTTCAATCACTTTGTTGTTGAGGAGACTGGGGTTCAGTGAGTTCTTGTCCAACACTCACTGAACCATCATCTTCTTCTTTGGCTTAAGTCCTACTCAGGGAGTACCGCCTTCCTGAGAGTGAGTCCTTTATTGAACTCGCCTTAAGCATCCTGAAGATGACTCACTGAGAGACTGTTCTCTCAGTGACTTGAATTGTTCTCGGTTTAGCAAACACTTAGCTTAATTTGTGTTCAAATCCTGTTTAAGATAATTGGGTGTTTTACGAACCCAACAGTAAGTCAAAAGGAGTATAAGTTTATCTTACATATTGTTAGATTGTCTCACAATATTAGTTCTAATGAAATACCACAAGTTTGTGGTGTGTTCGGTTAGGAGAATCAAACTCTATTTGTATCGTTTGATTAAAGATAACTATAACTTCTTTTCTTCCAAAAAGTTATCAAGGTTAGAAAATTGAGTATGGATTGTATATACTCAATAAGACTCCAACCTAAAAGATTAATAAGACACCATTTATTGTGGAATGTGATGAATCACATTAAGTCTTAAAATTGAAGTTCTTAATTTGTTAAACAACTTATGAAGTAGGATATTAACAAACTAATGTAAGGAACTGTCAATGTGTATTTGTAATGTCCCAAAAGAGAACAATTTGGGGTTGCTCTACTTGCTAAGTATTTATAGATAGTCTATAAATTGCAAAAGGCAAGTGGGAGTTTTTATCTTGAAAAGATAAAATTACAAGATGCATAATCTTCTAAATATACACTAGTGAATGTCATGATGAGGATTAAACATGTTAATGTTAAATCTCAAGATGATGGAATTCTCATTCAAAGATCCGCAAGGATATCTCAAATATTTGAATAATATGCTGAGGATTATGAGTTACAGGATTATGGTAAACTTGTTAATCATTAAGATGAATTGCAAATATTGAATTTGGCAAATTACTCATACTATGAATGTTAAGATGCAGTCCATAAAGATAATTAGTTTTTTAAAACTTAGTTTATCTTGAACTCTATAGTTAGACTATAGAATGAAGATGAGTTTCTTCAAAGGGAATGAAAATCCTAGAGGTTTAAATCTTTGTGTAGAAATCATATGGACAATTTTGTAAACATATTTAATGTATATGACAAGATTATTAATCACACTTAAGCAATTAACTGTGATTGAGTATTCTTTCTACATTCTTTCTAGGCACATTAAATGTATAAAGATTATGATTGTCATTCTTAGTTTCATTAATATGAAATTGACAATGGAGTATCAAAACTCTTTCTTGAATAATTACTTGTGCGGGGACGATAAGTAATCAAAAGGAGTATTTGAATTTAAATAATCTTTGAAAGTAT
Source organism: Artemisia tridentata subsp. tridentata (assembly GCA_021014915.2). Lineage (NCBI taxonomy): Eukaryota > Viridiplantae > Streptophyta > Magnoliopsida > Asterales > Asteraceae > Artemisia > Artemisia tridentata. The sequence continues at coordinate 167,509,785 of CP139501.1, read as the reverse complement.
ACAAAGTGCAATAATTCATGAATGGATTAATGCATGCATCTAGGGGATATACTTATGTTTAATTATTAAATCCAAATTTTGATTTATAATTAAGATAAGATAATTCCTTAGTATTCCTGAAAGCTAGTGGGAGTGTTATGTTTATTTTCTTATTTCATATATGTTGTATAACATATAGGAAGTAACATTCCATATACGTTAAATGTTAAGTCTTAGTTTGGAATGAAACTTCACTTTAAGATTTAGGAAATAAACATACAACCTTGGAATATATGTTTATTGTTATAAGCATAAGCGGTAAAATAATTAATTCTAATAGAACATGATATACTATTAGAAAGTCTAAATAGGATTCATATCTTTGAAAAGATATAATATGAATGAAATCTAAGTTTGACACAAGGATTTTTCATGTACATCTTGTTATTTGTTGTATCATGCTTGGATGAATGATTATTTGACAACATTGATATCTAATTGAAAGTTATTAGATAACTAAGTGTAATGAATATGATTGGATATAGAATTACATCCTCAGCCTGAAATTGCTCCTAAATTCTAAATATGAACCATATGGCAAATTGTTGCGTAATCATTATAGCCGACAAATCTTGAAAGATTGGAAGGCATTAAAAATTACATAATGGGTATTAAAGTTTACGAAATTTTAAAGACCATATTGTTGTTTGCATACAATGATGCTAATGAAATTGAGATGACACTCAATACTAGTCATAGTAGGATTTCATCCTTGTTAATGGCCATGTGTACTAGTTATGCTTAACTAAAAGCATAGTTGCATTATACATTAAAGAATTAGAATACTTTAAATTATAAAAGGTTTGATAGTTTAATTGTCATAAATTGGTGGTTGAGGATGTCACGCATTTTATGAAATATTATGTGGCAATATCAAGATAGTTGAATGCACACATTCAAGAACTTCACTAATTGAATTGTTGAAATAAGTATTCTCAAAAATCCGATAAATCAAAATTAGTTGATTTATGTCAGGTCAACAAGTATGATTGACATGACTTGAGGCATAATTCATTAACTAGAATTATCATGCATTGATCTATTTAGTATTTGGATAAGGGATGTTAAGCAATTATTTTTTACAATGAATTAAAGTACTTGGTACGTTTGTTTTCATTAGTAATAGATTGTATCCTATATTTACATGTTTAAATCCTTGAATAACTTATGTTATTCTAAATAGTCCGTTGTCAATTAATGATATGGGAATATCATTAAATTAAGACAAATTTGAGCATTGGTAGAATATACTTGAAAGTATATTGATGCGTTGACATGCCAATTTCACATGATATTCAATGAATTGAATATAGTACTTATCCCAACTACATGATTTTACTTTATGGATCTTGTCATCAAGTAAATCATGAATATAGTTATCCTCAGACTTGAGATACCAGATAACTGTCATGGATGTAGTGCATTTCTGTAAAGCAATTTACCGCTATACGTTACTGGTAGCTATGAGGATTATTTTCAGAAGTGTTGCAAAGTTCATGAGTTTTGCTTGTAGTCAAGAAAGAATTTGTTCCTTCAAAATTGTTTTGATGTTTAATACTGTTAGGCCCCTTGTAGGGTTGACGAGATGTTTGCGTGGCCACGCCCAAGATCTATCTGAAATGACGATTTGGTAATCTTGTTCAATCAGAATCAACGAGAAGCAGAATAGTTAATTAAAGAATGACTAAGATCCATATCTTTATTAACGTAGTATTAGTAACAAAAGGATAAGTATAATGATGAATCATCGAAATGGTTTTTCCAAGAGACCATCCTCGAGTTGTACTAGGGGCATTGGCATGTTGCTAGATGCTAACTAATATCATTACACTATTAATAGATGTCCAAGTGGGAGCTATTAGTTTGTAGACATATATTAATATGTGTATGTCTAGAATCAAACTCGAGACCACGGGATTGCACACTTTACGTATGAAAAATTAATAGATAATAATTATATATATAAAACGTTATATATTTAATTATTAAAACACAAATAACGACTAACGGACGTTAAGAAATTAACGATAATTGACTAACGACCGTTAAATATCAAAGTAAAGGACTAGAGTGTAAATTAGAGTCAAGAAGGATCCGTAATCCCTTTTGGGATTAGATGGCCGGTTGAATGGGTTGGGGTAAACCCAATCCTTAGCTAACTTGTCCTCTAAGTTTACACACTATATAAACAAGGTTAGTTGTTCATTCTTTGGTATCTCTTATACACAAGTTATAACCCTAAATTGTTTTTCCTTCTTTTCTTTGCTTGGCCGATCGATTCTAAACCCTTTATAGGGTCGATCGACTTTTGTTTGTGAAACAAAATTTGTTTTGTGGTTTTATTAGCATAAACATTAATTCAGTTATAGTACGTATGTACAAGAACGTGGTGTAAACAGACTATTGTTTACATCTTGGATTGAATTACAAAACGGTAAGGTGTAATTCGTTAATCCAATTTTAAACCCTAATTAGGGTTCTTGATCTTGATTTAAGGATTATTGAAGTTGATTCTTGTTTAGCTAGAATCAAAGGTACGTTTACTTTATTATTCGGTTAATTCTTTATGTGTTAAATTGATCCTACGCTTCCGCATGTGTGTGATGATTATGTGTTTAATATATGAACTTGTCATGTTTATTAAATTACTAACAGAAGGAACATGTTTGGTTTTTGGTCACTGGCGGTGCTTCTGAAGAAGAAACACATAATTTGTGGTTTGCCACTACCCAACAATACACATTTACAACTCAACTCACCTCAAGAATGAATCCCAAATGCAAATCAACACCAACTTTATAATTACAGACACACCCACTAATATTAAAATCACAAGTATCTCTACCATTAAAAACTCATCAAAGGCGCATAACCAACAGTTAACATTTCAAATAGCGTCAGAAAATTGCGTGTTTTAACTCTATCATTTAACTACATCAGTTTTATCAATCTACCATTATCCAAAGTTTTCGTCAAATAAGACGGGCACATCAACTTCGGCATTGCTCCAATAGCCCAATCCATTAAATTCAACCGCACCACTGTAACTTCAATGGATGCTGCCTTGTGATATGTGACCACTAATAACAAAGAAGAAAATTAATAGAAGATGCACTTTTTATAAAGTATTATTTCAAATATTTTTTTATTCTCAATAACTAAATATAGTATTATATTAACTAAAAAAATAAAATTAGCTAAATTTTCAATAAAATATGATTAATTACCATAAGTTTAATTACAAATCATTCATATTATATTAGGCGTTAGTCAATTGAATTTGTAGAAAAAATTAAAAAACAATAAGTTAAGGAGCTAATTTAGTATAAGGTAGTAGTAATTCAGTTCGTCAAGTTTGGGGTGTCATTCTGCACCCTTAAAAGTTCAAGGTACTAAATGATCCTATTTGCCAAGTTCGGGGTACTAATATGTGTTTTGGCCTTCTTTTAACTAATTTTGTGATACATTACATTGATACACATAAAATAATAAAAATAATTAGATAGGAACCTCATATTGTATTTGTATAACTAAATGTGTGAAATTTTGTCATCCTTATTAAACAATGACCTTATGCAATGGCACCGGTTGAACTCCCCACAAAAACAGCCCTCGACAAGTACATATCGTGACATATATGGCAAACATCGGTTTTTATTTTTAACTCATTCTATATATATATATATATTAAAACACAAGTCTGCAGTCGTATTATTATATTACCCGAATTATTAAATTGTTAAAAGTTTAGCCTGTTAACTTAGAAAAGTGGCCCGTTATATTAGCCCACAGATGGCCCATTATGTGAGTTGGTGTGATAGTATCTTCTACTCACAAATATCCGATATGTTTCTTCCACGCGAAGATACTCAACGCTTCTACTGCTTTTCTCCCTTTTGGTAGGTATAGGTTTTGTTGGTGTTTTTCAGCCTTTGCATGTTACTATGATCCATATGTGCGGTATACCTATTTCGTTTTTAATGTTTTTCTTAACTTTTTACTTGCTTTTGTAGCTCCTAAGTTGGTAGATTGTCTTTTTTGTTATGCATCGACTTTAAAAAATGGTTTTTTTTTTGGGTTGTAGATGTTTGTTATTCAGTTGTGGTGACGTGTGTTGGTGGTGAAAAAGTAGATCATCATAGGCGTGGTTTTTTTATCTCTTTAGGTTGGTGTGTCTTTTCTTTTTACATACCTGTTGTCTTATTAAATTGAAGTTTTAAGCCATGAGAACCAAGAGTAGAGCGTGCAAAAAACGTGATTCCCAGGATGTTTCACTTCACCCGGTATTTGCCACTGACGTTCCTTTGCCTAGCACGTCTGTAGCAAATGAGGGTGGTGAAACTGTACATGAGGTTGGTACAAGCGTTTGCCTTGACCGTGGAACTGTTACTACCTTCGATGACGCCGAAAGGGTTGTTGATACGGGGGTCACTGTACTTACGTCGAAAAGGAAAAGGTCGTCTTTGGAACATCCTATTGTGCGACCCTGTGGATGCTCTCATGAATGTGAATGTCCTCAGTTAGGTAGGTATGTGTATCAGAGTGACACTTTTGAAAGGTCTTCGTCTGCGGCTACTTATGAGGGGTTTCTAGATACCTCTGGTATGGTTGACGCTTTTAATGATACCTCATGTACCTCAGAACCCAGTGGCTATGGTTTAGGTTTGGTGAAAAGGAAATTTGCATGTGTAGAGGGGCATTCCACAGAAAATATAGTTCAGAAACGCTATCGATATTCGGGTATGCATACGTTAGCGGGTCAGTTGCCATTTGAGGGTGGGGATCCTTCGGGAGGTGTTTTAAAAAGGAAAGGTGTCGTTATGGAAAACTGTGTTCGGCACAATGGTAGTATAAGCTTACCTGGTTCGGTCGATTTGCAAACCGGTGACCCTTCTGTAGGTTCATACCTTATCAGTGACCCGCTGCCGCCGTGTAAAAAGAAAACAATATATGTGGAGAAACGCTACTGCGTACTCATAAAAAAGATCTTTCAGCTACACCTCAATTGATACATGTTTCGAGTACTGATGGTGATTTAGGGTCAGATCGAACAACGTCTTCGCAAGGTGTTGTTGGATGCGTCACTCCATACGTCTATGCTGGAGGTAGTTGTCTGTTACAACTTAATGTTTCTACTTGATTGAATGCAAATTATAGTGTCATACCTGTTAAATGTTTGTCACTTTTTTGTTGAAACGTCGCGTGTCTCAGTGGTTCTTGATTTTCAGTCGGGGACTACACGTCCGCTTGAATTTTGTAGTTCTGAGGTTCAATCTATGGTCCCTGTCACTCCCGTTACTCGCGACCCGTGTGCTGAACAAACTGGTAGTCGGACTCCTGCAGATGAAATGGAGTTCCAAGGTAGCAGATGGTTGTATTTAATTTTTTTTAAGCTGCCAAGTAATGGTTCTTAGTAAAGGTTGCAAAAAATTTTCATATAATCTTGCAGGCGCCGCACGTGGTGCGGTAACACTAGACTTTGGATCACAGAGGATTGTACTTGCTTCTGAAGGTTGTCTGTACTACATGTTTTTGTTACTGTTTCGATTCGCAACCCGTTTTGTTTTGTTAATCAATGTCTTGCTGCTTATGCTGGGCTGGTCATTAACAGGCAAACATCGGCTTCTGCTGACCGCATGAGAGCTAGGTCTTCAACAGGTAAAAATAAATGTTTTTAGTGTTCAGTAAAGTTTCTCTGAAATGTTATTGCAATTGCACAGCCTAACATAAAGTTATAAATTGTTGTTACTTACTTTCTTCTTCATGTAGTTAATATTTCCAATGCGTTCGAAACCTATTCTTAAAGTTCTTTGTAGTACATGTTGTTGTCACTGTCTAGATTTGCAGACCGTTTTCTCGCGTTGTTTAATGTTTTGTTGTTTATACAGAGGCTGGCGTTAATAGTGACACGTTTAATTCTGCTGAACGTTTCAGACCCGGATCTACGGCAGGTAAAAAAATTAGTGTTCACGTTTACTACAGAGTTGTTCAATTTTTTTTTTTCAATTAGAGACCGTATTTTGACGTTAGAGGTTGTCATTGGCTACTTCGTGGTTTATGTAGGCAATACTTCTAGCATGTCTGCATCGTGGGCTTTTAACGAAACTGAAACAATGTTCAATCCAGCACATCAGTCTGCCACACGATCAGTTAACGTTTTTAAATTTTTAAGGCCGATTTTATTTGTTTTGCGGTTTCTGAAACGTGTTTTCTGAAAAATACTGTAATCGTTTTTCTATAAGTCCTCCTAAAGAATATATACGGTTTGGTTCTTTCAACCAAATGTGTCGACATTGTAAAGCTGTCTTTTGGGAGGTTGAGAAACTTTCCTGCTCTACTTTAGCCACCGGGCCTTTATATCATCGATGTTGTCTTGAAGGGGGGTTAGGTTGTCTATTCCGTTGGAATACCAGAGAAGAGATGTACACATAAACTCGATACACCATGGTGTCAGGTTAGACAACGTGTATGTCTTGTCGTGCCCTACAGTCGAGAGCTTAGCATGGCCTTCTATGTGCATATAAATGTTGAGTATTGTGGTAGGAGTATGCTTATAAAGTACCTGTTCAAGTATATTTCAAAAGGCACCGATAGAATCGTAGCTCACATCACGAGGGAGATAGGGCAGCATCATCCTTCTTCGTCAATTGCATCCACTTCACATAACCCTCCCACACCTCATATTGATGAAATAAAAAACTTTGTTGACGCGAGATTCATTGGTCCACACGAAGCATGTTGGCGAATTTTGGGTTTTGATATTCATAGTCGAGAGCCAGCTGTTCAAATATTAGCAGTACACCTAGAGAACATGCAGTCAGTAGCGTTCAGAGGCCGGCAGACTTTACAGAGTGTCGTTGACAATCCGGGCTGCAAAAGGACTACCCTCACTCAGTGGTTGGCTTTTAACGAATGTTCTACGTTGGGGCACCATCTAACTTATTTTCAATTCCCGTACGAGTTTGTCTGGTCTAAAACTAATAAGGCTTGGTCTCCCAGGCGTTACCTGAACAGACCATCAATTGGCAGGTTGGCATACGTGCACACGAGTGCGGGCGATTTATTTTATGAACGCATGTTACTGTCTCATCAAAAAGGTTGCACATTGTTTCAGTCGATTCGAACAGTTAACGGTCGTACATATGCAACAAATAGAGCCGCGTGTGAGGCAATGGGTTTATTAAAGGACGAAGAAGAATGGATAACAGCTATGCAAGAGGCTTCGGCAACTGCCACTGCATTTCAGCTGCGTGGTTTGTTTTCTGAGATAATTGTATTTACTGATATAGCCAACCCATTAGGTCTATGGAATATTTTCTGGCGACAAATGTCTGATGACATACCCATGTTACTGTCACGAGCGCTCCGGATGCAATTCTTATTTGTGAACGACCCCGAATTACAAGGTGGTGTGTTGTATGAACTTGAATCACTCCTTGTTGTCCATGGCAAATCACTCAAGGATTTTGGCTTACCAACGCCTCCATAGGGTCTGCTTGGCCTGTTTAGAAATAGGACCATTATGGAAGAGAAAAGTTACAACAGAGCTGAGATGGCTGTAGAAAGTAGGAGAGTCGTTCCACTTATGAACTGCCAACAACGTGATGTATTTGATACGATTATGCGTGCGGTCTATTCTTCAAAGCAGGAATTACTATTTGTATACGGTCATGGTGGAACGGGCAAAACATTTTTATGGAAAGCAGTTATCACCACCCTTCGCGCCGAAGGAAAGATAGTCATTGCAGTTGCATCCTCTGGCATAGCATCGTTATTACTACCATCTGGCAGAACTGCACATTCAAGGTTTAAAATACCTTTAGAATTATCAGATGAGTCTGTTTGTACTATTAAGAAAAGCACCCAACTTGCAGAACTTCTGAGGCAAACATAAATAATAATATGGGACGAGGCCCAGATGAACGAGAAGAGGTGTTTCGAAGCGTTTGATAGAACTCTTAAAGACATTATTAGTAATTCAAGATAGCCCTTTGGTGGAAAATCTGTAATACTAGGTGGTGATTTTAGGCAGACATTGCCGGTGAAGAAGGGGGCTTCAAAAGAGGTGGTCATAGCGTCTTCGGTTGCCGAATCGTATCTATGGCGACACTTTAAAATTTTCTTCCTTTTAGAAAACATGAGGCTCAACCGACCAGGTATGACGGAAATGGAACGACAAGAAACTAAAAACTTTTCGGAATGGTTTCTTGAAATCGGTGACGGGAAAGCCGGTTTGCCTGATGATGACGACCCACATAACGCTTCATGGGTGCATATACCGGATACGTACTGCTATCCGCCAACAGAAGAGGGTCTTCTCGAACTCATACACTTTATATGCGACGTCTCTTCGATGAAAATGGTGACTACAAGCGATTTTCAAAGAAAAGCTATAGTGTGTCCCAAAAATGAGACAACAGATGAGATAAACGCACAAATACTTACCAGTCTTTCAGGAACATCTGAATTCTATGCTAGTATCGACGAAGCAATACCTGTTGGAAACGATGGCGGCGCATCTGAATTGTTGTATCCGACCGAGTATTTAAACTCAATGAAGTTTCCAAGAATTGCACCGTATATGCTTGACTTGAAGCTAGGCGTTCCGATAATGCTGCTCCGTAACTTAAACTTGATAGGAGGTCTTTGCAATGGTACTCGCATGGTCGTTACTCAAATGTTGACGCGTGTCATCGAGGCTAAGATAATTACGGGTACCCGTATCGGCGAGAAAGTTTACCTCCCAAGGATCGTGTTGACAGTGAAAGAGGAAAAGATGCCCTTTGTATTCAAACGGCGACAGTTCCCTATTAATTGTGCTATGCAATGACGATTAACAAAAGTCAAGGACAATCTTTGGAAAAGATAGGCGTTTATCTACCCGAACCTGTATTCAGCCACGGCCAATTATATGTTGCACTGTCTAGAGCTACATCACCGGCGGGCCTTAAAATGATCATAGGCTCTCAACCCGGATACCCAGCCAACACTACCAAAAATATTGTCTATAAAGATTTTCTCAACAAAATTACCGAAACTCAGGTTCAATTTTTTTTCATTTTAGTTTTAATATATAGACAGCCCCATTTTTTTGCGCCAGTCGTAAAACGTTTCAATGGTATCCGGCTATAATCTCTAAGGCCCGACGAGTGCAGGATAGCATATACAGTTTTGTGAAACAACTTAAACGCAGGCGAGGCCTTACCCACTTTTGTTGTAGTTTCTCATGCACAATCGTCTGCCAGACAGTTTGCTGAACTGCAACAAAATTCCTTACTACTAGGTTTTTGCAGCATCTTTATTGTAACAGTGCTGTATAACTACAGCTATTACCAACTTCCATACACGGCTAGGTACAATATTGAATATGCAATGTAGGTTTCTTACTTTCAAACTGTTATACATATAGTTACTTATACTTTTTGTGCCTCCATTAACCTAACTATGATGCAAATTATGTCTAAAATTTTGTGGAAGGCATCTAGGTGCTCTGAACGGGGTTTATGAACGGCCCGAAAGCGTATTCAGGCCTTACTCCCCTTTACCGTAGGTTCTGACATGATACCATTTGACAAACAAACTATTTGACTGCAGCAATACTTCGCACTACTAGGTTTGTCAAGCGCTTCTATTTTGGCAGTAATCTATAAACGTAGTCGTTAACAGGTTTGCTAGACAGTGATGTGCGATACTAGGTATAGAGTATGCCCACCTTCACTCAAAATCGTTATACATGCGTTTGCTTTTGCGATTGATATCAACGTTAACCCAATTGTTACACAGAATATATACAAACTACTATACAAGATATTTGCCTCACTTAAATTTGCAGATGCCTTTTGTTATCGATAATTCAGTCGCTTTCTATTTTCAGCCTACTATTTGCATAATAAAAATATGATGCAGAGAAATGGCTGATCAACAAGAAAGCGAAAATGTTTTGAAAGGAATACAGCAACCACTGCTATCAGAAGGTCATGTAGTACGTGAAGCGAAAGACAAAGGGAAAATGGTTGGTGTACCTTCTGAAGGTGTAGATATTCCAGATATAAACCCAGCAGTTCCGAATCAAATTTTAGAAGTTAAGGTATACCGAAAGTGGATATCGAAAAACGTCCCAAACCCAAACCCAACGGGATTGTGTTTTATTTTATTGGACAGGCGGGTAAGTAACTCTAATTTACAGATGTTATACTTTGAAAATGAACCACAGATTTTGTTCTTATTCACACCTATTTCTTTCAGGGCAACGCCATACAGGCAAACGTTGATTTCAGAGATATGAGGCAGTTCGAGACGACTCTGGAAGTTAACTCATCCTAAAAAATACAAGGGTTCGGCTGCAAGCGAACTGAAACCTGGCAGCGTACTTTAGAAAACAACATCACCATGTTATTTGGAAGATACACAAGAGCGGTTCCGTTAGAAGACGAAGGGTTCCCAGAACACTATTTTCAGTTTATCGCATACAATGAGCTCGGCCGTCGCGCGGACGTGCGAGATTCCATTCTAACAGGTGCACCCTCTTATATAAAATCCACTTTAACACAAACTCGCACTCTTACGTTTCGTCAATATTTGCAGACTACATAGGTATCATCCGTAGTGTCGGCCGCATCAAAGAGTTTGGTAGTGCAACCACCAACAGGATTCTCAGAAAAAACGTTGAAGTTCAAAATTTAAAGTAAGTTGTATCCTAAACATTTTGTAAAAAAAAGGTCTATATTTGTTATACAAAGGGAATAACAACAGATTTTTTAACAGTGGCAACAACGTCACCCTAAGTTTCTGGAATGAAATGGCCATAGCGTTTGAACAGCATGTAGCGATGCAAGAGGAACAACCAACAATTTTAGCAGTTAGTTCTGTTGGGTAATCTTGATGGGTTAATGGAACGGGTCTGTTTAGTCACGAGTACGGGTCAGTGGCTTGGTTCATGTTTGACCGAGTCTAGAGGAAATAGTCTTGTGTTGACCAAGTATTTAGGAATACGTGAGTCATTAGTTAGTTGCTCCTGTTTACTAGGAAATAATGGACGTGCATGTTGCATGGTTCCTTTGTATCGAGTTCTAGTATAAATAGAGTAGGTATCATTGTATTTTGCATTGTATCAGTTTCATCTTCCTCTTAATACATAAACCATTGAAAACCCAACCTTGCTGTTTTGATAGGTGTTTGTGGGTGTGAGTTCAGGGGGTGGGGAAGGGACTGAATATCAACATGGTATCAGAGCCTCGTTCGATTAAAGGCGGGTTTGAGAGTCGGTTTCAAGAGAAGGTGCAGCCCTTCGCTACGGGGCTGGTGCAGCAGGGAACCAGGCTTTGTCTTTAAGGGACGTTGGGCTGTTTTGGGACGTTATGCAGCAGAAGACGGGGACCGTACCGGTTTTTGTGTCAATCGTTGTCGCGGGTGAAGTACCGGTTACTCGGTTAGGATGACGGGGTGACGGGTGAACACCGGGGTGTCTCGTGGCTGATAGTCGTGATCAAAACAGAGGCAAAAGGGGCTGCCATCATGATTGTTCTAACAGCGGAAGACGGAGGAGTTGAAGTGTTTCGGTCAGGCGTTGTCGTGGTGGAAGGACCATTTGTGACGTCGGGGGTGACCAGTGATAAACATTTGTGTTCCGTGGCTGTTAGAGGTGACTAAAGGAAGGACGTTTGGTTGTTAGTTGCGGGTTTGCGTGACTAGTCACAACCAGGTAAGAACGGGTACCTTGATCAGGTTGTTCGTGATAAGAGGAGACCGGCGTATGCGTGAAAAACGGGAAGGAAGGATTCATCAAAGCAGATGGCTTTGGATTCGTCTCGTTTGGCAAGGTGAGAAAACGGAAGAAGCGGGTGGCTTGTTTTTTTTTGTCGGTGGAGATGCCTCTTGGAACATGTTTGATCGTCAAAGGTATGTGTTGTCAAAAGAACACGGTGTGACATTATGGCGTTGGAGTTCAATCGGTGGCTTTGGATTTGGCCGGGGTAGAGGTCGTCAATCCGTGATGAGTCAAGATGTTAGTGAACGGGTGTCCAACGTGATGCCATGTGATATGTTACAAGTGTGATCGATTTTATTCGGGTTGAACCGAGATGACATTTGGACATGACCGAGGTGAAGGTTGGGTGTTCGGGAAAAGTCTTAAATGTCAAGGTGATGAAGAGAACCGTGGAAGAGGCTCGGGTCAAGATCATCAAGATTACGGGGGTGAATGTTGGGTAATCTTGATGGGTTAATGGAACGGGTCTGTTTAGTCACGAGTACGGGTCAGTGGCTTGGTTCATGTTTGACCGAGTCTAGAGGAAATAGTCTTGTGTTGACCAAGTATTTAGGAATACGTGAGTCATTAGTTAGTTGCTCCTGTTTACTAGGAAATAATGGACGTGCATGTTGCATGGTTCCTTTGTATCGAGTTCTAGTATAAATAGAGTAGGTATCATTGTATTTTGCATTGTATCAGTTTCATCTTCCTCTTAATACATAAACCATTGAAAACCCAACCTTGCTGTTTTGATAGGTGTTTGTGGGTGTGAGTTCAGGGGGTGGGGAAGGGACTGAATATCAACAAGTTCATGCATTGTTAAAACATTCCAAGGTAAGCTATTTCCTTAAAGTAGAAACAAAAAACCTGTTTCAGCTACACTAAGAATCTAAAACCATGTCAACAACAGGCTCTATACAACTTTCAGCAACACCCGCTACGCACTACTATTTTAACCCAAACGTACCAGAGGCTGAAGAAATACGCCTTGTGTAAGTGTTTATTAAACTACGGGCTTAATACATAGTTGCAAAGTTTTTGAACCACAAACAACTATGATCATTTTTGCACAGCTACACTGAACTACTCGGTCTCGGAATGTCTGGCCCTTTAACCGCAAGTGCGCTGCAAGCAGCTGAGGAATCACCACCCCAAGAACCATTGTCCATAGCTGAGCTACTTCAGATTAACCCTGAAAATTTGCCGATAATCGAACAACATATTTGGATGCCTTCTTTAAATATTGTTATTTCTAACAACCTTTACTAAACAGCTGCAGCAAAAGTTCACAACCGAAGCGGTCATAATGACGATCGAAGAAAACAAAGGCTGGTACATGAATCGATGCAAAACGTGTAATCAGAATATTGAAGAAGCTTCCCCACATTGGCATTGTCAAGAACCAGGGACTCCGGTTGTACCTAAATACAGGTTCGATTTATACATACGCAAAGACGTATAGTCTATAATAATTCTTTCGTTGCCAACTAAGTAATTATAAACATGTTATCATTGTAGTTATTGCCTTAGAGCAGTTATCGAAGACGTGACTTGAAGCCTTTTAGTCACATGTTATAGCCCGGAAGCACACTCGCTCCTCCCACCGATTATTGAGCTCCTGAGTTACGTTCCAGATCGAAATCCTTACAAAATACCTCCGATCATAAAAGACCTGGAACATACGAAACGCAAGTTCACCTTGCACTTTGCTAAAGGAAGCCGTAGACGGTCTCCACGATTCATTCTAGACGATGCCAAAGACGCTGACCCACCGATACTACCACCATCTGGTGTTATTCAACCTTTAACACCGTTGTTGCCCGCTCCACCTCTCAAACCGGAAACCAGTTCTTCGAAAACCACACCGAAGGAAGATGAACAAACAACCTCAACTGGAATATCTTCAACAGCCATAGAGACACCAACTCGAGAAACGACCTTGACCGAGATACTGCTTGAGACACTAACTCCTCCACCCGCATCAACCAAGGCTGCAGAAAAAAAATAGATAACGGAAAAAAAACAAACAACAACGACGAGAAAACAACTGTTCAAAACTTCTGAACAGAACCCTGATGTGCCACCTACCAAGAAACCAAAGAAAGATGAAGCTTCTCCTGATGACCAATAGCTGCATCCAAGGACATATATTTAGGTAACGATGCCTTACCAGTTTCTCGGTTAACTTATGTTTCACTACGTGGATAAACAATGTTAATGTATGTAGTAGTATAAAAGTGCCATACGAACACATGTGCACAAGTTTTGAACAGCATTTGCATCCGTGCAACGTCTTTACAAAACGACGATGCATTTTCTGCTAAAGGTATGCAAAAGCTAGACCAATCCGATGTAATGTATCCCTTTTAGAAGACATGTATAGCGGCATTAAGTAGTAGAAATGCCATAAAAATGTAACGACAAACATTTTGAACAAATCTGTAACGTAGCTATGTTAAAAATTATCTGGATATCTAAGCCTGCTAACGCTCTGTCGTGCCACATATTTTCAACAACTGTTGCAATTACGTTACACTAGAAAAAAATTCATTGTCATTACCCACATTAATTACTCAGTTTTATTGTCAGCAACCTTTAAAGTTCATGAGCGTATTCGGATGCTTATAGCAACTCTGGTACTAAAATTATACACAGTATAAACAAAAAAAACAGCACCTAACTTTGCTAGAGAGCATGTACATATATTACAAATATTCAAGGTGACACAAAAATTTGAACGCCGAAATTTGGAATGAACCTCCATAGTAAATGTTTTCCGAACTACATAGATCAATCAAACAAGTCGGACAAGGCTCTGACAGACATTTTTGACAACCTCTGCGTCCACGCCACAGCAAAACAACATTAAACTTACTATTCTGTTTACGAAAATATAACAGCTTCCATTCAGTTCACGTACGACAGATTCGGACACGTTACTAAGAGTCACAGAAACTACATCTTATACAGCAGACATGCTACTGCAAGAGTATATTTCACAAAAATCTGCCATAACAACAACGGAAAACAAACACACAAAAAAAATGAAATAGCTTGCTTATTTTAAAACCAAAGACGACTAATACGTTAATACACAAATGAATTGATATAGATAAACGCCAACGAAGCAAAACAACAAAACAGAATAGCGTTAATAATAATAACTATTTAACAAAAGAAAGTACTTTTACTTAAACGAAAACAAACATTAACGCAAATATATATATATATATATATATATATATATATATATATATATATATATATATATATATATATATATATATATATATATATATATATATATATTTTACCAGTAACTATTTTGCTCAACAAATAGCCCCGCCGCAACGCGGCGAGGGCGTTTTTCCTCGTTTGTGTTTAATCCCTATCCTAACCTAACTTCAAAAAATATAGCCATTGATCGTAACTATAAATCATATGATGGTCTCCACGTATCTAAATTGGACTCAGATGTTTTATATATCCTTGAGGTCCTGTCTATTAACCAATTATTGTGACAATAGCCATTAGTTCATGCAAAAAATCCATTGATTATATAGTTTTGAATTTTCATGGACGTATATCCAGTTTTTTGAGTTATGTATTCTCTAACTTGATTGCCTTGAAAAATTATTATGAGTACGATAATTCTATGCACACATAATTTATTTATGATATTTTTTTCACTTGAATGTTTTGAATCTTTTGATGGCTTGATGCAACTTGTGTATATTTCTGATATCATCTACTACTTTTCCCGTTAATATCATGGCCGAAGAGAACTCCAATGCCCATTTGATCAATATATGATATCATCCATAAAACGATATAAAACTATTTTAGGACATTATGGTGAAACTGCAAACAACTTGTTATAAGGTTTCGAGTCTTCCTCATATAAAAACAAAATAGAAAGGTTATAGTTGGACAAAATACTTAATGTATCTCTGTTTGAGAAATGATATTTTAGTGATGTATTAACGGTCGCTTTTTATGTGGTGGTGGACTCAAACTCCTCGAATTAGTCGGTCAAAATGTTAAAAAAATAAAAGAACATATACCTTTTGTTATTTAGACAAACATTTGTTGCATGTGTCATACAAAAAACAAATGAACTCTTTTTCATACGAATAAAACATTGTTAAAATAGTTAAGAATTATCGTAATGGGCTGTTTCAAGCGTTTATAGGGTTAAACTAAATCTGCTTTAATGGGCTTAATTTCGTTCAACTACTTGTTATCAACTGGAAATTATACTCGGTAAAGTTCGCATGAATTTTTTTTTGAAATGCAGCAATATATTAACTAAAACAAACAAGAAACATTAAAAACAAAGGCATCCCGACTCCCTAAACAAGATGATTAGGAAATATGGGACCCTGGAAAAAGAGATGAAACACGATACAAAAAACATGACATATCAATGGGACAATGATAACCCATTGAGAGACAAAATACCACACTAGGACCATTCTCACTATATCCAAACAAACTGACCACTCTCACTATACGCGTAATCCATTTAGCGGGAATCCTAACACATAATCTAAATAAACACATAATAATTCATGAAATCTCAACAAATTTGTCCATAACCACTACAACACATATAAACCGACCCATGGGACCCAAACAACCCATATGCTACTCCCCACTCCCCCCACTACCCCCACTCTCCTCCCCGGTACCTCGAGACTCACCCTGTGAAGCATCATGTGATCCTGATGGCCCCGGCATGCCACTAGCTAGCCGATCGGCCCAACCCGAATGAGTCCTGGCCCACTGCATCAAAATATCAAGTTGTGTCCTTTGCGTAGAGAGCTCCTCGGACTGCTTCTGCATGGTTTCCTGCATCGAGGACGAGGAGGCTTGCTCGCGGGCTCGTGAGGCGCTGAGGGTCGTCTTCTGACCACCGCCAGTAACACTCGACCAACGCCAAGAATATGAACGCGCTGCTTACCACCGATCACATGGCGCATAATATCGAGGTCATGCATAGTCGTCCCCGCGGAGGTGCTCTCTGTCCACATCCGTATCATCTCATTCTGTTTAGTTAAAAAAAAAAAAAAAAAAAAAAGAAAAAAAAAAGAAAAGTAATATATAATTCGTGATTTATTATATTGCATTAATGTGGGTGAGTTTTTGAAAATAAATTATACTTACGTATCTAGCCTCGGACACTGGAGACTCAAAGACGTCGCCTCTCGTATGGTTGTGTCTGTAAAGCACGATCAAGTCTCTACCATCCGTGGAGTCGGTGGGGTGGCTCAAATGTTTAAAAATAAAATCAATAACGACTCACCCAACACTATATATATATATATATATATATATATATATATATATATATATATATATATATATATATATATATATATATATATATATAGGGTAGGGATACAATGAGAAGGGGCTTAAAATGAGAAGGGTAGAAGGATTGTGGGAGTGACATGTGTCATCCCCATGCCACATCATCATGCCACATCACGGTTACTGCATCGTGATGCAGTAAAAATTTTGGCGGGAAAATTTTTTTTTTCCCGCAAAAAAAAAAATTTTTTTTTTTGGGCAAAAATTTTTTTTTTCCCGCCAAAATTTTTACTGCATCACGATGCAGTATAAATTTTTACTGCATTACGGTTACTGCATCACGATGCAGTATATATTTTTTACTTCATTACGGTTACTGCATCACGATGCAGTATAATTTTTTACTGCATCACGATGCAGTAAAAATTTTGGCGGGAAAAAAAAAATTTTTTTTTGCCCAAAAAAAAATTTTTTTTTTTCCCGCCAAAATTTTTACTGCATCACGATGCAGTAAAACTTTTGGCGGAATGATGATGTGGCAAAGTGACACATGTCACTCCCACAATCCTTCCCACCCTTCTCATTTTAAGACCCCTTCTCATAATATCCCATATATATATATATATATATATATATATATATATATATATATATATATATATATATATATATAATGATTAAAAAGTGTCTTACGAAGTTATCGCGTATAACAGCTAACGAATGGGATCCATGAAGGCTAGAACTCATATTGCCCGCCGGTTTTGCCTGTTGGTCGCCCCTATCCTCAACTTCTTTGGGTCTAACCAGTGTTTCACCTGCTTATTATAAATAATAAAAACTATTATATAAATGAATTATTATTATTATTATTATTATTATTATTATTATTATTATTATTATTATTATTATTATTATATTATTATTATTATTATTATAATAATAATAATAATAATAATAATAATAATATAATAATAATAATAATAATAATAATAATAATAAAGTGTCGATCCAGAAATTTACCTGTTCTTCCCAATACTCAGGCGTCTTGTTCGCCGGACGCTTTTTCTTGTTCTCGTCCAGTTTCTCAACCCCACCTTGCCGGGTAAAATTCTGCAATTTGAATTTGTATTTTTTGTCATCGTATCGATTTCTGAGATAAGCTTCGATACTTTTGAAAATATCTTCTCCATCCGGACCGGCAAGGTGTTCGCCAAGATCAAAGAAATGCTGCAATAAAATATAATTAAAATAAATATACAAATTTAAATAAACAGACAAATTTAAATAAGTAACACATTTAAAATAAATAAACACAATAATTAAAAAAAAAAAAAAAAAAAAAAAAAAAAAAAAAAGATTAAAAAAAAAACTGACGTGTAGCTGGTCATCGATGTGGGCCTTGGTGGTCTCGGGAACCTTATCCCACGAATCGTAATGCATGGAAATTGATTCCCGTAACAATTCCCCGACCATGTTGGAGAACCACGAAGCGTGAGTGCCCACATGCTCATACATCCCTTTGGCGTTCTTTCGGTATCTGATCGATACCGGACAACCTGTCTCAGACACCGTATGGCGGAGTTTCGTGTTCTTTGTGGGACCACGCACCACCTTCCCGCCTTTGCCAATTTTGGCATTGGGCTTGGGAGCTTTGGATTTAGAGCCTACAAGTAATCAAATTCAAGTGATGATGACATAAAATAACAAGTTATCAATTTCAAATAATGATCAAGTTTAATTAAAATAATCGAGAAATTCTTACGCGGACAATTAGTGCCTAGCCTCCTCGAGGGACCACGGGGTGGCTCATTACCTCCATCGCCACCGTGGCTCCTAGCAACAACATCTGCCATCTGTAAACGTACTAGTACAAGAACATAGAAATTAGTGAAGAAACACATATACGCATATATATATACACACACACACACATTCAAATAAATAACAATATATACCAAAAAAGATAATAATAAATAATTAAATAAATAAATAAACACATTTAACCACTCGATAACAATTTCATTCAAATAAGTGTCGTTTAACAAATTGCAATTTGAGATCAATCTCCCACATCACTAAGATAAAAACCCTCATTATTAGTGTCAGCTTCACCTTCACGATCGACGTGATGTTCACCATAAGATGCTAAGTCATGAGGAACGTGGTCATCATAATCAATATCATCGTCATCGTCGACATTAGTGATAATTGATGGTGGTGGTGCCTCAACTTCCGCTGGCTGGACATCTATATTTATGGTGTTATAATTCAACTTATCCAACTCAGCAGAGAGTGTGACATGTGATGAGTTGTTGTCATGTACAACATCCTGATTGTCTTCTACCACGATGATATTCGGGTTCCAAATCTTTCGATGATAAGAATCTTGGACGGCCTTGCAATTACCACGCTTACCCGGGAAATCAAGGTAAAAGACTTGTGTTGCTTGTGTTGCAAGAATGTATGGTTCATTTTGAAACGATACGCGACCTGTCATAATTTGTGTAATGTTATTTCTATAGGTACAACGTTTTATGCGACCCTCGTTATTAGTGTCGAACCATTTGACTTTAAACAACACAACCTTGAACGGAATATACAAAAACTCGATACTTTCTTCAAGCTGGCCATAATACATTCCTCCACTAGGATTAGGAGTTGAAATTCCGCTGTTTTGAGTTGAACAACGTAAATCACGGTCGTGTACGATAAACTTCACACCGTTGACTATGCAAGAGTCGACTGAGACTGCAGTACATGATGGTCCACAAGCCAAAGCGAATAACTCGGAAGTACAACTTGGGTCCTTATTTACTTTTAATTCACGAATCTATGAAAAAGTTAAGAATAGATATAGATGACTAATAGTTGTTATTTTTACAGGGTAATACATACAATAAGTCTACCTTCTTCCAAAACCAGCGAGGAAATCCTTCTTGTATGTCATTGCCAAGAAATGCCCTGTAAATGTTCATGATATTAGAATAAGTCGTCGAATAATAACTTACGTAAAAAATTTTTTGAAATAAAACGCGTACCACTTGTACTCCTTCATGTACGGGTCGATTTCATGACTGTTGTGTAGTACATACCATACTACTTTCTGCATTGTGTCTGGTTGAAGCCGAATTAATGATTGTCTACCATTCTTTTTACAGAGTGATCGAAACACCTGAAAACGACTTGTTGGGCTTGGACCGTCCTCATTCCTGTCAGGACGATTAAATCTCGTCTCAACACCCCGAAAATAATGCGAACATAAAGTTAATGCTTCATCAGCAATATAACCCTCCGCTATTGAACCTTCAGGCTTAGCTTTATTTCTGACATATTTTTTGAGCTTTTTCATGTATCTTTCAAATGGATAAATCCATCTCATGTAAACAGGCCCGCCTTCAATAGCCTCTTTGGTTAGATAAATAACCAAGTGAATCATAGTGTCAAAAAAAGCAGGAGGATATATTTGCTCGAAACTGCACAAAATATTGATCAGTTGTTCTTTAGCTTTCAACATGTCATCCACCATCTAAGTTTGAGTGCATATTTGTTTGAAGAATGAACAAAGCTCGATTATTGGTGTTGCCGTGGTTTGGTCCTTCAAGTAATTTTGAAGTCCAACAGGAAGTAACCGCTGCATCATTATATGATAGTCATGAGCCTTCAAGCCTGTTATGTTGCTATCATTTTCGGTCACTTTATGCTTGAAGTTAGATCCGAACCCATCAGCTAGTTTAACACCTTTGATGAATTGACAAAAAAAATCATGATATTAGAATAAGTCGTTGAAATGAATACGCGAATTGAATTGGAACAAATAAATTTTGAAATAAAACACGTACCTTTGATGAATTGACAAAAAAGTTTTCTTTCTTCATTTGTGAAAGAGTACGTGGGATGAGGCTTAGAGCACTTCCCGTTTCCTTTGTTGACGAGCCACAACTCATCACGAATTTGCAAATTTTGTAAGTCTTGTCTTGCCTTGTTGGTGTCTTTTGATTTGTCATTCATTAACAAAGTACCCAACACACTCTCACACACATTTTATTCGATATGCATGACATCTAAATTGTGTTTTAGTGTAAGAAAAGACCAATACTTTAGCTCGTAGAAAATAGATACTTTGGTCCAATTCAATTCGCGATCAGGATCACCTTTTTTCTTCGCACCCTCAAAACTTGGATGTTTCCCCGGGATACATTTAGGCAATCTCCTATGTTGAGTCAAGATGACATCACTAGTAAATTTTCTAGGAGGTGGTCTATCATCGACCGGAGTATAGAATGCCCTTTTGTTCTTCCGCCATTTATTGGTCGCGTTTAAGAATCTTCTGTGACCAACATAAGCGGTTTTTGCTTAACACGCGAATAGCTGGAGTGTCTACATTACAAGTCGGACATGCCCTGTAACCTTGCCCACTCCACCCAGATAAACTAGTTCGAGCGGGAAAGTCATTGATAGTCCATAAAAGTGCTGCTTTCATACAGAATTCAGTGCCTGTAACAGCATCCGTAGTCATGACTCCATCTTTCCATAAAGTCTTTAGGTCTTCAATCAAAGGCCTCAAGTAAATATCTATGTCCTTCCCAGGTGATTTAGGGCCTGGAATTAACAACGTCAACATAAGAGAAGTCTCTCTCATACATATCGAGGGAGGCGTATTGTATGTTGTTAATATGACTGGCCACATGCTGTAAGACTGACTAAGGTTGTCATATGGATTGAAACCATCAACAGCCAACCCTAATCGGATGTTTCTTTTTTCATAAGAAAATTCTTCCTTATACTTGATGTCAAATTTCTTCCATGCTTGACCATCAACCGGGTGTTGCATCTTACCGTTCTCCGTAGACTGCCCAGAAGCATGCCAAATCATATGCTTTGCAGTGTGTTTAGACTTGTACAAACGTTGTAGTTTAGGAATGATAGGAAAGTAACGCAACACCTTGTTAGGAACTCTCTTCCCCAGTGTGTTCTTGTCTTTCCATCTACTAGCATCGCAGATGGGACAATTCTGCAAATCTTCGTTACCCACCGCCCGATATAAAAAACAATACTTTACCCAAGCATGTATGGATTCGTATCCTAACCCGATCGTTTTATATGCCTTCTTTATTTCATAGTATGACGATGGGATTTTGTATCCTAGAATGGGCGGGAAACATTCCTTGAGAAATTTTAGGGTTTCGTTAAATGTGGTGTCACTCATTTTACCTTTGACCTTGATGTTCGTAAACTTTGCCATAAAGTCCAATGAAGACATCCAATTACAGCCTGGGTATAGTGGTTCATTGGCATTGGAAAGTAACTCTTCAAACTCGTTACGTTGAGGAAGTGTCGTTGCTTGAATTGGCTCGTTACTTGTCTCGCCAATATTTCCTTGAGTTGGCTCATTTTGTTCGTTATCCAGACAAATATCATGAAGGAACTCAGACATGTCACTCATCCCAGGATGATTTGTGTTGTGTACTACTGTCCGGGCATCCGGTTCACCATGATTATACCATTTCGTATAACTTTGGTCCTAACCATTTGTGTGTATGTGATCAAACAAATCTTCGTGCTTTATCCAACCAACGTTATAACAACGAGCACATGGACATTTTATATTCCCATCAATATTCACTAAGGACTTGCAATACTCGCAAAAAGCTTTAAGACCTTTTAAAAATTCGATGCTAGCATGAGATAATGAGACCCAACTCTTATCAATTGGCATAACGCGTTTTAATGATGTAACAAATAATTATATAGAATTAAACATGTTCACAAAAATCTACACGTAAACACATAAAGGTGGAATTACGAGTTGTGCGTTTTGTTCACCTAATCCAACTATGGAAGGCAATCCTAACCCACTCTTTGAATGTTTCGTCTCATATATGAATGCGTATAACTGAATTTACTATTTAAGAAAATTTTGGCAGCATTTCCCCTCAACTCCCCAAATATGTGCATTAAAGACATATTCGTAGGAGTAAAGGGGAAACACTATCGAAATTTTCACAAATAGTAAATCAATTATACGCATTCATACCATAAATGAGACAAAACATTCAAAAAGCAGTCCTAAACAGGGGACTTTCCGAAATTAATTTCTAATAAATTAATTTCGGGCGGGTTTTCTATGGGATGATTAACTTCGGACGGGGACTTTCCGAAATTAATCACTAAAGTCCTAAAATCATTTACAATAGTCAAACAAAATTAGATAAAAAAAATTATAAACACATAACATATTCACACAATCATTTTCATATATACACAAACGCATACCAAATATATTATCAAACGTATACCAAATGAAAACACAATAAGCTTATCAAACGTATACCAAATACTCAAAAATAAGCAAACCCAAACACCCCTTTGTGGGCTGCTGTTTGGACAGCATAAACCAAACGCCCCTTGTGGGCTGCTGTTAACCAAACACACCCTTTTGGGGCTGAAAAATAAGCAATCCAAGCACCCCTTTGGTGCATAAAATAAGCAAACCGAAACACCCCTTATGGGCTTGATGTGTTACGCGTGTATACAGGTTTTAAATTTATAAAGGTCGAATTACCGAATCTAGAAATAACACATACGAGCAAGTGAACTCGTCCGTTATAGCAAGATTATGATGGTAAGTCGGGATCTTTCGCAGGGATTTGTGAGTGAATCGAATTGTAAGCTACTAAAAGTAAATTTCTTAAACAAGCAATGATGAAAATATAATAATTCAAATGATTAAAACTACACTTGCTTAGACTAATATACTACTCTTGATAAACATGATTGTGATAACTTTTGACAACATGTTGGTTATGATAATTAGTTTGGCGAACTAATCTATTGTTTCTACAAGTTAAACCTTCGTCAAGATTTTAGTTCATAAAAAAAAAGCATTAAGTTTAACCAATCAATTCAAGATCAATTCAAGGTTCATAAGCTTGGGGTAACAAACTTAAACACAAAAATAATCTTTTGTTTTATCACATACGCTTAGGAAATGATCAATACAAAAGGTAACTGATTCATAGACAAATAGGTTACGATTGATTATAAACTACTAATCTTTCGACCCTTGAAATCGTTTACAATCAATCCAATTTGATAGACAAAAGCATTCTTATTACAACAACAATTAACTTTCTTTGTTTAATCAAGAGTAATGGGTAAAAACAATCATTCATAGACAAATGATTATAACTAGTTGAATAACAACAAATCTTTCGACCTTTAGAATTATTAACAACTAATCAAACTTGATTAAAAAATGTCACTACGAAACTTAATCACAATTGGATCTTAGAATCAACTTGAAATTGAATTAAAACATGTTATCACAATCATACGCAAATCAATAGGCAATACACATCATCTAAGCAAGTGCTCAAAGGCACTAGCCACTCATAGCAAACATGAACATAAACTCTAAACTCTGAACATTAGAAATCATGATTGAAAGTCTTACTATAATTGAAATAAGATTACAAATGATAAGGTATTGATACCTAAAGTATTGGTGTTAACTTCTTGATGTTTTGACCTCCAAATGTTGACTTCTTGAACCTCCAAAGCCTCCTGGACTTCAAAGGACAAATTTGGACTTTTGAGAGAGTATTTTGATGATTGTATGAGAATTGGTATGAAAAGCATGTGAAAGGTACATCAATTGGTGTCTCAAATGGCTCTATTTATACTACTCTCAAGGCCTAGGGTCTTTAATGCTTTATCTTGGCCTCCAAGTAAATTAGAATAGTCTAGAATGCTCAATAGAAGGTTTTAGAATCGTGGACATAAAGATAGTATCCTTAATGATGAAGTTTGGCAAATCAGACGACATCCAACCGATCGGTATTGCATCTAACCGATCGGTTGGTCTTCAGAAATTGCCTCCATCCGATTTGGTTGCGGGCTGCATCTGATCGGATGGAGTGCTGCTGTATGCTCTTTTTTTGGACTTTTTTCGTTTGGCTTGTTTCTTGTTCATGGCTCGTGGTTCTTCATCCAACTTTGATCTTTTCTTTATCTTGAAGCTTGTCAACTTGAATACTTGGACCTTCATTCTTTGAAATGCCTATTTGGTGTGGAACTTGACACAAGAATCTTCGTACGATCATAAATATTTCCTTCTTCCTCATTCTTTCATCTTTTTCTTCCTTTTTCCTGTTTTTGGCTACATACACTTTGCAAACAAACTTTGGTGCAATTTAGTAACAAAAGCATATAAATATAACCAAATAACACATATAAAAGTACGAATAACGCTACCAAAAATATGCACAATTTGAGCGTTATCATATTCCCCCACACTTAAACTTTGCTTGCCTTCAAGAAAATCTAGAAGTAAAAACAATTATCCACATAGTATACAAGTACGATTAGAAAAATGTGATGCAAACCTATCAAGTACAAGTACTAGATTCATCATTTTAAGCATTTATGGTTGAAGCCTCGAGATGTTTGACAATACCCAAATGATTTTCTTGCTTGATAAACATTACTAATCACCTCACGAAAAGGAAACGAAAAATAATTCACTCAAAACACTCATTTGCATGGTTGGTGGAGTATATAAGAGAAATCACACTCATTTGCTCAGTCATGATTTAAATATTACCATAGGCTTGTACAAGAAACAAAACTACACCTGATATGGAGTGAGCACCAAGTATACATATCAAAGAGGGCTTTTATTCGGGTTTAAGGTTTGAAGGGTTAAATAAGATTTATGTGCAAATATCTTATGCAAAACATAATAGCTCGCTAGCAACGAATTCTTGCATCACCAAATAACGGATGGTCACTAGGGTATATCTTGGATCGCTGGCACGCTATTCACATAACGGATGGTCACCAAAATACACACTAGATCGCTAGCAACGTTATCTAATTCCTCAAGAAATCGGATGGTCACTACATGTCAATACACTTGATAATTTCACAAAGTCAAAAGGTAAGGATAAGACATGGGATATGTTTAGAAAGGGTTGATGATAAAGAATATACAAAATAGTCAAAGTCTACTAACCAGATGTTGCTAGCTATTACGAACCACTATCATGCAATCTTGAGAAACTCCATACTTTATTGCTCCGTACATTATTTAGTAGCCCATTGGCTATTCTTGTCACCTTATAGTTGCGATGACTCATTCTTTCTCCTTTTTTTTTTTTTTTTTTTTTTGAACATAAACTTTCACTTGTCATCATATAGTTGCGATGACTTTTCTTTCACTTTTCTTCGATAATTGTTCTTGGAGTTTGCAACTTTCTTCGAATTTTCATGATTTCCCACATAACATCCATCTTGCCAAATAGCTAGCAACCAACCAAGACTTGACTAAGGGTAAGGCTAGGCTAAAAAGTGTAAAATCTTTTTGCATTTTTCTGGATTTTATCAAAAGAAAAAGATAGGCTCAGAGAGTGTAACTAGGGGTATCTAGCGTTAAAGATAAACGCTAACAAAAGGGTTTATATTGGTGGTTAACTAGTCAGTGTAACTAGCTAAATATCAATACGGAAGGCTATTTGGGTTAAATCCTAAGGTTGCCTCTTATCACGCATATACACTTACATCATACATGAAATGTGATCTCACAACAGTCTCGTAATGATTTACAAGCACAAGTTCTAGAATAAATAAAATCACCGGCACACTCATAGCAGAAGAATCAAAGCATAAAAGATGTATGCTAAATACGAAACAGGCTTAAATCCTCACAATTTAGGTGGAAGGGCTATAATATGTTCTAGCTAATGTTATCGATCCCAGAATGGATTGCAATATTAATCGGGACACATCTCGATTCTTCAAAAATTACAAGTTTTACCAGTGGATAGATCCAGTTATTCTAATATATTATCCTAAAAATGACAAATAACTAGATCACAAGGGCAAACAAAATTTAAAATTTAGCTCAAAATTTACTATCTATCCTTATTTTCCTATTTACCCCCCCCCCCTCCTCCCCCCCCCCCCACACACACACTTAAGTTAAGCATTGTCCTCATTGTGATAAACGAACTTCAAGGAATGAAAATAGGGAAATAAGAGTGTAAACCATATTTTTCGTGCTTCTTATGATTCTTTGATCCAAGTGTCCAGGCTTTGTAATCATTACCTGCAGTAATCTTAAAACAAACAAAACAAACACACAATATTTCTACGTTTTATTCAAAAGTCAGTGGTACACCCCCACACTTAAGTTCAACTAAGGGATTAGAGAAACGGTGGGGTGTAATCACTTTGAAAAACAAATTAAGAAGTAAAATTAGCAAATACACGGGTTGCCTCCCGAGAAGCGCTTGTTTAATTAACGAGTCATCAGCCTGACTTAAACTTCCTTCTTGCTACGTTGGTGCAATTCTTGGTGTCTTTTTTGAGAATTTTGGAACATACACCACGTTTCCTATCACTATTTTTTCTCCAGTTCATCTATGTTGTACAATTTTGCGTTTTCCCAAACTTTAGGAAGAACATCATAGATAAATTCATAATTTTCTTTGTAGTCGGTTGGAAAAGGTGTTAGAAATGTGATAGATTCATATTCTGATTCCGGTGGAATTTCTTTCATAGAAATCTCGTTCATTTGCTCATTATCATAATACAATTTAATTCGGTGACCATTAACAATGAAACTTCCACCTTGTTTGTCATATAATTCAACATATCCAGATGGAAATCCATGTTTCACTATATATGGACCGAACCATTTCGGTTTCAGCTTAGGAGCTTTAAACTTGTATTTCATATTGAAAAGCAGAACTTTGTCTCCAGCTTTGAATTCTTTCCGAATTCTAAGCTTTCTGTCATGATAAGCTTTGGTTCTGGCTTTGTAAAGCTTGGAATTCTCATAAGCTTGGAGTCTTAGTTCATCGAGTTCATGCAATTGCAAGAATCTCTTTTCTCCAGCTATTTTGAGATCTGGGTTACAGCTTCTGAGTGCCCAGTAGGCGCGATGTTCAATTTTGAACGGCAAATGACATGTTTTTCCATACAAAAGTCTGTATGGTGTTGTACCAATTGGAGTTTTGTAAGCCGTACGAAATGCCCACAGAGCATCATCGAGTTTTCTCGACCAAACGGCGGGATTGTCTTTGACCGTTTTTTCAAGTATCCTCTTTAAGGCTCTGTTGGTATTTTCGACTTGACCACTGGTCTGTGGGTGATAAGCGGTAGCAAAACGATGATGAACTCCATATCGTTTCATAATTTTCTCCATTTGTCTATTACAGAAATGGGTTCCTCGATCACTTATCAAAGCTTTAGGAATTCCATAACGAGCGAAAAGCTTTTTGAGAAAATTAACAACAACTCGTGCATCATTTGTGGGTAGAGCTTCGGCTTCAGCTCATTTGGAAACATAATCAATAGCAACGAGAATGTATTCGTATTTGTGCGATTTAGGAAATGATCCCATAAAATCGATTCCCAAAATATCGAATATTTCGCAGACTTGAATGCTCTTTTGAGGCATTTCATCTCTACGAGAAAGACTACCGGATTTTTGGCAAGCATCGCAGTTTTGAACAAGAGTATGAGCTTCTTTGAAAATTGTTGGCCAATAGAATCTAGCATCAAAAACTTTTTTAGCTGTGGTGGAAGAACCATAGTGTCCCCCAGTTGGGCCATGATGACATTCATCAAGAATTCTTCTTGTTTCAGAACTAGAAACACATCTTCTGATCATCCCATCGGGACACATCTTGAAAAGATAAGGCTCTTCCCAATAATAGTGTTTTAGTTCTGAAAAGAATTTACTGCGTTGGGCGTGAGTTAATCCTTTCCTGAGAATTCCTCCAACGAGATAATTTGCGTAATCTGAAAACCACGGAATCTCGTTTTCATCAACTGTATCAACAGTTATGAGAGTTTCATCAGGGAAATAATCGTCAATCTCATCTTCCTTTAACTCTTCCAAATCTGGATTCTCGAGACGAGACAAATGATCAGCGGCTAGATTTTCTGCTCCTTTCTTATCTTTGATTTCGATATCGAATTCTTGGAGTAACAAAATCCATCGGATAAGGCGCGGTTTTGCATCATGTTTGGTAAATAGATATTTGAGCGCTGAATGATCAGTGAACACAATCGTTTTTGAAAGTGATCCGTGGTGAAACGTATATATAAATAATATCAGACGGATACACGTGAATAAAGACAAATCAACCCTTTAGGAAAAAGGCTAACTTGTAAAAACTCACGTTTGTGATATGTGTGATACCAGGTAAGTGATTACCCGGGTCGTGTCCCAACGAGGTGTGAATGGGCATCGTTTGAGGTTTGGAATTAGAGTGACTGATGATTGGGATATGGAATTTTGCTTTTTTAATTTTAATTCTTATTAAATAATGAGAAACAAATTCTCAAAATAAAATTAAGATTAAAGCAAATTATATAAAAAAAAGGCGAAACGGAAAGTCTAAAAAACGGGATTAAAAAGTGAAATCTATAAAAACAAATCCTACAAGTTCCAAATTATTTTTCCTAAGTTATAAATAACAAAAGAAAATTTTAGATAAAAGATTTATATTTTTCTGATTTTTATATTTTTTATTATGAATTTAAAACAGTTTTAAAAAGAAAAATAGATAATAAATACTAAAACTATTCCAAAAATTATGAAACTTTTTCTAAAATTACTTTAAGTATAAACAGTCCTAGGAAAAATAAAATGAAGATACCAGCTTATTCTAATAAGTTGTAATAAGCTAAAAAGCTACAGATAGCTTAATATGGAAAGAGGCATAAATATTAAAGGGTGCAAAGATAAACCAGAGAAGTCCCAAGGGCACAATGCTAAGGTGTGTGTGTGTTGAGTCCAGAGACCAGGGTTCGAAACCCACTCCTGACCTTTTTGCTTTTATTTTATTTTTTGATTTTTATTGTTGAAACTGATTAAGCTAATGATAATAAGCAAATTTGATAACTAGCAGTATTTTTGAAAACCAAAAATAAGCTCAGAAATCAGCTATGTTTTGCTGATCAGTGGGTAGAAATGGATTAAGCCCAAGGATTTAGCTAAAATGCTGAAAAGCTATGTAATAAGCTAAAGGCAAATTTGAAACAAGCTAAGCAACCAATAATAAGCTAGAATGAACACTGAATAAGCACAAGAACTCAGAAATAAGCACTAATCAAAACTCAAATAAGCACAAGAGTGACTGATGCACAGGGCACTTTTTGGGTTTCTAGGCAATTTTGGACTTATTTTTAAGCACTTAAATGATTACCAAACTCCACAAAAACTGATTCCACTTAAAATTCAACTATTGAGGATCATACAAAACCAAAAATCAGGCCAATGGAAGCTTATTTGTTGCTTAAGAATAAGCTGAGAAAGTGGCTTATTCAAAGCAAGTATACACTGAGCAATCGGTGTATGCTTGTGAGAATAGGGGACTTTTGAGCTTATTTTTTAGCTCAATTAAGCTAAGCTATGGGCTGGAAATGGAAATAAGCAGAGATTACCTAGCAAACTACTAAGAAACCAAAAATCAAAGCTTGGATTAACTACAATAAGCACTTAATGGTGGCATGAAAATTGTTGCAGACTGCACTATGGATACTTATTTGTGCAGACAAGATTTTAAAGTCAAAAACCTTACAAATCCAAACCAAACTTATCCAACTATTGAGTATCCACTAAATGAATCCAAAGGACCTCAGAAAATCCAAAAATAAAGGTCAAATGAGCTTATTCCTCAAATTGGCTTATTTGATCAGTTGAGGTTCTAATATTGCCACAGATGGCTCAAAATCACAAATCCAATCAAGATAGCTTAAAAGCTCTTAAAAACAGCTTATCTGAACTATTTTAAGCAAGATCAAAGTTGGGCAAATGGTCAATGAACTGGAACAACCCATTTTGACCCATTTTGAGTATTTAACCCAAACAGTCCTTAAATTACTGATTTTAAGATTATCACTAGGATTGACCAAAATAGCTTATGATTCTGACTATTTAGTGAATAACTAACTTAACTAAGATGAAATAAGCAGATTTCAAATAAAGATAAGCACTAAATAAGCTAAGAACTTAATTTGACTTAGTTGACTGATTTTAGCTATTTAATGGAAAATGAGATTTAGGCTTAAACTAATTATCAAACTAGGCTACTATTACTCCAGATAACACAGATAAGCAAGGAAATTGACAATAAGCACAGAGATAAGCTATGGAACAGTAAACTAGGAAATGATGCAAAAACTTGAAAATAGCTTACAACTGATTTGGCCTATAGAACAATAGAACTAGATCAGAAACACATCTAGCTTGTCAAAAACAAGCTAGAAAACCAAATAAGCTCTTCCATGAGCAGCTTATCATCCAGAACTGCTTATCTTGAGCTTCTTTGACTTTTTTTGACTTTTCTTGATATCTTGGAATGAGACTGAGCTAAACTAAAATAAACTTATCAAAAGCAATAGTAAGCTTATGTAAGCTTATAGAAACAGCTAAGAAGTTATTTCAATAATTACTTAACTTAATTCGATTAACAGTACACCATGGAAATTTGAGAACATGAAATTTTCATTAACTAGTGGAATTGATGCAAGGATTAATGATAAACAGACTGGAAATAACTTGTAAAGATTACTGGAACTTAAAATTGATAAGCTTAAATAATTAAAATTACAATACGATTAAACATTAAAAACTACTTGCCAATTAAGGCTACATTATGGTTCTATTTATACTACAATATTAGGGTTTCCTTTGTCTTCTATCTCTGAGCAAATCCCAACCTTCCAATTGTCTTTTTATGATCTCAGTCGTCCAAACGGATTTTGGCGCCAAAAATGAGATAGTGGAAAAATCCACTATCTCTGATAACTTGAAATGGGGAAGAAGCAATAAATGCCCTTTGGCTTGTTAGGTTGAGTGGGATAGGAGAAAGGGTGAGGTGATGGGTGGTATTGCAGGGATAAGGTGGGCGATGGTGGTATGGTTTTGGCGAGGTGGTATTGAAGAAGAAGGTTTGACCGAAGTCAAACCTTTTGGGTTAAGTCAGGGAAAGGAAAAGGCCGGGTCATGTATTTGGGCTTGGGAAATTATTTTGATTGGGCTGGGTTTAGTGATGGATTGGGTTGGATTTAGTGGTTTAATTTAGCAGCTGGATTAGGATTAACTTTGGATTTGGATTTAATTTCAAGGACTAAAGTTGTACAATTCTGAAAATCCAAGGACTTAAGCTGCCAAAAATCAAAACTATTTCCAGGGACCATTTGTGTCATTTTGGTATTTTGGGGGTTGACTTTGACTATGTCTTTGACTTTCGTCTTCACTTGATCAATTGTACAATTGTTGTCGAGTCGATCAAAAAATGCTCGATTTCATTCTGTTTTCAATCCTTCAGTACCTGAAACACATAAAACACAAACCAAGGATATCTGCAGTATAATTCAGTGTTTTAGGTTATTTTTGTGTCTATTATGGGTATAAAATGATGAGTATTTAGACACTCATCAATCCCCCACACTAAGCTATTGCTAGTCCCTAGCAATCCGATCATATGAAGTAATGAAAGGATCAAAAGAATACAAAGCATACCTCGTTTTGATTTTTACATAATGCCTGAAATTTAAACTTAGAACAAAATATATAGCATGCTTGATTTCCAAAAATGGTATCACGGAACAGGATTCACACAAACTGGGTGTCTCTAGGGAATTGTAATCGGCATCCTCTTTTTGATACTCCCAACTAAGCTTAAACTCAATGCGCAAATGCTTTTGTAAAATGCTAACACTACTTATATCAATAATCTATGTAAGCCGAAACTTAACTTTTCACTCCCACAATTTATTCAAGTTTAGGTGACTGTGCTTATATTCAAAATTTTGATAACAAAAATCGACGTTTTTATAAAACTTTGACTAATACTAGTTGAAAGATAGATTTAAAATTCACAACAAGCAAGCTTCAAAATTCATTGCATTTTGCAATATCATTCCATTTTATTCTATTTTTATTTTCTCATTTTTTCATTTTTTTTAACTTAACTTTGTGCAATATAAACTAACGGAGTTTCACGGGAACCAAGACCTTACACTTTTCGGCATAAAGGATCCAAGGGCCGTTACAACGGAGAGTTCCAAGACCTTAACGCCTTTCAGAATTAAGGGTCCAAGGGCCGGTGTAAGAGGGTAGCCAAGACCTAAACGCCTTCCGGAAATAAGGATCCAAGGGCCGATCTTGAACCTTAGCTTTTTAGCACATACATTTATTACTTAAACTTTTACATTATTATGACATATGCTTGTTCCGAAGTTTAAATAAAGCTTTGAACTAGTATTTTTCAAAATCGTAAAGAAAAATGATTTTGTGTGTTCAAAAGTTTGAAAAATAAGCACTAATTAAGTCAGATTAGTTATCTCCTGGGAGGAAAAGCCATAGATTACTTATATAAGCTCTAAAGAAAACCATTATTCTACGCTTAGCATTTTCATTTGCACAAATCGTAAAACCTTAGTCTAATCGTTAAGGAAGCAGCCAGATCAATACTCTGGCAGAGTCGGGATTCCCTTTGTTCTAACCTAATCAAAACTAAACATTTCTTCTTTTTTATTGCAATTTCTTATCTAAAAACGAAAAAATTTTAAAATTTTTACTAAAACGGGGGTACTAGGGCACTAGAAGGTACAATGTGACAAAATTTGAGAGAATTTCCCCCCACACTTAGAATTGAATATTGCCCTCAATATTCAAAGTACCAGCTATTATGCCGACACTTAGAACGTAAAAAGGTAAGACTAATAGCTAAGTGTGTGAAAGAAATCTCTATTTTCACAAACAGGATTAAAAAAGATATCCCTAGATAATCGTTAGCAAAAGGATAGGATATTGGGCGGCTAGATTGAAAACAGGCGCGACAATCATCACAATCCAAGGGAAACCTGAAAATCAGAGCAAACAACACAAAAGCCAATCACAGTGGGATTCCCCCATACTTAGTGTTAGAAATAAGAGAGAAGACAGAAACATGGGCGTTTACCCATGAAATGCTAATGTTTTTGTTAACCGAGTCACTAGCTTGACTCGACCCCGAATTCATTGGTTCATGGGGAAATTTTGGAGATCCGGGACAACCATGGGTGGTATGTCCCCTCCAAAGTAATGCTTCAACCTATGACCGTTCACCTTGAAGTTTGGTCCATCGGTTTGAGATAACTCGATGGTGCCATAAGGAAAAACTTTGGCAACGGTGAATGGTCCAGTCCAACGGGTTTTAAGTTTACCCGAGAATATCTTCAATCTAGAGTTAAAAAGAAGGACTCGATCACCACGTTAAAAACGCGGTTCTTGATTTTTGAGTCATGGATCTTCTTTGTCTTTTCTTTGTAGATCAAAGAGTTCTCGTAGGCTTGATCACGAAGTTCATTTAATTCATTGAGTTGAACTTTGCGGTGATCACCCGCGGACTTTAGGTCGAAGTTGGCATGTTTTAAGGCCCAATAAGCTTTGTGCTCGAGCTCGATCGGCAGATGGCACGCCTTTCCAAGATTCTTTTAATACCACGGTTTGAAACCTCCACTTGTCCACTTGTTTGTGGGTGATACGCGGTAGAAAGACGGTGAGTAATATCGTATTTAAGCATGACTTTTGCAAATTGTTCATTGCAAAAGTGCGTACCGCGATCACTAATGATAGCACGGGGAGTTCCAAACCGAGAAAAGAGTGATTTCAAAAATTTACACACTACTCGGGCGTCGTTGGTGGGGAGAGCTTTCGCTTCGACCCATTTAGACAAATAATCGACAGCCACGAGTATATACTTGTTCCCTCGTGAAGACGGGAACGGGCCCATAAAGTCAATGCCCCAAACGTCAAAGATTTCACAAACTTGAATGACGTTTTGTGGCATTTCATCTTTTTGAGAGATCTTCCCGTGACGTTGACAAGAGTCACAAGATTTGACTAAGTCATGGGCATCACGGTAGATTGTGGGCCAATAGAAACCGGAATCAAACACCTTCTTGGCGGTGTAGTTGGCACCATGATGTCCCCCTGTGGGTCCATTGTGGCAAGCCTTGAGAATATCAACGGCTTCTTGGCCGTGAACACACCGCCGGATGACTTGATCCGCACATACTTTAAACAAGTAGGGGTCATCCCAAAAGTAATGCTTCACATCTTTGAAGAATTTGTTCTTTTGTTGGGACGACATCCCTTTCACAACAAAGTTCCCCGCATGGTAATTTGCAAAATCGGCAAACCATGGGGTACTAGAATCACCACAAAAAGATACCACGTTAAGTGTCTCGAGAGGAAATGTTTCATTTATTTCCTTTTCTCGAGCACACTTTGGTGAGGATTCTCTAATCGGGACAAATGATCAGCAGCAAGGTTCTCCGTTCCTTTTTTATCACGGATGATGATATCAAATTCTTGTAGGAGGAGAACCCATCGGAGCAATCTCGGCTTTGCATCTTGATTTGCAAAGAGATATTTGAGAGCCGAGTGATCCGTATACACTATGCTTTTTGACAAGATCAAATATGGCCGAAACTTTTCGAAAGCATACACCACGGCTAATAATTCTTTTTCCGTTGTGGTGTAATGAGCTTGAGCCTCGGTCATAGTTTTGCTAGCATAGTGTATAGGCTGAAAGTGTTTTGTTTTCCGTTGCCCCAAGACCGCACCTATGGCAAAATCACTTGCATCGCACATAAGTTCAAAAGGTAGGTCCCAATCGGGGGCAACCAAGATTGGTGCTTCAGTAAGATTTTTCTTAAGAGTTTGAAAAGCTTCAATGCACTCTTTGGAGAAAATAAACGGAGTTTCCTTTTCAAGGATACGGGTCATCGGCCGGGCGATTTTTGAAAAATCTTGAATGAATCTACGATAGAAACCGGCATGACCAAGAAAACTCCGAATGCCTTTAATGGTTGTGGGATGAGGTAGCTTAGCAATAACATCAACTTTAGCTCTATCCACCTCAATCCCGTTCTTTGAAATCTTATGGCCGAGGACAATGCCCTCTTTGACCATGAAATGACTTTTCTCCCAATTTAGACAAAGATTTGTGTCTTCACACCGCTTAAGCATATTGTCCAAATGGGAGAGACATGTGGTGAAAGAATCCCCAAAGACCGAGAAATCATCCATAAAGACCTCCATAGTCTTTTCGATCATGTCATGAAAAATGGCCATCATGCACCTTTGGAATGTGCCCGGAGCATTACATAAGCCAAAAGGCATGCGTCTGTAGGCAAACGTTCCATAAGGGCACGTGAAAGTGGTCTTTTCTTGATCTTGCGGATCAATGGGAATTTGGAAGTAACCCGAGAAACCGTCAAGGAAACAATAGTATTCATTTCCCGCTAGTCTTTCGAGCATTTGGTCCATGAAGGGTAAAGGAAAGTGTTCTTTACGGGTGGCGTCATTTAACTTTCGGTAGTCA
Organism: Artemisia tridentata subsp. tridentata; assembly: GCA_021014915.2. Taxonomy (NCBI): domain Eukaryota; kingdom Viridiplantae; phylum Streptophyta; class Magnoliopsida; order Asterales; family Asteraceae; genus Artemisia; species Artemisia tridentata. The sequence goes on along the minus strand of CP139501.1, from coordinate 167,473,293 downwards.
ATGCATACACGCCATCCCGTTACCAATCGAGTAGGAATCAACTCGTTTTCATCATTTTCAATAACGGTAATGCCACCTTTTTTAGGTACGCAATGAACGGGGCTCACCCAAGGACTATCTGAGATAGGGTAAATCAATCCGGAATCAAGTAGTTTAAGAACCTCCTTTTTGATAACCTCGTGAATTTTGGGATTAACCCTTCTTTGATGTTGAACCGCTGGTTTAAAGTCATCTTATATTAAAATCCTGTGTGTACAAAATTCCGGGTTAACACCCTTAATGTCGGAAAGTTTCCAAGCGATGGCTCGCTTGTGTGACTTTAAAACCTTTATGAGAGCGGTTTTCTCCTCATCATTTAAATCTTTAGCAATTATGACGGGTAATTTATCGGTACCCTCCAAAAATGCATATTCGAGATGAGGTGGTAAGTCCTTAAGTTCGACCTTCGGAGGATCATCAACAGATTTGATTTCCTCATTATGAAGTTCTTTCGGAGGGAAAGATGATGGATCAGCATTAAGCAACTTCTCAATGAGAAGAATATCTCTTTCCATGTCAAATACACCATCATCAATTCCAGAATAAATTGAATCAGAAGATAAACAAGCCTCAATCTCTTCCAAGATGAAGTCACCTCCCTCAAACGGAGTGAGAGAGGGGGAAGAGAGAGCAATGGTAGGATTATCCACAGAATCAACAATTTCAACACGATAAACCGATTCCGGAGGTGGGACAAGTGGTGTGCTCTTAGAGCTAGCAGTTTTCACCACTTCCGTTGTGAACTCCGATTCTTGTTCATCGTAGTCAAAAACACTTTTAACTTCTGTAGTACAACTTTCAAACCATTTGCTTGTACCAGGGGTAATTTCCCTTGTTTTGAGCTCAGCACGTTTTTGTGAAGGACTCTTAACCGTGAATCTTGAGAGCATCGAATCACTTCTTTTGGAAGCAATTACGAAATCAGACTTTTGATTAACCGTAGCAATGTTGCATTTGGTGGTTAGAGGTTTAGAGTCCTGATTGATGTTAAACGTGACTTCTTCATTATCAACCCGTATGGATAATTCTTCAGCATATACATCGATGATAGCACGACTTGTTCTTAAGAAAGCTCTCCCCAAAATGAGTGGAACTCGGGATCGGCATCAAAGTTTACCACAACGAAATCAGTGGGAAAATGGAACTTTCCCACTTTTACAACGACATCCTCAGCTATTCCCAGCGGATGAGTTACAGTACGGTTCGCTAGCTCGAGTGTCATGCAAGTAGATGTAAGCTTTGGAATAGATAATTTCTCCCATACTGAGAGTGGCATAAGGTTAATGCTTGCGCCAAGATCGGCCAAGGCTGAGCACTGAACCATCCCCAAGAAATCACATGGGATTAAAAACTTGCCGGGGTCTCCGAGCTTTTCGGGAAGCTTTTTGAGGAGCACCGCCGAGCATTGTTCATTTAGTGGGGTCTTTGCCATCTCAAACAACTTATCCTTGTTGCTTAGCAAACTTTTGAGTGTAGATGCAAATTTGGGCATGAGAATGAGAGCATCTGCGAAGCTTATGTCAAAATGCAAATCACTGAAGATTTTAAAGAATTTCTCCATCTGTTGATTCGTTTTGTCTTTAAGCTTTTGATCATTAAGCCTCGAAGGATATGGAATTGAAGGCTTAGGATTGGTCTTCGGAACATCGGGTTCCGGAACTGGAGTTGGACATTTGGAGGTTGGACGTGTGCGGTACTTTGTGGGCTTAAGAAATGCACTTTGTCCGTTGTCACCTCGGCATCTCGAGTCACTTCCCCCGGTGGAGGGGGCATAGGAGTCGAGGGTCCATTATGCGTCTTACCACTATGAGTGGTGACGGCTTTTAACTCAGCATTAGGATTAGGAATGGTATTGCTCGAAAGTCGTCCGGAAGATGAAGAAGATTGGTTCATGTTCATATTCATGAAACTGCCCATCATATTCTTCAACTCATTTGTTTGATGAGACATCGTAGTATCAATTTCCTTTCGCAACTCGACTTTCATATTATTGATTTGAGTCTGCATTGAACGCATGCTGGACTCAGTAATTTTCATGAAATCATTAGTCAAAGGAGCTTGAGGAGGTTGTTGATAAACTTGTTGATTCGGAGCTTGATGTTGGTTGAAATTGTTCCGGTTTTGATTGAAATTCTGAGAATCGTTGAAATTTTGTCCTTGATTGTGAACAAAGCGATTTTGATTATTTCGATTTGGCACGGGTGGAAAACCAGGTGGTACCATAGCATTTGGTGCTCGGTAATGAGTTTCAGGTTGCGGTCGTTTTGATTGTAGTTTACTGCAGCTACGGAAGCTTGGTAAACAGAAGCATCGGTTGCTTGAAAATCGTAATACGCATGCGGGCCACCACAAGTTTCACACACTTTGTTTATGGCTTTGATTGGTTCCGGTTTATGAATTTCACTCTTAATTTCTTTCACTTCCTTCATCATGTAACGAATTGCGTCCGTTAGAGCGGCTAGCTATGATGAGTTACCGGATGAAGAAGCAGGAGTGATAGGAACATTCACTTTGTTCCGAGAAATAGGAACTTTTGACTTATTCTCGCAAATTTCAATCACATCTTTAGGTCGACGATTCAAGATATTGCCACCGGCGGCAGCGTTTAGAGAATCTTGATCGTTTCCATTCAACCCATTATAAAACGTATTGATCTGTTGTAACTCCGTGAAATCATGATGAGGGCATTTTCTTAGGAGATCTTTAAATTGGTCCCATGCCTCTCCGAAGTTTTCATTGAAACCTTGACGAAATCCAGAAATTTCATTTTTCAGATTAGTCGTCTTTGAAGGAGGAAAGAAATAATTGACAAATTTCTTTACGAGATCTTCCCAAGTTTCAATGGATCGAGGGGGTTCTTTATCCAGCCAAATCCGGGCTGCCCCTTCGAGTGAAAACGGAAATAGAATCAATTTGACAACTTTTTGCGGCACATCCTTGTAATTGATTGTAGAGGTCAACTTGTTGAACCAACGGATGTGTGCATACGGATCTTCTCGTTCAAACCCGTGGAATTGGTTTGTAGACACGAGTTGAATCAAATGCGTTTTCAATTCAAAATGATCAGAGTCGATTGGTGGTAAAACGATGACATCTCCGTAACCCTCGGTGGGTGCTTGGAGCATCTCCGCCGTTGTTCGATTGTCTGCCATATTATCAATGGGAATAGCATGAATCTCGGGTTCGACTATTCGGGCAGCACGTCTACGATTACGTCTTCTCGGAATATCTACGAGTTCATGTAAAGGACTTGTCGACGTAGAAGAACGAGTGCGCATGCACTAAATAAAATAATTCAATTAAATCAAGATCGAAGCAAAACACAAGGAACTTAAAACCTTAAATCAACAAGCGTACGGTAGCTCTCTAAAAGATAAACGCACAGAGTGGCGGAGAAGCAAAGGTGGGCAATAAATGCTCCTTAAAAACCCGCTCCTTTCGGTTCGACAATTTAATGTCAAACCTCCTGAAACCTCCGTTAGAGTTTGTTTATCAATCAAAGGTGAGCCGAATTCGCAAGCGACACAAAGGCAAGTTTTAATCTGATGTTTGGGAACTTATTATGATAATACTCCAAGTTGAGGAATATTATTTTGATTTTGCTTTTATCTTTTATTTAACAATAAAATGGAAAATGTTTTTGGGTTTTTATTTTTATATGATATTATATATATAAAAGAAAAGAAAAATATTTTTGTATTTTATATGGGGTTTATGGGAAACAGGAACTTCACAAGGAAGGATCTCAAGTCACTAATCGTTTTAAATCTCAACGATATTGTCGCAACACAACCTCCCCGGCAGCGGCGCCAAAATTTGATCCGTGGTGAAATGTATATATAAATAATATCAGACGGATACACGTGAATAAAGACAAATCAACCCTTTAGGAAAAAGGCTAACTTGTAAAAACTCACGTTTGTGATATGTGTGATACCAGGTAAGTGATTACCCGGGTCGTGTCCCAACGAGGTGTGAATGGGCAATCGTTTGAGGTTTGGAATTAGAGTGACTGATGATTGGGATATGGAATTTTTCTTTTTTAATTTTAATTCTTATTAAATAATGAGAAACAAATTCTCAAAATAAAATTAAGATTAAAGCAAATTATATAAAAAAAAGGCGAAACGGAAAGTCTAAAAAACGGGATTAAAAAGTGAAATCTATAAAAACAAATCCTACAAGTTCCAAATTATTTTTCCTAAGTTATAAATAACAAAAGAAAATTTTAGATAAAAGATTTATATTTTTCTGATTTTTATATTTTTTATTATGAATTTAAAACAGTTTTAAAAAGAAAAATAGATAATAAATACTAAAACTATTCCAAAAATTATGAAACTTTTTCTAAAATTACTTTAAGTATAAACAGTCCTAGGAAAAATAAAATGAAGATACCAGCTTATTCTAATAAGCTGTAATAAGCTAAAAAGCTACGGATAGCTTAATATGGAAAGAGGCATAAATATTAAAGGGTGCAAAGATAAACCAGAGAAGTCCCAAGGGCACAATGGTAAGGTGTGTGTGTGTTGAGTCCAGAGACCAGGGTTCGAATCCCACTCCTGACCTTTTTGCTTTTATTTTATTTTTTGATTTTTATTGTTGAAACTGATTAAGCTAATGATAATAAGCAAATTTGATAACTAGTAGTATTTTTGAAAACTACAAATAAGCTCAGAAATCAGCTATGTTTTGCTGATCAGTGGGTAGAAATGGATTAAGCCCAAGGATTTAGCTAAAATGCTGAAAAGCTATGTAATAAGCTAAAGGCAAATTTGAAACAAGCTAAGCAACCAATAATAAGCTAGAATGAACACTGAATAAGCACAAGAACTCAGAAATAAGCACTAATCAAAACTCAAATAAGCACAAGAGTGACTGATGCACAGGGCACTTTTTGGGTTTCTAGGCAATTTTGGACTTATTTTTAAGCACTTAAATGATTACCAAACTCCACAAAAACTGATTCCACTTAAAATTCAACTATTGAGGATCATACAAAACCAAAAATCAGGCCAATGGAAGCTTATTTGTTGCTTAAGAATAAGCTGAGAAAGTGGCTTATTCAAAGCAAGTATACACTGAGCAATCGGTGTATGCTTGTGAGAATAGGGGACTTTTGAAGCTTATTTTTTAGCTCAATTAAGCTAAGCTATGGGCTGGAAATGGAAATAAGCAGAGATTACCTAGCAAACTACTAAGAAACCAAAAATCAAAGCTTGGATTAACTACAATAAGCACTTAATGGTGGCATGAAAATTGTTGCAGACTGCACTATGGATACTTATTTGTGCAGACAAGATTTTAAAGTCAAAAACCTTACAAATCCAAACCAAACTTATCCAACTATTGAGTATCCACTAAATGAATCCAAAGGACCTCAGAAAATCAAAAAATAAAGGTCAAATGAGCTTATTGCTCAAATTGGCTTATTTGATCAGTTGAGGTTCTAATGTTGCCACAGATGGCTCAAAATCACAAATCCAATCAAGATAGCTTAAAAGATCTTAAAAACAGCTTATCTGAACTATTTTAAGCAAGATCAAAGTTGGGCAAATGGTCAATGAACAGGAACAACCCATTTTGACCCATTTTGAGTATTTAACCCAAACAGTCCTTAAATTACTGATTTTAAGATTATCACTAGGATTGAACAAAATAGCTTATGATTCTGACTATTTAGTGAATAACTAACTTAACTAAGATGAAATAAGCAGATTTCAAATAAAGATAAGCACTAAATAAGCTAAGAACTTAATTTGACTTAGTTGACTGATTTTAGCTATTTAATGGAAAATGAGATTTAGGCTTAAACTAATTATCAAACTAGGCTAATATTACTCCAGATAACACAGATAAGCAAGGAAATTGACAATAAGCACAGAGATAAGCTGTGGAACAGTAAACTAGGAAATGACGCAAAAACTTGAAAATAGCTTACAACTGATTTGGCCTATAGAACAATAGAACTAGATCAGAAACACATCTAGCTTGTAAAAAACAAGCTAGAAAACCAAATAAGCTCTTCCATGAGCAGCTTATCATCCAGAACTGCTTATCTTGAGCTTTTTTGACTTTCTTTGACTTTTCTTGATATCTTGGAATGAGACTGAGCTAAACTAAAATAAACTTATCAAAAGCTATAGTAAGCTTATGTAAGCTTATAGAAACAGCTAAGAAGCTATTTCAATAATTACTTAACTTATTTCGATTAACAGTACACCATGGAAATTTGAGAACATGAAATTTTCATTAACTAGTGGAATTGATGCAAGGATTAATGATAAACAGACTTGAAATAACTTGTAAAGATAACTTGAACTTAAAATTGATAAGCTTAAATAATTAAAATTACAATACGATTAAACATTAAAAACTACTTGCCAATTAAGGCTACATTATGGTTCTATTTATACTACAATATTAGGGTTTCCTTTGTCTTCCATCTCTGAGCAAATCCCAACCTTCCAATTGTCTTTTTATGATCTCAGCCGTCCAAACGGATTTTGGCGCCAAAAATGAGATAGTGGAAAAATCCACTATCTCTGATAACTTGAAATGGGGAAGAAGCAATAAATGCCCCTTGGCTTGTTAGGTGGAGTGGGATAGGAGAAAGGGTGAGGTGATGGGTGGTATTGCAGGGATAAGGTGGGCGATGGTGGTATGGTTTTGGCGGGGTGGTATTGAAGAAGAAGGTTTGACCGAAGTCAAACCTTTTGGGTTAACTCAGGGAAAGGAAAAGGCCGGGTCATGTATTTGGGCTTGGGAAATTATTTTGATTGGGTTGGGTTTAGTGATGGATTGGGTAGGATTTAGTGGTTTAATTTAGCAGCTGGATTAGGATTAACTTTGGATTTGGATTTAATTTTCGGGACTAAAGTTGTACAATTCTGAAAATCCAAGGACTTAAGCTGCCAAAAATCAAAACTATTTCCAGGGACTATTTGTGTCATTTTGGTATTTTGGGGGTTGACTTTGACTTTGTCTTTGACTTTCGTCTTCACTTGATTAATTGTACAATTGTTGTCGAGTCGATCCAAAAATGCTCGATTTCATTCTGTTTTCAATCCTTCAGTACCTGAAACACATAAACATAAACCAAGGATATCTGCAGTATAATTCAGTGTTTTAGGTTATTTTTGTGTCTATTATGGGTATAAAATGATGAGTATTTAGACACTCATCAGAAAGCACAAGATAAGATCTGAATTTGTAGAAAGCAAAAACAACGGCTAATAATTCCTTCTCCGTAACCGTGTAATTTTGTTGAGAATTGTTGAGTATTTTGCTAGCGAAGTATATAGGACGGAAATGTTTTTCTTCACGTTGTCCTAATATAGCTCCAACAGAAAAATCGCTTGCATCGCACATGAGCTCGAACGGTAGTGACCAATTAGGTGAAACCATAATGGGTGCACTAGTCAATTGACTTTTCAATGTTTCAAATGCCTTCATGCAATCTGCATTGAAGTCAAAAACATAATCTTTTCAAGAATTTTCATCATTGGACGAGATATTTTGGAAAAATCTTTGATAAAACAACGGCAGAAACCGGCATGTCCTAGAAAACTTCTAACGGCTTTAACGTTTCTTGGAGGTGGTAATTTGATGATAACATCGATTTTCGCTTTGTCAAACTCCATTCCTGCACTGGAAATTTTGTGCCCTAGCACAATTCCTTCAGTCACCATGAAATGACATTTTTCACAGTTAAGAACAAGATGTGCAGTTTCGCATCTTGCGAGCATTCTATCGAGATTAGAAAGACAAGCTTCAAATGAGCTTCCAAAAACTGAAAAGTCATCCATGAAAACTTCCATAGATGTTTCAAGCATGTCTTGGAATATAGCAATCATACACCTTTGAAATGTCGCAGGTGCATTACAAAGACCGAAAGGCATACACCGGTAAGCGTAAGTTCCAAAGAGACATGTGAATGTAGTCTTTTCTTGATCGGCAGGATCAATAGGAATTTGGAAATACCCTGAAAAACCATCAAGGAAACAAAAGTACTCGTTCCCTGCTAATCTCTCAAGCATTTGATCCATGAAGGGTAAAGGAAAATGATCTTTTCTGGTGGCTTTGTTCAATTTTCTGTAATCAATACATACTCGCCATCCAGTGACAGTTCTAGTAGGAACTAATTCATTCCGTTCTTTAGTCACAACAGCCATTCCTCCTTTTTTCGGAACACAGTGAACTGGACTCACCCAGGGACTATCCTCGATGGGGTAAATGATACCAGCATCAAGAAGTTTGATTTTTTCTTTCTTAACAACTTCTTTCATGTTGGGATTAAGTCGAAGTTGTCTTTCCACAATGGGTTTAACACCTTCTTCGAAATTAATTTTGTGTTTACAAAAATCAGGGCTAATTCCTGGAATATCAGAAGTTTTCCACGCAAAAGCTTCTTTATGCCTCTTGAGAACAGAGATGAGACATTCTTTTTCATAGTCAATGAGCAACGAAGATATGACTACTGGAAGAAGTGAATTATCCTCCAAGTAAGCATATTCAAGATGATCGGGAAGTGGTTTTAGCTCAAGATCAGTTGGTGGTTCTTGAAGAGATGTTTTGATCCTCAATTGATCATTAAAGGTGATTTCTTCAAAATTCTCTTCTACTATTTCTCCTTCTTCAACTTCTTCAATATCCTCCTCGAATTTTACTTCCATAAAATCAGCGAATTCTTTATCAGGATTTGTTTCACTAATTTTCTCTGAAGTACTCATGAATGGATCAGAATCGTCAAGTAATGCACCCACTTCTTCATCAGTGACTTCATCGATTATGTCGATGTTAAAACAAGTGTCATCACTGGAATATGAATATTGCATTGCTTTATCGATTAAAAAGGTAATTATATCTTCTCCTACTCCAAGATTGAGTTATTTACCTTTTACTTTGATGATAGCATCAGCGGTGTCTAGGAAAGGTCTTCCTAAAATAAGAGGTACTCTACTATCTTACTGTAACACCCCCGTTTTCGATATACGCAGCGGAATATATGTTGGGCTATTACTTCAAGTATCACAGTCATGAAAATAGAAAACGACTCGAAAAGAGACGTTTTAAATAAAATTGTTATCATTCATTTATTTAAATCAGAGTACATAATATAGGTCCCAGCGGAAGTTTTGAAATACGTTATAACAGTTACATTATTTATTGAATGATAAAAAAATGGACACTCTTTTTATAAGAAGAAAGTCCACAGCCACTCCGTGCCAAATCAAGCTTCTAATTACCTGAGATAAAACATGCTAAAAAGTCAACACAAAGGTTGAGTGAATCCATAGTGTTTAAAGTTATAATCAGTTTGAACACAAGGTAAGTTGAAAGTAAATCAGAAATATTGCAGTTCAATATATTGCCCTAAGTCTCATGACACGCAAAACGTTAACAGGTTTACTATCATAGTTATAAACTAATGATGCATATTACTACATAATTAAATGCAGTAATTTTGCTCCCGAGTAGGAGATTGCCGGTCTCTTTATTGATCTCAAATATGGTGCATTTGGTCACGTTACGGTAACACAGAGGGGTCGTCAAACCCAATAGATCTATTCACAATATTCGCGCTCACCTGAAAGTGATTAATGGTCCATGATGGAGGGTCTTTTAGGCAATATAAATCAGGAAAGCATACAGAAAAATACTTGTGTTCGGTTTTGTAGCATGTATCTCCCCACAAGTTTGGAAAATGTATAAAAAGTGGGACTATGAACTCACCTTAGTAGTCTGGATGGAAAACAAAATTATATAGAGTTAATAAACGTCTCCGGCACGCGACCTGGGTTGGTATGTCAAATTTCAGTAATCGTATTCCAACATATAAGTTTTAATATTCGTATTCAGATATACGTAAGTTTTAGTATTCGTTTCATAACGTTTTGGTTGACAGTTAAATGTTAAAATGAGACAACATGGAGTCTCTTCAAAAGTTGGTGGATGATAAAATTTTATATTATTTCATGTGTTTATTTTTATGTTTCGTTCATTTGTTATCGAGATAAATGTATTTCGTTTATTAGTTTTTAATATAAATATATTCAAAATATATTTCTAATAATAATTATATAATGTTTTACTTTTTGCCCTTATAGTTTTATATATTGACAGTTTATACCCCTGAACTTTCATAAAATGACACTTTTACCCCTGAACTTTTGAAAAATAACAATTGTTACCCCTCAACTTTGGTGAAATGATAGTTTTTACCCTTGTAGTTTCAAAAATGACAATTTATACCCTCAACTATAAGTCGTTGGCAAAACTAGTCCTTGTTTTAATAACTTTAGAATATTTACACTTTTGGCCCAATAAAACTCCATCTTTCAAATTTGGCAAGATTTATCCTTAAACTCTATGTCGATTTCATTTTAGGTCCTAGTTTTAAAAACAGTTGGAGTTTTGACCCTTGAGACATTGATGTCGTTTCATGCGACATCCTTTTTACATTTTTACGCCTTTTAAGCTTGTGAAAACGACATGATTTACTACGACTCTTTTATACAAGTTAAGTTAAGTTTATAAACATCATTTCTACAGATTATTAGCTCATGATTCGAGCTTAATATGCTCGAATTAATTAAAAATGGGGCGTTAGTATCTGTTGCGATGGGCAGATTTGGGACGCAGATAAAAGCGAGGCCAAGCTATGATTTTACGACGTTCTTTTTCCTATAATTAGCTAGCTAGGTGGTATTTAATGTGGCCAAGTTTCAGATTTTATTGCGGTCGTTTGGTGGTCGAAACCATGGTCCAAAGTTGGGTGGTTGGGGACTGTTTGCGACAAAAAAGAAAAAAAGAAAAACATGTGGGTTTTTTGTTTTCATGTTCACGCCATAATTTTTATTTCTTGTTAACATGATCATAGGCATATCAAATCTATCTCTCATATGTTTTAGTTCCTTTTGATTAGTAATACTGAAAAAAAATTAATTAGGGTTGTTTGGATTTTGCTCGATAGGAAAAGAAAAGAAAAGAAAAGTAAAGTGTTGACCTTGTTAGCTATTAGAGCTTGTTTAGTGGCATATTTAAGAATATTTAGAGCGTACAAAAGTAGTGAAAAAGGAATAGACATACTTACTTGTCTAATGACTCGATTTGTAGGATTTTTTTGGTAAAATAACGTGGAAATTGTACACCAAGGGTTCTCCTCCTTCTAAGCCTTCTCAAGACTTTTCCTTAGCTTCTAATTAGGTTATAGGATCAGTAGGATAGTGAGTGTGAGCTGTTTTGGTTTGGTTCGAATTATGGGGTGGATATGGGAGTTTAGTTGGGTCGATTTATATATAGTGGAAAAGTTAGGGTTTTCTAGTTGTTCTAGTCACCATGTTATGGAGTAAGGGGACATGGTGAGGTAGCCCCTTGCTACTTGGAAGACAAGTGTATGGGGAGGGGAAGATGGCTTGGGTGGTTCGAACCATAGCCATAGATTTTATCTACCTTATTTGACTTAGGGTAAAATCTATGGGACAATGATATGTGGATGCATTTTTAACCTAGACGGAAGTCTATGGTGTATGAGTTACTTAGGGTTTAGTGAAATATTAGTTTAGTTAGTTTGTAGTTAGATCGAATTAGGGTCATTGAGGGAGGATCGAATGGCTTCATTTGTTGTACATTGGGCTATGGCATGTTGTACTCTAGGGTTTAGGGATGTAACAAGTTAGGTTTAGGGTTAGGTTTAAAGAATTGTTGGATAGGAAAATAATTAGGGTTTATATATATATCATTTGTGTCGAATTTGTGTAGAAAGAAAAGGAAATCGTGTAGTGCTTGGGAGGGTGGTACCATGGGCTTGATAGGGTTGTACTAGGGTTTATGTAATATAGAAAATATATATTTAATGTTTGGTTAAGTTACTTTAATTATATATAAATTTTATTAGGGTTAAAAGTATATAAATGTGATTTTTAGTTTTTATGCATTGGATGCTTGTACATTAGATTTTAGGGACTTGTACTTATATTTAGTGAGTTTAACAAATTCTATTTTTAAGGTTGGTGTATAAAAGACATGGGTAATGTGCTTTAAAATAGGTACATTGAGGTTTATAATGAGATTTATATTAATATTAGGTTTTTATGCATAAATGACTTGTACATTGTCTTGAAAGACTTGTACATTTATATTTTGTAAAAATATTATATATATTAATTAGGGTTTGTGATTTTATTACATAAAGTCATAGTTTAGTGAAATTAGGGTTTGTATCGGGAGTTAAAGTGGATTTAGGGTTTCTGTGCGTTAGAAGCTTGTACATTAGTCTAAATGAATTGTACTTTAGTATTTTTAGGGTTTAGTTATTTATAATTGTTGTTATAATAATTGAGGGACTCATGAAAATTATAATAGATAAGAAATATTTAGTTTGTACGTTTGTTAACAAATTAACGTAAAGTGGCAAATGGTATATCGTAGGATTTTTATACTTGTTATATATAAATGTTTATGTAGAATAAACATTGAGTAAGTTGATGTTGGTCCGCGTGAGAGCACGTTTATCGAGGATGTGAGTTACGTCACTTTAGATTGTAGTTATGATCAGATAAAAAAATATATATATACGTAGAAATAGGATAAGTATTCTTTATATAGAATATAAAATAGTTTATTACATAGTGAATTTTTACGAGTGGTTACAGTATCCACCCGTTGAGGGAATCTCGTCCCGAGATTCAGTATGTGCTGGTCGAGGTGTTGGGAAAAAGTGAAGTATAAAAAGAGTTGGGCTTAGATTCTAACTTATTCAGATAATGAGTGTGAGAATGGGAAATCGTATAACGATTTGATTGGCGATGTGAGTTTGAAATGCTTAAAATGCCTAAAGTTTAAAAATAATATTATATATAATATTATCTTGTTTTTATGTCCTTTATATCCAATACTATCGTTTCACTGTTAGTCCTTGGTTATACTCTTAGTCCAAAAAGGGTTGTCTAGGAATTTCCATTCGGTATTCAACAGAATATATTTGCGTTAGTTTGATTCCTACTAGATGAAATAAATTTGAATGTTTTGCCACCTAATAAATCCATGGGCTGTGAATAGTGTTTTCTAACGGTCAGGAATAGTAAATTATAACGGCTATGAACAGTAAATTGTAACGGTCATGAATAGTAAAAACTAACGGCTAGTTTTTGTTCCTAACGGCTAGTTTCTCCCCTATATATACTCCATTTTAATTTCCATTCTTCCACTAAACATATATCCCTCATCTAACACTTCCAAAATGCCGCATATTATCACAATCTTAGCAATCGTTTATGTTGTTCTTGCGGTTACTTATTTGGCGTATGTTCCTAATGAGGATTACGCATTCTTGGTTTGCGTTCTAGCGACTATCATACCATTCGTGATCCTAGCCATTGGCGTCGACAAGTTATGGGGGTAATAGTCTTGCGCTAGGGTTGTTAAAATGAGTTCTTGTTGTATCTCTTTGTAATCCTTAATAAATATAGAATAAAATTCGTTTGTCTTTGTGTCTAATACCTAGTCTTGGTATCGTGTGTAATGGTTTGTTTATCGCACAGGATAATCAAGGTGATTCATCCCGTGGTGGCTCTCGCTATTGCTGGATTGGTGGTGGTCTTTGTTGCTATGGCGGGTCAACCTATTGGCGATTCTATCCCTTTTCTTGTAATCATTGTAACATTAGCACTCCCGTTGCTAATTATGTCATTATGTATGAATTTCCGTTGATTCTAATAAAATTTGTACTTTTTGTGTTTGCTATAAATCTTTGGTGTATTCTTAGGGCTCTAATGTTTGTACTTTTGTTGATTTCCTATCTTAGATGTGATGGGTAGTAGGCGTAGACATCTATTGTATTTAATCAAGAAGTGATGTTTTATGAACAATTTATTTTGTTTCAATATTTTTCTTTTGAATGAAAATTGTTATTAGAAAATTTGAATGGATAACTGTTCCATTTATGACATGATTCTTCCTAAATTAGACATAGTTGATCAGGCTATGTATAATTCAGGACCAAATGATGTGATGTTTGGTTCAGTTACTGTAGTATTTATGCTTTTCAAAAAGTTTTAGATGGTGTTCAACGTGTTGTTTTTGGAAAATAACAACGTAATTATTTTTCAAAGGAATAAGAAATTTTTGGTTATCCCTATAGTGATGAATTAAGAATTTCTAGGGTGATAATAGGGTATCCTTGAAATAAATCTTAGGGTTTGTGTGAAAAATCTTACAGGGTGGTAATAATCTATTGTTCGGTCAGGAATGATATTAACCAAGTTTCTAATGGTATAACAGTGTATTCGTTATGTAATATCTATGAACAAGGTAAATGGGATAGAAACTGAAATTAGACTTAGATTATGATTATTAAGGGAATGTTACAAAGTAGAGGTTTCGTACAATAGAAAGGTAGTTGTTATTCTTAGGTTACATTCATCGTAACTAAGGTAAAGTGCAAAAGGGAATACAACTTAGAGAGTTCTAAACTACGTTTTATTCATCCACTACATGAATTTATCTTCTGCTTAAATACTAATGTCATCCTTTGATGTTGTTGGGATCTTAATGAGTTCTCATTCTCTTATACTAGTTTTGTCTTTCCAATTGGTATTGTAGTTTGGGCACTGATTCTTGTAATGTCCTTTTCCACCACATCCGTGGCAGGTTACGGTTACTGGCTGTAGATTGGCTCCTGTTGTTTTACAGTCTTTGGTCTGATGTCCAACTCTCTGGCACCTTGCGCAATTAACAATGCATGGACCATAGTGGTGCAACAAGCATTGATTGCACAATGGTTTTCTTCCGACATAACCACTCCCTTTAGCAGGTGTGGCTGCATAGGCTCTGGCAGTTTCCTGCTGATGATTCTCTTGGTGGTGGTAGTTGATGCGATCTTGAAGATGCTTGCGGTGACAGTCGTGGTCATTGGTGTACTTGCAGTAGGTAGAGATGAAGGTTTTCCTATCATCGAGCTTTCGCTTTTGGTTATTTTTCTTAATTCCTTGGTTTAGGGTGATGGTAGGTTTAGTCATTCTTTCTGGGCCTTTATGGTGAGCTAGTCTACTACCCGTGAAACTTTCATGGGTATGCTTACAAGACACATCTGTCTTCTTTTCTCCTGTTGCCATATTATTGCTACTCAGGTGAGCTACTGTAGTCACTTCGAGTACTGCTGCAATGAGGTTGATTACCAACTTTTGGATAGCTTCAGGAGTCATTGGTGTGGTTAGTGCTGGTGGAGTATTTGTATTATTCATGCTGGCTATCTTCTATCACTATCACAAGAATCACGAACTTAGAACTTACGAAGTGACCATGTTAACATAATTCGAGTATACTTAGTCCTAACAAGTGGTCACAATGCGAAATCATATCCAATTGAGAATCATAAAATTACGATGTATCTGGTTAGTATCGTAGATAAATGATTAACTCTTGGTATAGGACTGCTTAAGAACAAACTAGTTCGTCTACAAAAAAAACTGAAATTCAGCAACTTTCTCTTCATTCATGAAGTTTTCTTCCGAAATTTGTCTTAGAGAATTCTATGATTATAGCCTAGTTATGGTAGGTATAAGGAATCTTAATAATCGTAAGAATTGTCGTGGTAGGTCTGGTTAGAGTTACTGAAAATAACATGATATTAATAACTTGATCGATTGTTTTTGCAAAACAATTGATACAGGGTCTTTTATTAATGTTTCATGTGGTAGGTTAAGGATTTTCTGTCTCTAGTTTAAGTGTTTGGTCCTTTTGTTGACAATAGTGGTCCTAGTTTCTGTTACTTGCTGAGCTGTGCTACAAGTTCGGTTGGCTAGGTTTGGGGGAAAGGGAAAATGACATTTATTGCGTCTCAAGTATAATTTGGTTTGCGTGGAGCCATTTGTTTATTAAGGAGAGTAACAAATTGTGGGATTTTGCATGAGGTCATGAGAAATTCCTATATGTATGCATAGCATCATGGTAAGGTATAATAGGATGGATTTATTCCTAACGGAGATATATAACAAAAAGAGGTTGTTATATATTTAAAGATTGATTACAAGCTCTAAAAATTTCAGGCTTATTGGAAAATACAGGATATACTAACCAAATACTATTCAGTTTAGTGGACACAACAATGATACATGTGAATTTAAGATCAGTTACGTCCTTGACGTAGATGCTTAACTTCAGCCTCAAGTTTCAGTTGTGCAGTTTCCATCTCTGAGAAACGTTCCTGAAATTCCTGGTACATCCTCATTTGGTTGGCTAACATGGCTTCTAAGGCGAAAATCTTCTGACCCTGGTTTCTTTCCGTGTCTCTGGCCATCCATAGGGTTCTCTTAGTGTCTTCCATTCTACCATGTATCTGACCGTGTTCTCTTTTTGAATAGCGGATTCTGGAATCCAAGCTTCTAAATTCATGGTTGTAAGTATCCTTCATCTTATCAAACTTTACTCCTAAGTCGAACACTGCTCGTCTCTCGGCATCGGCTCTTCTAAACAGGGTGTCAAGGTTACGGTCGTACCATTCGAAACGTAATGGTTGTAACCTTTCCAGTTGTTCAGTGTGAATGTCTAAGGTGTGAGCGTGTTGATAAAGAAGAGTCCATATTGAATCATGAGGGTTTAAATTATGGTCAGGGGAATTAGGTGTAGATACGTCATCTGGGATGTCTGGTATTGGAGAATCTGGAGTGTCAGGTAGTGGAGAGTTTGACTCAACATCTTTCCGAATTGTTTCTTGGTGTGAATTCTGTCCAACCTCAAACATTGTTGGACAACCAATCAACTCTTCATCTGACGTAGTTCTCCTAAGTTTCTGATGTGGAGGTGAGTGGGTAGGTGATGTACAAGTAGTACGAAGGGTAGTTTCGTTAATATCAGGTGTTTCGGGGGACATGGTACTGTAGTAACCCGCAAATAGTAATTATAAGTAATTAATAATATTAAGGGAGGAAAAATAAAGGTGAAATAATCAGGTGTGTGAAGATTAGTGCAAAATAATTCCTAATAGGTAATATACTGAGCACAGTAATATGCAGGCACGGAGGGCGTAGGATGGTATGATGTAAAATCATTTATTTTTGAAAGTGTAGTTATAGTCCAATGTTTGAAAACATTTGGTTCTCTATAACCATGAGCTCTGATACCAATCTGTAACACCCCCGTTTTCGATATACGTAGCGGAATATAAGTTGGGGTATAACTTCAAGTACCACAGTCATGAATATAGAAAACGACTCGAAAAGAGACGTTTTAAATAAAATTGTTATCATTCATTTATTTAAATCAGAGTACATAATACAGGTCCCAGCGGGAAGTTTTGAAATACGTTATAACAGTTACATTATTTATTGAATGATAACAAAATGGACACTCTTTTTATAAGAAGAAAGTCCACAGCCACTCCGTGCCAAATCAAGCTTCTAATTACCTGAGATAAAACATGCTAAAAAGTCAACTCAAAGGTTGAGTGAATCCATAGTGTATAAAGTTATAATCAGTTTGAACACAAGCTAAGTAGAAAGTAAATCAGAAATATTGCAGTTCAATATATTGCCCTAAGTCTCATGACACGCAAAACGTTAACAGGTTTACTATCATAGTTATAAACTAATGATGCATATTACTACATAATTAAATGCAGTAATTTTGCCCCCGAGTAGGAGATTGCCGGTCTCTTAATTGATCTCAAATATGGTGCATTTGGTCACGTTACGGTAACACAAAGTGGTCGTCAAACCCAATAGATCTATTCACAATATTCGCGCTCACCCGAAAGTGATTAATGGTCCATGATGGAGGGTCTTTTAGGCAATAGGTAACTTAGGCAATATTAATCAGGAAAGCATACAGAAAAATACTTGTGTTCGGTTTTGTAGCATGTATCTCCCCACAAGTTTGGAAAATGTATAGAAAGTGGGACTATGAACTCACCTTAGTAGTCTGGATGGAAAACAAAATTAAATAGAGTCGATAAACGTCTCCGGCACGCGACCTGGGTTGGTATGTCAAATTTCAGTAATCGTATTCCAACATATAAGTTTTAATATTCGTATTCAGATATACGTAAGTTTTAGTATTCGTTTCGTAACATTTTGGTTGACAGTTAAATGTTAAAATGAGACAACATGGAGTCTCTTCAAAAGTTGGTGGATGATAAAATTTTATCTTATTTCATGTGTTTATTTGTATGTTTCGTTCATTTGTTATCGAGATAAATGTATTTAGTTTATTATTTTTTAATATAAATATATTAAAAATATATTTCTAATAATAATTATATAATGTTTTACTTTTTGCCCTTATAGTTTTATATATTGACAGTTTATACCCCAGAACTTTTATAAAATGACACTTTTTACCCCTGAACTTTCGAAAAATAAAAATTTTTACCCCTCAACTTTGGTGAAATGATAGCTTTTATCCTTGTAGTTTCAAAAATGACAATTTATACCCTCAACTATAAGTCGTTGGCAAAACTAGTCCTTGTTTTAATAACTTTAGAATATTTACACTTTTGGCCCAATAAAACTCCATCTTTCAAATTTGGCAAGATTTATCCTTAAACTCTATGTCGATTTCATTTTAGGTCCTAGTTTTAAAAACAATTGGAGTTTTGACAGTTTTGACCCTTGAGACATTGATGTCGTTTCATGCGACATCCTTTTTACATTTTTACGCCTTTTAAGCTTGTGAAAACGACACGACTTACTACGACTCTTTTATACAAGTTAAGTTAAGTTTATAAACATCATTTCTACAGATTATTAGCTCATGATTCAAGCTTAATATGCTCGAATTAATTAAAAATGAGGCGTTAGTATCAGTTGCGATGGGCAGATTTGGGACGCCGATAAAAGCGAGGACAAGCTATGATTTTACGACGTTCTTTTTCCAATAATTAGCTAGCTGGGTGGTATTTAATGTGTCCAAGTTTCAGATTTTATTGAGGTCGTTTGGTGGTCGAAACCATGGTCCAAAGTTGGGTCGTTGGGGACTGTTTGCGACAGAAAAGAAAAAAAGAAAAACATGTGGGTTTTTGGTTTTGATGTTCACGCCATAATTTTTATTGCTTGTTAACATGATCATTGGCCTATCAAATCTATCTTTCATATGTTTTAGTTCCTTTTGATTAGTAATACTAAAAAAAGAATTAATTAGGGTGGTTTGGATTTTGCTCGATAGGAAAAGAAAAGAAAAGAAAAGTTAAGTTTTGACCTTGTTAGCTATTAGAGCTTGTTTAATGGCATATTTAAGAATATTTAGAGCGTACAAAAGTAGTGAAAAAGGACTAGACATACTTGTCTAATGACTCGATTTGTAGGATTTTTTTGGTAAAATAACTTGGAAATTGTACACCAAGGGTTCTCCTCCTTCTAAGCCTTCTCAAGACTTTTCCTTAGCTTCTAATTAGGTTATAGGATCAGTAGGATAGTGAGTGTGAGCTGTTTTGGTTTGGTTTGAATTATGGGGTGGATATGGGAGTTTAGTTGGGTCGATTTATATATAGTGGAAAAGTTAGGGTTTTCTAGTTTTTCTAGTCACCATGTTATGGAGTAAGGGGACATGGTGAGGTAGCCCCTTGCTACTTGGAAGACAAGTGTATGGGGAGGGGAAGATGGCTTGGGTGGTTCGAACCATAGCCATAGATTTTACCTACCTTATTTGACTTAGGGTAAAATCTATGGGACAATGATATGTGGATGCATTTTTAACCTAGAAGGAAGTTTATGGTGTATGAGTTACTTAGGGTTTAGTGAAATATTAGTTTAGTTAGTTTGTAGTTAGATCGAACTAGGGTCATTGAGGGAGGATCGAATGGCTTCATTTGTTGTACATTGGGCTATGGCATGTTGTACTCTAGGGTTTAGGGATGTAACAAGTTAGGTTTAGGGTTAGGTTTAAAGAATTGTTGGATAGGAAAATAATTAGGGTTTGTATATATATCATTTGTGTCGAATTTGTGTAGAAAGAAAAGGAAATTGTGTGGTGCTTGGGAGGGTGGTACCATGGGCTTGATAGGGTTGTACTAGGGTTTATGTAATATAGAAAATTTATATTTAATGTTTGGTTAAGTTACTTTAATTATATATAAATTTTATTAGGGTTAAAAGTATATAAATATGATTTTTAGTTTTTATGTATTGGATGCTTGTATATTAGGTTTTAGGGACTTGTACTTATATTTAGTGAGTTTAAAAAATTCTATTTTTAAGGTTTGTGTATAAAAGACATGGGTAATGTGCTTTAAAATAGGTACACTGAGGTTTAAAATGAGATTTATATTAATATTAGGTTTTTATGCATAAATGACTTGTACATTGTCTTGAAAGACTTGTACATTTATATTTTGTAAAAATCTTATATATATTAATTAGGGTTTGTGATTTTATTACATAAAATCATAGGTTAGTGAAATTAGGGTTTGTATCGGGAGTTAAAGTGGATTTAGGGTTTCTGTTCTTTAGAAGCTTGTACATTAGTCTAAATGAATTGTACTTTATAATTTTTAGGGTTTAGTTATTTATAATTGCTGTTATAATAATTGAGGGTTTCATGAAAATTATAATAGATAAGAAATATTTATTTCATACGTTTGTTAACAAATTAACGTAAAGTGGCAAATGGTATATCGTAGGATTTTTATACTTGTTATATATAAATGTTTATGTAGAATAAACATTGAGTAAGTTGATGTTGGTTCGCGTGAGAGCACGTTTACCGAGGATGTGAGTTACGTCAAATTAGATAGTAGTTATGATCAGATAAATAAAAAAAAATTATACGTAGAAATAGGATAAGTATTCTTTATATAGAATATGAAATAGTTTATTACATAGTGAAATTTTACGAGTGGTTACACTTCCTCCATTTCTAAGATCACAAAATCCACGGGAAAAACAAATTTACCAACTTGGACAAGCATATTCTCAGCAATTCCAACAGGATATTGGTAAGAATGATTGGCTAATCGAATACTCATCCTTGTAGGTTTCAAGGTATTGATGAAAAGTTTAGAATACAACGAATAGGGCATCAAATTGATACTTGCACCAAGATCGGCTAAAGCATCGCATGTGATGTTGTTTCCTAACGTGCATGGAATCAGAAAACTTCCGGGATCTCTGAGTTTTGGTGGAATTTAATTTTGAACAATGGCTGAGCATTCTTCATTGAGAAAGGTAGCGTATATTTATTCCAACTTGTTCTTATTATTCAGAAGTTCCTTTAAAAATTTCCCATAGTTGGGCATTCCAGCTAGAACATCAACGAGGGGTACATTGAGTCTAACTTCTTTGATTATTTCAACAAACTTCTTATAACGCTCTTCCATCTTTTCTTTCTTAAGGCGTTGAGGATATGGAATCTTTGGTGTATACGCTTTGACTAGTGGGATGGATTTTTCTTTGGTCGGTATATTTGGAGTATTTTCCTTCTCAGCTTCTACAGCTTCATCCTCACTTTCATCATGGATGATCGTGGTATTATTCGGATTGGGTGGTGGATCATAAGAGAGACCACTTCTTGTGAATACAGCATTGATACGCTCATTTCTAGTCTGTGGTGGACGATAAGTTTTATTGTTTGATCCAGATGATGTTGGTTTAGGGTTGGATTGGGTGTTACTTGGCAACGAACCAGATGGTCGGGAAGAAATTTGATCAGAAAGTCTACCGAACTTGTTTTCGAGATCTTGAATAGATGCTTGATGATTTTTCTGACCTTGCTCAACTTTGGTTTTGAGATTGAAAAATTGGTTCTTGATGAACTCATTGGTTGATTTTTGAGCAGCCACGAATTCTCTCATCATTTTTTCAAAATCGGGTTCTTCCGGTTTTTTATCAGAGGTCTGTGGAGTTTGATTGTCTACTCGTGGTTGAGAATCACGGTTGTTATCCCTTTGTTGGCGATCTTGCCAATTTACAGAATTTCTCCCGTAATAATTACCACGATAACCGCCTCCACGGTATCCTCCTTGGACATAATTGGCTTCTCCTTCTTTGGGTCCGCCCATTGGTTGATCGTCACATTCTGATGATGGGTGATTACCTCCACAGTTGTTGCAACCGTCTCGCATTTCTTTCATTTCTCCTTTAAGATCTTTGTATTGCGAGTCGATTTTTGAAGTCAAGGCTTCCATTTTCTCCATGAGTTTAGAGGTTTCGGAACTTTCAGTGAAAGTAACGGTTTTTCGTAAGGGTTTGGTTTTGGAATCTTTTGACCAATCGAGTTTGAGAAGGACTCGGTCTTCAAGCAATTGATATGCTTGATTAGGAGTCTTATAGAGAAAAATTCCTCCAGCATCAAGAATTCCTTGAGATGCTTCATCAAGTCCATGGTAGAAGATTTGGATAATGGTTCCTCGTCCTAAACCATGTCCATGACAACTACGAAGCAAATCTTTCATACGAAGCCAGGCTTCGACGAGTGATTCGTTAGGATTTTGTGTGAAAGCACGAATTTCTCCCATGAGTCGGTCAAACATGGCAGGTGGAAAGAATCGGCTTACAAAATCTTGCCTCATCTCCTCCCAAGTATTGATAGTTCCTGGGGTTAATTCGTTATACCACACTTTTGCATCTCCAGCAAGTGATGATGGAAAAAGTTTGAGTTTAATGGCGTTGACATTGGTTTCGCCATATCGGAACATGCCACAAATTTTGATGAATTCGGCAATGTGTTTGTGAGGATCGGCCCTCGAACGGCCATCGAATTGACGGTCTTTGATCATAGAAAGATAGTGACCTTTTACGGTGAAATTGTTACCAAGGTCAACAGGAACAATAGCAGATCCAGGAGTGGGTGCTACGGCTCGATTGGCGGCCCACATGAGTTGATCGTCAGCCATGGGAAAAGGTTGATCAGTGAATGGGTTATAAACGACTTTGGCTTCGTAAAGGTTATCAAACGGTGGGTTTGGTACTCTTGGTACGCGGTTGGCTAATAAAACAAAGGTTGTTCTTCTTCTTCTTGTTCTTGTTCGAATTAAACTTTCGGGATTGGAAAGAGGTGAAGTTGGCTCTACTTTAGTTGAATGAGTGTTCATACAATTCCCAAGAGAATCGAGGCAATGTCTAAACACACGAGCGAAGAACAAAAACAATTTGGAAAATCAGGTTTAATGATCCGATCGGATGGATGTAATACCGATTGGATAGTGCTCTCGGTAAAATTGGTTTTGGAAGGATCCGATCGGATTGAATGACTACCGATCGGATGGTTATCTCGGTAAAAAGTGAAATGGGGCAAACCGATCGGATGAATGTGAAACCGATCGGATGGACAGCTCGAAAACTTTTTTTTTTATGAAAAAGAACTTGGAAAGAAACGGACTTCTAAAACCTACAGAAACACAATCAAAATCCCCGGCAGCGGCGCCAAAAACTTGATGTGTTACGCGTGTATACAAGTTTTAAATTTATAAAGGTCGAATTACCGAATCTAGAAATAACACATACGAGCAAGTGAACTCGTCCGTTATAGCAAGATTATGATGGAAAGTCGGGATCGTTCTCAGGGATTTGTGAGTGAATCGAATTGTAAGCTACTAAAAGTAAATTTCTTAAACAAGCAATGATGAAAATATAATAATTCAAATGATTAAAACTACACTTGCTTAGACTAATATACTATTCTTGATAAGCATGATTGTAATAACTTTTGACAACATGTTGGTTATGATAATTAGTTTGGCGAACTAATCTATTGTTTCTACAAGTTAAACCTTCGTCAAGATTTTAGTTCATAAAAACAAGCATTAAGTTTAACCAATCAATTCAAGATCAAGTCAAGGTTCATAAGCTTGGGGTAACAAACTTAAACACAAAAATAATCTTTTGTTTTATCAAAGACGCTTAGGAAATGATCAATACAAAAGGTAACCGATTCATAGACAAATAGGTTACGATTGATTATAAACTACTAATCTTTCGACCCTTGAAATCGTTTACAATCAATCCAATTTGATAGACAAAAGCATTCTTATTACAACCACAATTAACTTTCTTTGTTCAATCAAGAATAATGGGTAAAAACAATCATTCATAGACAAATGATTATAACTAGTTGAATAACAACAAATCTTTCGACCTTTAGAATTACTGACAACTAGTCAAACTTGATTAACAAATGTCACTACGAAACTTAATCACAATTGGATCTTAGAATCAACTTGAAATTGAATTAAAACATGTTATCACAATCATACGCAAATCAATAGGCAATACACATCATCTAAGCAAGTGCTCAAAGGTACTAGCCACTCATAGCAAACATGAACATAAACTCTAAACTCTGAACATTAGAAATCATGATTGAAAGTCTTACAATAATTGAAATAAGATTACAAATGATAAGGTAGTGATACCCAAAGTATTGGTGTTGACTTCTTGATGTTTTGACCTCCAAATGTTGACTTCTTGAACCTCCAAAACCTCCTAGACTTATAAGGATGAATTTGGACTTTTGAGAGAGTATTTTGATGATTGTATGAGAATTGGTATGAAAAGCATGTGAAAGGTACATAAATTGGTGTCTCAAATAGTTCTATTTATACTACTCTCAAGGCCTAAGGTCTTTAATGCTTCATCTTGGCCTCCAAGTAAATTAGAATAGTCTAGAATGCTCAATAGAAGGCTTTAGAATCGTGCACATAAAGATAGTATCCTTAATGATGAAGTTTGGCAAATCAGACGACATCCAACCGATCGGTATTGCATCCAACCGATCGGTTGGTCTTCAGAAATTGCCTCCATCCGATTTGGTTGCGGGCTGCATCCGATCGGATGGAGTGCTGTTATATGCTCTTTTTTTGGACTTTTTTCGTTTGGCTTGTTTCTTGTTCATGGCTCATGGTTCTTCATCCAACTTTGATCTTTTCTTTATCTTGAAGCTTGTCAACTTAAATACTTGGACCTTCATTCTTTGAAATGCCTATTTGGTGTGGAACTTGACACAAGAATCTTCGTACGATCATAAATATTTCCTTCTTCCTCATTCTTTCATCTTTTTCTTCCTTTTTCCTGTTTTTTGCTACATACACTTTGCAAACAAACTTTGGTGTGATTTAGTAACAAAAGCATATAAATATAACCAAATAACACATATAAAAGTACGAATAACGCTTCCAAAAACATGCACAATTTGAGCATTATCAGGGCTGTTGTTTGGACAGCATAAACAAAACGGCCCTTGTGGGCTGCTGTTAACCAAACGCACCCTTTCGGCCACCGCCGGAACCTATTTGTGGCCTGCTGTTAACTGCAAATATCTATATTTGTCCCTAAACTGTTTTCTAGTGACTAGCATTTCCATTGGACATTACATAACAACATTTGCAAATATCTATATTTGTCCCTCCATTTACCTCCCCACTTTTTACTTAAGTGCTTGTTTTAAAGTAGAGTAAGTACTTATTTATAAGCAGCTACATAAGCAGAAACAATAAGCATTAATACGAAAAGACCTACATGTGTATTCTATTGCTAAAAGACCTACCTGTGTAAACCTTAACTGCTTGCAACTAAGGACAACCTCTAACCACACGCATGCGACTCTACACTAATCACTCCTATGCGACTCTAAAGCGAAACATTATGCAAAGCAGTCGGGTCTGCTATAATCCGCAAGACAACATTATGCTAAGTTGCTAACGCTAAAAACAACAATAAGGTTTACAGGAAATTTTTTTTTTTTTTATTGTGGTCAAGGTTGTGGTCTCGACAGCAAGTGGTCTCGGTCTCAATAGGGTGCTAAAAAAAATAAAAAAAACAAATTAATCACTATAAACTTTTGGCGACGACATGTCCCCGCTAACACACACACACACACACCACACACACACACACACACACACACACACACACACATATATATATATATATATAATTATATATATTATATATATATATATATATTATATATATATATATATATATATAAACTCGATTGTGTCTCGACAGCAGGCACATTGTGCTCTTGGCTTCGGTTCTCAACTTCGGTTCTCGGCTTGGTCTCGACAGCAGACTGTACAAAAAGAATTAACACAAAAATTAAAAAAAATAACAAAAATCAGAAAACACAAGGGTTTGTAAACATATTGCAAAAATTAACAAATAACAAAAAATTAACAAATTAAAAAAAATAACGAAAATCAATAATTAACAATTAACACCTGGTTTGTAAACGAGAGGGAGCAAGGAAGAAAGGAGATGAGAAAAAGAAAGAATTAAATGAGGAGAGGGGTTGAGGAAAGAATTATACGAGGAGAGGGGTTGGGGAGATGCATCGTGCCCAGTGGTGCGAGTGTGGTGGTGTTGTGGTGCGGTGAAGTAGTCGTGGTGTAGTGGTGGTACTGTGGTGGTGAATAGTGGTGTAGCGGTGGTGTTGGATCTGTTAAACGAGAGGAAGAAGAAAGCGAGTGTGAGTTTTTTTTTTTTCTTTTTTTCTAAGTGTTCAGATTTGTTAATAATTGAGGTGTGTTTTTAGCGATTACATTTTTCCCCGCTAAAAATTTATCTTTTAGCCAGTTTTTTGGCGGGGACATGTCCCCGCTTAAAGTTTTTATCAATATCCAAAAAAGTTTGGCGGGATAAAGTAAATGTGAGGAGGGGAATTATAAAAAATTCGTGTTTTAGCGGGGACATGTCCCCACCAAAAGGTTTTTTATTAAAAAAAAAAAAGGCTTTTAAATCATTTTATTTTAGTTCAATCACTTTTAAATCATTTAAATTTAATTTAAATATTTTCTAAATCATATTTAATTAATTTAAAACTTTTTAATATTGTTTACATCATTTTTAACTTAGTTAATTCATTTATACCTAATTTAAATCATTTAAAATTATTTTTAAATCATTTTAATTAAGTTAAATCACTATTAAATCATTTAAATTTAATTTAAATATTTTATAAATCATCTTTAATTGATTTAAAACTTTTTAAAATTATTTACATCATTTTTAACTAAGTTAAATCATTTATATTTAATTTACATAATTTTTAACTAAGTTAAATCATTTATACTAGATGTTAAACGAAAGAGTAGAGATGATAAACGAATGAGCCGAGATGATATGGTTATACATGAGATGTTAAACGAATGAGCCGAGATGATATGGTTATACACGAGATGTTAAACGAATGAGTCGAGATAATATGGTTATACATGAGATGTTTAACGAATGAGTCGAGATGATATGGTTATACATGAGATGTTAAACGAATGAGCCGAGATGATATGGTTATACATGAGATGTTAAACGAAAGAGCCGAGATGATATGGTTATACATGAGATGTTAAACGAATGAGCCGAGATGATATGGTTATACATGAGATGTTAAAAGAATGAGCCGAGATGATATAGTTATACATGAGATGTTAAATGAATGAGTCGATATGTTATAGATATAATGAGATGTTAAACGAATGAGTCGAGATGATATGGTTAAATCTTTTGTTTCAAAGCAAATGAAACGACATGATCAAATCTTTTGTATCACAAGCAAATGAAACAACATGATTAAATCTTTTGTATCACAAGCAAATGAAACAAGATGATCAAATCTTTTGTATCACAAGCAAATGAAACAACATGATCAAATCTTTTGTATCACAAGCAAATGAAACAACATGATCTAATCTTTTGTATCACAAGTAAAGTCTAAATCCTTGCAGTTGTCTACTAAAGCCATCTTCCCACCAAACATTTCCCGCCAAAACTTCCTGCCAAAACTTCCCACTAAACACTTCCCACCAAAACACTTCCCACAAAAAATTCCCGCCAAAACTTCCCACCAAAAGCTCTATTTTTTTTTACCATATATAACAGTTAGCAGATCTGCTCTTACCCTCACAAACACATTATACACTCTCAAATCCTCACAACCACAAACACACACTGTTATCATGAAGATGGCGGAATTTGAAGCTTTTGCTTGTCCTTGTTGTCGAGGAGACGTAATTTTGCGACAATCGCATCGACCTCGCACTTGTGGTAAACTATACTATGCGTGTCCTTTATCAAAGGTGAACAATTACATACTTTTTTTTTGTGTATTATATAAATAATTTGGTTAGTTGTTAAAAATAATAGTTTTTACTCTTTAACAGGCTGGGACAAAGGATTTTGGATGCGATTTTTTTTATGGAAGGAGGAACGACTCCGTTTAATGACCGGTTCTCCTGGAGCTTCAATGCCTCCAACTCACTCCGCAGGACCATCAAGAACTCCAACTGCAGGACCTTCAATATCGAGTCCTGAAAATGCAGAGTGCTCAAACTGAATCAAACTGAATCACCAGATAATGGTACTCAAGAAAATGCTAGAAGTGTATATGCATCCCAACAAGCACACAGTTGATTCTGTTGCCTTATTTCACGACCTTTATGATGACCTGGAAAATCTTAGAGTAATTCGTACGCTTTAGTGTTTGAAATTTTATCGATCTGTAATGTAATTCATACACTTTAGTGTTTGAACTTTTATCGATCTTTAATGTATTCGTAGCTTAGTGTTGAACTTTATCGATCTGTAATGATCTACGCTTTAGTTATCGATCTGTAATGTAATTCGTACGCTTTAGTTTTTGAACTATTATCGATATGAAATATAATTCGTACGCTTTAATGTTGGAGTAATACGTATGTTTTACTTATTCGTATGTATCTTTCGAGTATTTGTTTTACTTATTCGTATGTATCTTTCGAGTATTTGTTTATGAACTATTATCGATATGTAATATAATTCGTATGGTAATATAACTAGAGAAGGATTACTTACCACTCTCAAAACATTCACAATTAACAAACACGAAGGCAAACCTTTTATTCAAAATACGCAAGAGTTCTCAACCACATACATTTCATACAGACTCAAATGAAACAGCTCGACAAGCAAACGACACAACTCAAACGAAACAACTTGACAAGCAAACGAAACAACTCAAACGAAACAACTCGACAAGCAAACGAAACAACAAGACAAGCAAACGAAACACACGACATAGACCATAACAAACATCGCCCATTCATTTTTTTTTTTTATTTTTTTTTTATTTTATTTTTTTTTGCTGCTACTTCCCACTTTGCTAGAACCTGCACCACCTTTTCCCTTCCTTGCTTTCTTTTGCTTGATGAAATGTTCAAACAAAGCTTCAAGATTTGTTATCCTATTTCCCAGATCATCAAGTTTGGTCTCCAACGTGCTTTCAGCTTGCCCGTCCAACATCTCTCTGTAGTATGACTTTTTCCTCAACCATTCCAGAATCTGGTCTCTCATCCACGGGCTAATATTCTTATAAGAGCCATATTCATCATAAATTTCCCAGCCATATGTATTAAGAACTTCATTAAAGAGATACATCGACGATAAAACCTTTGACCACTCCTCTTCCGACGTGTAACCAGCCATTGTTATGTGTGTTTTGTGGGAATTGACGATTGGGTTATTTGTGTTTTGCTGAATTGAGGATGATCGGTTAGGTTATATATAAGTGAAACTTTGGCGGGATAAAGTTGCAATTTAGCGAGATAAATTGGCGCCATCACTTTTGGCGGGGACATGTCCCCGCCAAAAGATATGATTATTAGTAGAAAATATTGGTGGGATAAAGTAATTGTTAGGAGGGAAAACTGGATACCACTTTTGTAACACCCCCTAAATTATGAGTTAACAGCGGAAGACTAATTGAGGTATTACGGGGAGGATCATAGTCATAATCATAGAAAACGGCTCAAAAAGAGGCGTTTTGAAAGTAGTTGTCATTCATAAAATAATTCAGTTACAAAAGTGAAATATGAGAGTTGTGAAATCCCATAAAAGGAGATAGTAGTTTGAAATGAACGACATAATTTATTTTACACCATAAAAACTATAAGTTTATTGCCCGCTCTGTGCCTTTTCTGCTCCGCTAATTACGTGAGATAAACATGCTAAAAGTCAACAAAATTGTTGAGTGAAATCATAGAGTTTGTAATAGTAATCAGTTTGAACACAAGTGTAGGATTGCAAGTGAAATACAATCATTTGAAATGGTGATATTGCAGTTGTATACATTTCCCTAAGTTTCATGACACGCAAACGTTAACAGAGTACTGGAATACGGTGGGGAACACACCAAATTAATGATGTGAGTTATGGCCCTCGGATAATAGGAGATTGCCATCTTCCTATTTACTTCAAATATAATGCATTGCGACTAATCCGACTAGCAACTAAGGCTATCCGTCAGGCATTAGTGGAATAGGCAGTCAGCCTCCAATAGATCTATTTACTATATTCGCGTTCACTCGCAAGTGATTAATGGCTTATGATGGGGAGGGGCTTTTGGCAATAGTGGTAACTTAGGCAATATCAATCAGGTGTAGCATACATAAAATTCTTGTGTTCTATTTGTAGCATGTATCTCCCCCACGGAGTGTAAAGTTGTTAAATGAGTAAAAGTGGGGCTATGACTCACCTTGTGTGTAACTGGTAAGGTGAAATGTGAAATCAAGTGAGTTACGGGAACGGCTCCAACACACGACCTAAATAATAGTGAAGTCTGAGATTTTGATAGTTTTGACTTATTACGAACAATGAGCGTGAAAATGAGTAACGGATAACGATTTGAATGGTGATGTGAGTGTGTGATATGCTTAAAATGCGTAAAGTACAAAAATAATATTATATATAATATTATCTTGTTTTTATGTCATTTAATCCATAAATATCGTTTCCTCGAAAGTGGTGGAACGAAACGTTAAGTTAAATCGTTAAAATTCGTTATATAAATATAATGTAACGTGATTAAATATATTTGAACAAATGGTGAGTATGCACGTGATTGTGTGAAAAAGTGTAAAATGTGAATTAGAATCGAATATAATATAAAGTTACAGTTTGGTCCTTGTACTTATACCAATTTTACACTTTTTACCCTAACGGAGTTAGTTTTGCACCGTTAGTCCTTGGTTAGTTATATTTTGCATTTTTAGTCTAAAAGTTTCCAAAATGACATTTTAAGCTCCCTGTTTACTGGATGTTCATTTTCTACCCTCAAGTTACTAATTTAACAGTTTGCAACATATTTATAATAATTTTACACTTTTAACCCGCATAGTGAAATATTTTGCAAAACAAGTCCAAAATTCAAAAAAATAAGGTGAAAAGTTTTCCGAAAATTTTAATAACTTTATTAAGCTTATTCAAGTCAATATCAACTGCTTATTAGCCAAAGTGCTTATTTTTAAGCTTAATGGGCTTTAACGATAGAAAACCAAAGCCCATTAACGATTTACGATCCGAGGGGTTTTAAGACGAAGTGGGCCTGGTTTTGGGATTATTTTAAGGTTATAAAAAGATTACCAAATTTCTTATTACCACTGCTTATCGAGATTGCTTAAAATCTGCTTATTGGGCTTAAAAGCCCAACCGAATAAAAATAAAGGGTTTTGATTTCATCCGAATAGCGATTAGATTGAGGTTCAAAAAGGGCTTATATGAGCTTATCAATGAAAACTTATAACAAAAAATTATTAGGTGAGCTTATGAAGAATCAATGAGTAATAAAATTGATATGTCGTGTGTATGTATTCGGTTTTAAATGACCATTTCTATTCGATATTTCAAGGTGTCCAAAAAAAATGAAATATGACTTTTTAATGTGTTATATATATTATACGAGTAACATGTAATAAAAATGAGGCTCGATAAGTAAATAAATGAAGATGTATGTGTCGTGTGATGGTGTAGCATGATTTTCTAGCCTTCCATCAATCGGAGGCAATCATGTTATGCATAAAATAAATACAAGAACTCGAAAAAAATGCATAGAAGTAAATATACGTTCGAACAAAATATAAAACGATGCATGGTGATATAGGAAACATGATAATGAGCAGGAAAAGGGTTTAAAAGACTTACAACACCCAAAGGTGGTATGTTTATACGTTCGAATGGACTAGAACACAGGGAGAATTTGTGTAATACGTTAGAACTATCACCAATGCTTCGAATGGGACTCGAATGACTTGCAATGGGGATCGAATGATTATGGAAATCCTCCTGGTCTTCTTGAGGCTCGAATATGAAGTGAAATACTTAGAAAAATATAGTGAATAAGTTTAAGTGTGAAAGGGAATTAATGAGGAAGTGAAATATGTGTATATATGTACACGTATAAGTGTATATATTACAAAATAAGACCACAACTTGATCGAACAGTAAACATGGCAGAGATTTGGTGACTTTTAGGAGATTTACAAAGATATTTGGGAAGAGTTTATGTGTTGGTTTGGTTAAGTATCGAGTGGTATATCTATGTATGTGTATCGACATGCCAAAAGTCCCAAATGTGTATTTAACGTGCAATGATGTATAAGAAAGTGAGAAAATGATCTCTTGGACTCATATTCGACCAAAGAACATAAATGAGATAGGTGAAAATAAGTTGGGATCGATTTGGATTTAATATGATGCGAGTTGTGTATATATATGTCACGTTCGAATAGCCAAAGGGTCCAAACAATATATTAACGTGTCATATGGTGAAAGAAGGTGAAAAACAGTGTTGCAAAAAAAGGTCTACAAGGCCGATTAGTCGCCGATTAGGTGCTACAAGGCCACCGACCTTGCCGATTTATGTAACTGGGTCAAACAAATAGGTCAACCGTGGTCAACGGCGGTCAATGGTGGTCAAACTTGCCGGAAACCTATAAATCTTGCCGGAAGCACCCAAAACTCACTGTAAACTTATTTTTATCAATTATAGTAACTGTTTAAGTCTATTACAAGTTTTTTTTTAAAAAATACCTTCCTGGAAATACCTAAAACTCACCGAAAATACACAAAACTTGCTGGAAATAACTAAAATTTGTCAGTAATGCCAATCCGATTAATCCCGCCTAGACTGATTACAAGCTACAAGGTGGTCGACCACCCGACTACCGATTCGCGATTTTTGCAACCTTGGAAAAACATGCTTCTAAACTCATAATCGATCATAGAACATCAAATGTCCTAGGTGAAATAAAGTTTAGATCGATTTGGTTAAATGGTGTGAATATTAAGTGAACTTGGAATCATGTCAAGGACGATTTACTTTGGACCTCGTTTGGTGATCAAACGTTCGCAATAAAATGTGAAACTCGACATCTTGATTCCTTGGTGTATGGAGATTCAAGATGTATAAAAAGTTGAATGTGTTGTGTGTTGAATTTAAAAGAAATCGAGTCCAAGTAAGGGTGAGTTGATCGAGCGAGATAATAGGATTAGTAAAAATTATAAGTGTTGGGTTGGGCTTGTCAATAGTACCAGGCCAGAAATTGGGCCGAGTATTAATATAAGGATCCGTTTGGTTAAAATGAGTGTGTTTGTTTCGTTGTGGTCCGCGTGTGAGCTCGTTCCAATATTTGGTGAATCACGTATCAACGTGTTTGAGTTATTATAATGTAATAAACAAACGTTCAAATTTTTTCCATAAAAATGGTTAACTGAACAGTAATGGTGATTAATACTTGATTAAGTGTTACAAATTACCGGGGAATTTTACAAATTGCTACAACTTTTGACGGGGACATGTCCTCGCTAAAAGGTGTGTCGGGAAAAAAAAACCCGGGAACAATTAAGAGTTGCAATTTTGGTCAAAGTTTGCCAAATATCAAAGCTACTTTCGGCGGGGACCCTGCCGAAAGCTTGCGTTGAAAATTTAGTAAACGGTCAGCGAGTTTGTGGGTCAGCGAGTTTGTTTCAGCGAGGATATGGGCGTCCCCGCCGAAAGCCTTCTCGCCTGTCCTCCTGATTGTTGTAGTGAATCCATGTCTAGATAAACAAGTATTATTACATATAACGTCTTCAAACTCAACTCTTAAAAACTAAACTAGGTTACTCGTAGGCTGAATAATATCATATCAATCTCCATTCCTAGATGTCGACATTAGAAAATGATACACAATATTTGACTTATAATCGAGCTAACGACTTTTTAGATAATGTCGTGTATTATCATGGGCAGAGCATATTGAGGGCAGGGTGGGGTTGTGGCCCCCCAAACCTTTGACCTTTTTATGTAAATTTTATTGTTTTCTACATACAAACAAACTAAAAAAAGAACAATTTCAAGGATTGACCTCTACAAAATGACACAATTCCATGTTAGCCCCTCCTATGAACTTATCCAAGCTCCGTCATTGTGCAGATGTATTGTTGTGTACAAATTAAAATAGCCAAATACATTGACGACATATGGCAATAGCGTGTAAAAGAAAGCGTAAATGGGCTTTTGAAAGTCCAATAATTAGTCTATTATTTGATGAGGGCCTATTTGGGTTGTTACGAATTTATTACAGCGGTGAGGTTGATACAATTTTTCTATGCATTGCTATGTCATCATTATTAGTCATTGTCTTTTTATCAATTCATAACCATTTTTTTCAAAGATAATTCATTACACTCATATTATATACTGTAGCAATCAATATATCATAATTTTGTTTCAGACAAAAATCTGAATCCATAGCTACTTGATTAAAAAAACATCTCAGAGCACAAGGTGCAGTGAGGAACCAAAGCTCTTCATTTGGAGCCCACCGTGTGCCACATCACTTTAACAAACCTCCACAACTAACCCCCCTCACTAACAACTAACCTCAACTTACTCATTTGGGGCCCACCTACCCATCATCTTCAACCTTTTACTCACACACACACTTACAAACCTGCCAACACTGACAAAAGGACGAATTTTTGCCTCGTCATGCAGGCGACGAGGCTTTCTATGGCAAAAAAAACGAGGCTTGTTGGTGTGGTGGCTAGGTGTAGCGAGGTGCCATGCTGGACTGGCGAAGGATAAGGAACACTGCACCTTGTGCTCTCACACCACACGAATAACGCTGAAAAACAAGCTCGTTGTTCCTTAAAAGTTAAAACCATATCTACATAGGAGAATATATTTCTTTTCTAGTTATTCATACGTTATTAGATGGTGTTAGCATATGTATAGTGAAAACTTTTAATTATGTATGAAGAATATCAACTGTAATGTGCGATTGATATGTTATGATGATTTAAGGTTAAAAGAATGAGGTAAACATGCATGTAAACTTTTTGCCATTTGATAATTAGTTGCCATTATTCTTAACAGCATATGAATTAATAGCCGCCTTCCTCATACGTTACGTCATTTGCCCTAACAAACTTGAGACCCCTCAATCATCATTCGTATGTAGCATAACACATCGTAACGTAATCTTGCAACGTGGTTGAGAGTGAAACTGAATCAAACTCTTCTTGTCCCGTCTACCATCAATTATAAGACATTAAGTACTACTCGTACTTTAGAACGTGATCTATAAATACAAATCAACAATACCGTCGACGCAACGATAAAGTTGTAAATTGTACTTAGCATCGTAGTACAAGTATAGGTAATAGAGGGTTTGTCACTTAGTTTAAAGTACGTGTTGATCGATATGAATAGATATCATCTAAGAATTTATGAATCTAAAGTTTAAAGTACCCTAACAAATACGAGTACATTGATTAGTAGATGGAAGAAAGTTCATTTTTTGGGTAGGTATGCTATGTTATTTTATTTCCATAAGAATGCAATAACATAAAGTGAATAATTTTTGCATGTTGAAAAAGACATTCTTATCGTAAACAGAGAAAAAGGAGACCACATCTCATTTATTTTGCCAGGGTACTATCATTACTGCATATTGACCCATCAGTTCTACATAATGGAGTAAATACTTTCGCTTCCCCACTGTTTAATTTTCGTTAGAATATCAGAAGTTTGTTTTCTCTAATAAATATATTTTTAAAAAGAAAATTGACGAGTTCATAAACCAATGTCTATCTAGTAGGATATATACGTAACTTTTGAATAGAAAGGGTATTGTGAAGATATATGAATCGTCTTTGCTTTGATTTATAACGTTCATGAGAAAAAATACTTCACTACTTCTGTAGAAGAGATTTAAGTATTTGTCTCAAGAATCCTCCACAAATGCAGAAAGTCGAATTCTAATTGCATTTGATTTAATCAATGATCCTTTACCTTCATGTATGAACATCGATCTTAAAAGTGTTGTCTTCGTTTTAAAAAGTAATTATTATAAATTGAGTAAAGTTTGTGATGATAATCTTGGATGATCAACTTGAATCGTGTCTTTCATTTTGTAAAAGAATAAATTTGGAACCTTTAACATAATGTTTGGGCATTAGCAGAACACTTAAGGGGGTGCTTGGTTGGGGGATAAGAGGGGTGGGGAATGAGAATATAATGATTGATGATGGTTGGTGTAGGGGAATGCAATGGCCCATTACCCGGTAGTGGGTAATGGGGCATTACCCAACAATTTGGGGGGGAAAGGGAATGCATTGCTTTGCATTCCCTTTGCATTCCTCAACAATTGAACCAAGCGGCCACTTAGTTTCTAGACATAGGAGAATTAAAGAAAACGAGAATGGCGCCGGCCGCCGCGTTGCGGGCGGGCATGTTTTTTTTTTTTTTTTTTTTTTTTTTTTTTTTTTTTTTGGGCGGGCCGATTTTGTAGAAATAAAGTAGAACAAATTTTTCTTTGATCTATTTATTGTATTTTAAATGGTAATGGCATGTCGTTTTATCGGCTCACATAGTTTTGTTTTACTGTCGTTTAGACCCTGGCCTGGAATGCTCGAGTTCAGGTTGTAATTTATTTTGAGCTTGCTACATTATATCCGACAATCTGAGTTTCACTAAAGCCCAAAAAAGGAACTCAATATTTAGTTGCTTCGTACCCATTTTTCACATATATCCGACCAACAACCCATTTTATGGCATCCACACATAATCGTTTTCTCGGTCAAATACTATTGAAGTACTTTAACTAATGCTTACAGTAGAAAACATGTACATTTGGATGCCATGTACTTGGATGTTAGCAATAGTGATTTGACTTCTTACCCATCGCCTCTTTCGCAGCCTCTAAACCCTCGCCTGCTTTAGCCTTAGTTGCTTCGTGGCCATTTTTTTTCCTTCTCTTTAGCCCATTCTAGCAACACTTTTCTTCCCTCTTTTGCCTTGCTCGCCATCTATGGTTCATGCCAATATTTAGACAATAGTTTCCATGTAACCACAGTGATGCTCTTCTGAGTGCACCTCGACAGTCCTGTTGCTTATATATGGCTGCAAGGCATCCTAGAAAATTCAGAAGAGACAATAAACTGCTCAAATATCTAACCAAAAGGTGCGAGATTTAGAGTGTGTGAAATAATAACTCCAATTAGTTCAACGACTAGTATGAACAATTTGAAGGTGAATGATTCAAGTAAGAATTCATGAAAGGATATAAGAAACCCATAATAGCAATTTGGAGCTACCTGAACTCAAAAACTCATGTTCTTTAATCGAAGGTGGGAGTACTTTCTTTGACCAAGTCCATTTCAGTAGTCCACTTATATAGTCAATCACGACTGAGCTAAGCAGACCAGGCTGATAGCAAATAGTTCCACCAATTGTTAGATATATTGGAGTGGATAAATAGTTGATCAACTTTAAATGATGACGGATGAGCTTTTACTCTACTTTTTTTATTAGCATACAAACTTTTAAAAAGAGAAAAACAAATAACTGTAAAGAATGTATCCCTCTTGTGTGAGTACCTGGTACATTGCTGACAGAAGCGGTGTTATTCAAAGTGAGTGTCGCATCATGTCTGTTGGCTGCAACATATATCAAATAGTGAGAATAAAAAAGCTGAAAATATATTTAAATCCGAACAACGAAATAAATAGTCAACTTACGCGTACGTATATTGGTTTTAGTCTCATCAGTAATAAAACCTTGTTGCGTACCATTTGGCTTCGAACCTGCGTCAATGTTGACTGCAGTTACAGGACACAAAACAACTAATTTTAAAACTGAACTTATTCTTGTCGGTGTTTCTGATTCACCGGACTCACACACACATACATATAACTTGTTCACTTTTCAGTTTTTCTTCTCTTCGAATATGTCCAAAAGGGAGAGAGCCTTCAAATTTCCCATCAATTAAAAAAGCACAATGTTAATTTTGGTATTGAAGCACAAGACAATTTGGTGAGGCTAAGGATCAAGAAATTACCTCTGGAATGTTGAGTTCAAGGCGGAACTTAGGTCCATCATAATGGTGAAGAATGGGCCTGAATGAGTCTTCCTCTAATGGCTCATAGAGGTTCCTTGTGATGACTCGCACCTATAATATAACCAACAAACACCCTCATAAGTTAGTTAGCGATTTCCTTGAGTTTAAGATTATGTGGGTACAGGAACATAGTTACCTGAGCAGGAAAGCGGGATTCGCCTTGATTTTTCTTGTCCTCCCAAGCAGTTGGATCAATGTTTGTACCCCCAAAGCTTGCAGCCTGCATAATCAACAACTCAATTTTGTTCAGCAAATACCACTTAATATGTCTTCAAACACTGATCATTTTTAAGAACAATTATAAATACCTCAAAGACTCCATGAAGTTGGTGAGTGGAAGAATTGTATCGGAAAAGGGGTAAACCAGGGGTGATTTGCCTCACTGAGTCGCGATAACGTGGTGGTAAACCTGCAATACGAATCGATTATGTTAAGACCAGTTCACTAACTTATGCTCAATTTCACTTGTTAGTTCAAAAGTACTACAGGAATAGCTAGATAGGTCACTGCATCATGTATCAACCATATGCACAAATTATTTAAGAGCATCACTAATGCATTAGTCGCATCGTCATATTCTCAAGCATATTAGACATGTTACAAAACTACGCAGTACTACTAAAAGAGTTATCCAAATATACAGACAATTTAGGTGTATGCATTGTATGATTTTATAAACACATGATCAACTGATCATCTTCTAGCCTTTTTTTTTTTTTTTTTTTTTTTTTTTTTTTTTTTTTTTTTTTTTTTAATTTAACATGTTACAAAACATTTAACTAACACAAAACTTAGACACAAATATACTAAGCATTGAGTAACTTACCAAAGAGTGGCCTCTTGAGATTCTCTTCCATGGTATCATTGTTACAAACAAAAATATAACCACCAACAGTTTCATTCCTAGGCAAAGATTCTGATGGAGGCAAAGTCAAAACGAAAGAAAATTAACATAAGAACTTAGTTCGATAAATTAAAAAAATCATAACTAATAATCCATCCAAGCAACCATAAACACCTATATACCTTTTTCATAAACAAATCTCCCACTAATCTTCCGGCACCAAATACATCTAGAAGTGAAAACCCTAATTTTTTTTCCGTCATAAACTGCTACTGGATCTCAAAGTTATATGTATCTGTGTGTGAGTCCGGTGAATCAGAAACTTACCAATCTTTGAAGTACAACGATTGTCACCACTAGAATAAAACCGGTAGCCAATCGTCCACTAAACCTGAAATAAATCGAAAGCCTCAAAATTTCATGACATCTGGAACCCTCGGCTTTATCACAAAAAAGTAGAAGCATTAGGGTTTGTGTGTAAGGTACCCAGATGGAG
The DNA here is from genome assembly GCA_021014915.2 of Artemisia tridentata subsp. tridentata. Taxonomy (NCBI): domain Eukaryota; kingdom Viridiplantae; phylum Streptophyta; class Magnoliopsida; order Asterales; family Asteraceae; genus Artemisia; species Artemisia tridentata. Next base: position 167,433,792 of record CP139501.1, on the reverse strand, counting down.
ATAGCGGAGCGGAGTATATTATTGAAACGAATTGGGGCCGGTAAAGCAGGCCATTTGGGCCGCGCAAAAAGGCTAACAATATGGGCCTTAATTTTGGCGGGAAAACGGGGGTACAAAACGGCACCGTATTGATTGACAATTAAACATATATATAATTAAGAGAAAATTGTTGGTTTTCCTACGTTTCAAATGAGCCCAATGTTTCTAAACTAATCAAATATAGAAGCGGTTAAAGGTAGTTGGCAAAAAATTACGTTTACTGATTTTGGAGGGTAAAACATAAAAATTTGTTCATAACGTTTTGTGAAAATCGTATACGTTTTTTGGTGTTGCTCTGGGGTGGAGTCAGAAATTTTTGTTCGAAAGGACACACTTTTGTGGAAACCATAGAGGGGGTGAATACGTTTCCATTAAAAAACTTAAAAACTTTTTGTATCAAACACGCAATCAAGTGTGACGTAATATGAAAAGTGTAAACAATGATCAAACAACATCTAGAGATGGTAAAAAGTAAACTACAACATAAACACAATTAAACCATGACACAGGCATAATCAACATAATATAAGCAACAAAACACACAAACATAAACGCAATGCAAATATAAATATAAAGCGATAAAGACTAAAATAAAAGTAAAGAGATAAGTAAGAAGGCGCAAACCGGACACGATGATTTATAGTGGTTCGGTCACGAAGCTCCTCTTCGCCCTACTCCACTCCCCGAGTACCCAACTCGAGAGTTACTTAACTAATCAACAAGCTCCCTTTAGGCGGAGAAAACCGTACAACGTCGCTTATCCTTATTTTCGAAACTAAGCTAAATGTCGAGTACTAATCTTAGCTAATACCAATCTACCACGATCCACATGATCCTTCCTACTTCACACAATCAACCCACTTGACTCGATCTACCCGATCTATCATTGATCCACTTGATCAACACACTAGCCCACAAGCTACAAGAGATCTTCAAGATCTCAACAAGATCACAATGATCTACTCTCACTTGACTCGATCTACTCGATCTACCCCTGATCCTCTTGATCAATACACAAGCCCTCAATCTACAAGAGATCTCCAAGATCACAATGATCTACTCCTACTTGACTCGATCTACCCGATCTACCCTTGATCCTCTTGATCAACACACAAGCCCACAAGCTACAAGAGATCTCCTAGATCTCAATAAGATTACAATGATCTACTCTTGATGTGCCCGGTTCGGTGCAAGTTTTAAATTTATAAGGGGGTGAATTACCGAATCTAATAACAACACATACGAGCAAGTATACTCGTCCATTGTAGCAAGATTTTGATGGTAAGTCGGGATCGTTCGCAGGGATTTGTGTAGTGAATCGAATTGTAAGTTAAAAAGCAACAATCTCAAACAAGTAGTAATGATATAATGAAAATTCAAATGATTAAAAACTACACTTGCTTAGACTAGTGTACTACAATTGACTAATATGATTGTGATAACTTTGGATAACATGTTGGTTGTGATAATTAGTTTTGACACTAATCTATTATTTCTACAAATTAGACCTTCGTCAAGATTTTGATTTATAAAAACAAGCATTAAGTTTAACCAATCAATTCAAGATCAATTCAAGGTTCATGAGTTGATGTTCCTCAAACACAAAAACAATCTTTTGTCTAATCAAACAAGCTTAGGAAATGGTCAATACAAAAGGCAACCAATTATAGACAAAAGGTCACAATTGAAAGTAAACTATTAATCTCTCGACCTTTAAAGTGGTTCACAATCAATCCGTTTTGATAGACAAAAGCATTTTTATTACAATCACAATCAAGTTCCTTTGTTTAATCTAGAATAGTGGAAAACAACAATCATTCATAAACAAATGATTATAACTAGTGGAATAACAATAGTTCTTTCAACCCTCAAGATTACTAGCACTAGTTAAACTTGATTACCCAAATGTCACTATGAAACTTAATCACAATTGGTTCTTAGAATCGACTTGAAATTGAATTAAAACATGTTATCACAATCATATGCCAATCAATGAATAATACACATCATCTAAGCAAGTGCACAAAGGCACTAGCCACTCATAGCAAACATAAATGTAAACTCAATACTTTGAACATTAGAAACAATGATTGAAAGTCTTACAATGATTTGGAAATAAGATTACAAGTGAAAGACAATGATTCCACAAGCAATGAAAATGGTATATTCGACTTTCTCCCTTCTCCTGGACTTATGGACGAATTTCTTGAGTATTTTTCTGTGAATGGTTCTCTCCTAGCACATGTGTCTTCTCTCTAGGTTGATTGGTATTATAAATACCCAACAATGGTTTCATAAATTGCTCTAACCAAGGGTCTAAGTGCATAAATGCTTCTCTTGCTCTCCAAGTAGTATTGAATGGTTAGAATACTGAAAAGAAGGACCTAGAACCAGATTTATCAAGTCACAATCCTTAATAAAGAAGTTATGGGTCAACAGCGACTTCCAACCGATCGGATAGAATGGTCTACCGATCGGTTGGTCTTCTCGGTAAATCCAAATTCACTCCATCCGAATCGGTTGCGGGCGGCGACCGATCGGATGGTTACTGCTGGTGGACCTTTTTCTTGGACTTTTGCGTATGACTTGTTTCTCGGTCGTAGCTCTTGATTCTTTGATATTTCTCTTCATCCTTAAGCTTATTAACTCGACTACTCGGACTTTAACTCATTGAAGTACCTTACGGAGCAGAACTTGACACAAGATTCACATGCAATCTCAAATATTTCCTTTTTCCTCATTTTTGCATCTTTTCCATCCATTTTCCTGTCTTTGGCTACAAATGCTTTGCAAACACACTTTGGTACGATTTAGTAACAAAAGCATATAAATATAACCACAAAACATATATAAAACTACCAATAACGCTATCAAAAACATGTTAGATTTAGGCGTTATCAAATCTCATAAAATCTCAAACGAAAAATGAACTTGATGTATGCAAGGATACAACAAGTATGTAACAAGTGTTACAAGTGCACTAACTATAACTACAACACCTTGTATCTTCTTTGATACCTTGTGTTCTTCTCTTGCACTAGTAGAGGAATGAAGGTGATCACTTGGTTGGATGATTGGATCACTCTTAAACAAACTAAGACTCTCTAAATGATCAAAGAAAGTGATCTAAGTAAGAAGGGATTAGACCAGAGAAAACTAACTGGAAAAATCAAGTTGGAAGTGTAAAATGGTCCACTATTTATAGGCAAAGAAAAAACTAGCCGTTACATAAGGACGGTACCACTAAATACGCAACGGTACCACTAAATTTAGTGGTACCGTGGTACCATCCCAGACAGGACGCTCCAAATTTTGTTTTTAGTGGTGAAAATTTATTTGGGAAAGTTTGGAGCTGTTTTGGGGGGAAAATAGCAGTTGGTGATTTTAAACTTATTTTTCACAATAAAACATTTCTTTTTAATTCAAAAATAATTTGTAAAATGTATTTTTGAAAAAATGTTTTGTCACATTAAAAATGTGAAGTTTAGAACAAAAAATCTATTTCTTTGATCATCCATCAAGTTTAAATTTGTTTGTTCATGCCTTGAGTGATTTGCGTCGGGTTGAGAATCTACGACTCTGTTGAGGCATACTTGATACGTTGAGAGATGTTGATGTAAGTATGCGTTGATGATTTGTGTTTACAAGTAACTTGCGCATTTTACGTTATGCATTACAAGTTACATGTTTGTCATTATTAAAACCGAAGAAATCGTTTAGTTTAAATATCGTAATATTTGCACTAACAATCTCCCCCTTTTTGATGATGACAAATATGTAAATCGTAACACATAGTAAAATGTAAAAGTTACCTGTTTACACTCCCTTCTCCCCCTTTTGTCGAAGCAAAAAGGTAGTTGCCTCGAACTCTCTCTTGAACTCACTCTCTACTCCCCCTTATTACACTACTATCCTTTCTTCCCAAAAAGGCGAGCTTGCATCATCCCAGTGAAGTCTTCTATCACCACTGTTAGAAAGACTACGTGCTATGTATTCAAATACTCCCCGAGCTACCCCTAGCTCAATGTTCCCCTATGGTGATTGAATCCCCTTGTTTATTTACCTTAGTATCTAACGGATCCATGGATCAAATTCCTATAAAGGCTTTTCCTACATCAAGGGTTAGCTTCGTGCAACATAATATATAAAAGAATAGGAGCAACATTATAGGGTTAGAATACACATAGCAAGACATGCAAGGGTTAAACTATGTTAAAGACATAGCCAAAAAAAATAAATAAAATAAAATAAAATTAGATGAGCATATCAAATTGTGCAAGAAGTTAGACACGTGATGAAAGTGAGTCAAAAGGATAAAGACCAAAAAGAAAGCCCAAGAAAGTTGAGCGACACAAAAAGATGAATGCATATTGAAATTCAAAGACACGTGAGTGTCACAACCCGACCGACTACCTAAGGTGTAATTGTTCAATCAATAATACTAACAAGAAGTACCTTACGGAGCAGAACTTGACACAAGATTCACATGCAATCTCAAATATTTCCTTTTTCCTCATTTTTGCATCTTTTCCATCCATTTTTCTGTCTTTGGCTACAAATGCTTTGCAAACACAGTTTGGTACGATTAAGTAACAAAAGCATATAAATATAACCACAAAACATATATAAAACTACCAATAACGCTATCAAAAACATGTTAGATTTAGGCGTTATCAAATCCCCCACACTTGAACTTTGCTTGCCCTCAAGCAAATCTAGAGATAAAAACAATTATCCACATGGTTTACACAAATGATTAGGAAAATGTGATGCAAATCTATCAAGCACTAGTACAAGCTAGATTCATCGCTTTAAGCTTTTATGGCTGAATCATCGAGATGTTTGACAATACCCAAATGATTTTCTTGCATGATACACATTACTAAACTCCTCACGAAAGGGAAATGAAATATAATTCACTCAAACACTCATTTGTATGATTGGTGGAGTATATAAGAGGAATGACACTCATTTTCTCAGTCATGATCTAAATATTACCATAGGCTTGTACAAGAAACAAAACTACACCGAAATGGTGTGAGCGCCAAGTATACATATCAAAGAGGGCTTTTATTTGGGTTTAAGGCTTAAAGGGTTATAAAAGACTAATGTGCCACTATCTCATGCAAAACATAATAGCTCGCTAACAACGAATTCTTGCATTACCAAATAACGGATGGTCACTAGATTGTACCTTGGTTCGCTAACGACGTTACTTGCATAACGGATGGTCGCCAAAATACGCCCTAGATCGCTAACAACGTTAGTCAATTCCTCAAGAAATCGGATGGTCACTACATGTCCATACACTTAATAATTTCACAAAGTCAAAAAGGGTAGGATAAGGCATGGGATATATTTATGAAATTGGTTGAACATAAGAACAAAATTAGTCAAAGTCTACGAACCAATTGTTACTAGCTATTACAAACCACTATCATGCCATTTTGCGAAAAAACTCCATACTTCCTTTATTCATACTTGATTCACTTAGCCCATTGACTTATTCTTGCCACCTTATAGTTGCAATGACTTTTTTTTTTTTTTTTTTTTTTTTTTTTTTTTTTTTTTTTTTTAACTTGTCATCTTATAGTTGCGATGACTTTTCTTGGATAACAACTTTCGGAGTTTACGCTTTCTTCAAACTTTCATGATTTCCACATAACATCCATCTTGCCAAATAGCTAGCAACCAACCAAGACTTGACTATGGATAAGGCTAGGCTAAAAAGGTGTAAAATCTTTTTGAATTTTTTCTGGATTGTATCAAAAGAAAAGATAGGCTCGGCGGGTGTAACTAAGGGTATCTAGCATTAAAGATAAATGATAACAAATGGGTCCATATGAGTGGTTAACTAGCCAATGTAGCTAGCTAATATAGCATTATATGAAAATGGAAGGCCATTTGGGATAAAACCTAAGGTTGCCTCTTATCACGCATATACACTTATATCACAAATGAAATGTGATCTCACAACGGTCTCGTAATGATTTACAAGTACAAGTTCTAGAATAAATAAAATCACCGGCACACTCATAGCAAAAGATCTAAGCATAAAAGATGTATGCTATATATAGAACAGGCTCAAATCCTCACACTTTAGTGGAAAGGGCTATAATCTGTGCTAGCTAATGTTATCGATCCCAGAATGGATTGCAATATTAATAGGGACACATCTCGAATTTTCAAAATTACAGATTTCACCAGTGGATAAATCCAGTTATTCTAGAATATGATCTTTAAAATGACAAAAGACTAGATTACAAGGGCAAATAAAATTTTAAAATTCAGCTCAAAACTACAATCTATTCTTATTTTCCTATTCACCCCCCCCCCCCCCACACTTAAGTTAAGCATTGTCCTCAATGTGATAAACGACAAAGAATGAAATTGGGAAATAAGAGAATAAACCGTATTTTCTTCTCAAGAGGAGTCTTGATCCTAGCGTCTGATGCGCGTGCGTGTCGTTGCGGTTTAGCAGTTTTAATGCCTACTCAAGTTTTAAATTTATATTTAGCCGACTTATCAATAACACACACACTTAACGAGCAGTGTACCCGGTCAGTATGAAGATAATGGTAAGTAGAGTGTCGATCACTAAGAGTGGAACGTATTATCTAGTTATTCTAATCAGTATTTTAATATATTAAGTTAGCTGTACAATCTAATCTAACGCAAGGGGGGTTCAGCCTGAGAGACTGGCACGATTTGGTTGCAATTAAATAATAAAATAAACCAATAGGCACGAATCAGCAAGTAGCACACACGTACACAGATAAATACTTGAGACAATAAGAGGGCTGTCCTTATGATAAGTAGTTTGTCACTTTTTTTATTGCTAGTGTTATATGAAGTGTATAGTTCGATGCAACGCACCGAGATTAAGTCCTTTCTCGTTGGTTCTAATCTTATCGGCGAGTAAACCCTTAATGATTACTTATGACTATCCCGTTTATCTTTCTCCTACTTTTCTACAGACCATAGAATACATAGGCATCTAATAAATAGGCGAGGGCAGAGGCATGGCGACCCGATCAACGCTCAGCTAGCCAGAGAGGTTATCAATGCACTAATAAAAGTCACCAATGACATCAACATATAAACTTTAATTAATGAGAAAGCAGTTTTAAGGGAGTGCAACCTTTCCGTTGTCACGTTACACAAGCCACCAATCTTGATGAATTAAAGTTTACTAACACAATAAAACAAAACTACTTAATGAATTAAACACATGCAGCACCTTCTTACAGCTCTTGTATCTTTGATTTGGGTGTGTCTTGTGCTGCTGCCTTGACTGAATTCGTCCTTGGTTTATGGTCTTCGGTCTTCTGTTAAAACTTCGAAACTAAAGCTAACCTCTTAATTCGTCTGGTCTTTGGGGTATTTATAGTTTCTGTCTGAGGGTGAGATGCGGCGCATCTAGTAAGTAGATGCGGCGCATTTACTTAACTTCGCGTGGGGTCCAAGATTATAATATTCAGGAGTATTCGTACACCGCCAGAAGATGCGGCGTATCTTCATCTTTGGATGCGGCGCATGTCCTCTTGTATCTTGGATCGTATCTGGTGAAATATTGATAGTGATGCGGCGCATGTAACGAGTGAGATGCGGCGCATCTGGAGCAGAACAAGTTGGTTATTCTTCGTTGACCAAAGTTTCATATGCGGCACATGGGATAAATCCATGCGGCGCATTCTTCAAAGTCAGGCAGTGGTCTTCATTCTCTTCATTCCAACAACCAATTCCAATCTTGATCATTTTACTCCGTTTTTAGTCCATAATCGCTAAGTTTCACCAAATGCTTGTTTTTACCTGAGAATTACAAAAGTAAACGATTAAGTATCAATCCTCATACATAATATAGTAAAACAAGTCAAATTAATAGGATAAATGATAGTAATAAAATGTACTTATTTGAGTTCATCAAATATCCCCCCACTTGAACTTTACTTGTCCCCAAGTAAACCTTAGAATTAATCTTATGAAAATGTATCCTAAAGATGTTAGGATTTATTTTTATATTTAAGCATGTATTCGTCTTTTGCCAAAATCACAGAACTAAACACTTAACGAATTAGAAGTAGAATAAAATAATTCGATAAAAGCAAATCTAATCGTTTAACTGTCCAGTCGCGACGAATATTCTATCATAAGCTTGGCAAGTATACACATCTCCCCCACTAAAGCCAAGGAATAACAAGTCTAAAGCGGTAAAAAGGGTTTTTAGGCTTAAGGGTTAATTATTCTTAATCACTATCGATCTCAAATTCCATAAAAGGCGACAAAATCACAAATACATGATCGAATCCACGAACACGATACTTGCAATTGCTCAAATCCTTAACTCGAATAGGCTAAAGATAGGTCCAAACTTCACCAATAATAATATATCAAAAAGGGCGACAAAATCATAAATACATAGCCGAATCCACGACTACGATACTTAAGATTGCTCAAATCTCTAATCTCAATAAATCAAAGGTTTGGTTGGATAAAGAATAATACAGGGTATGGATAATATTTGGGATATAAATTGGTGTAAAATGAAAAATAAACAAAACAAATAAATTAAAATCCTAAGTGTGGTTAATCACTATCCCAACCATCCCATGAATAAGACTCATATCATTGAATAACTCACGCTTTAACACTTGAAACACACGCTTTAGGTAGACACGAATTATACTCAACAAGATCTTAATCAAAGAATAAACCTTAGTTGACGTTCCCATAACTGCCAACTCCCATTCAATCCATAGATATAATATACAACAACTAGTGGTGATATCGACCACTTACATAACTTTACATCGTTGGTTTAATCAAACATCCAACTTTTTTTTTTTTTTTTGACATCAAATAAACATAGATGTGTAAAATTTCACCACATCACTATAACAATAAATCTGGATAATTTTTCCATACTTTTCATGACTTCAGAAATAACGGTAATAGTGAAAGTAGTAAACACACGAAAAATAAACTCAAAGATATACAATATTTACTTTCACTCCAATTGCATTGTGCAATTTCCCGACCTAACCATAGATAATGAATTACGCACGCGAACACAGGTAATGTAAGGAAACACACTTTGCCTATAGCAATTAACCAACCACGGATTCTAATCTACAGGGTAGGCTAAGGTTTAAGGGTGTAACGAAACATTTTAACAAAGGTGTAAGAAACGAAAGGAATGGCTCTGAGGGTTTTTCTAGGGGTATCTTACTCTAAAAATGAGAGTAACAAAAGGGTTATATGGGGGTTAACTAACCAGTGTAGTTAGCTAATAACACAAAACATATAAAGGCTATTTGGGTGTAATCCTAGAAATTTTACCAATTTAGACAAGTCATTCCAATTATATAAATAATACTTATTATGGTGGTCTCGAATAGTATACAAGCCAAGTTCTAAAGTTTACAAGTCACCGGCACACTCATAGATTTGTGAGTTTTGAAAAATCACAATTTTTGAAAATAACGTCATGTGTGCAGTTATGCAACTTAGATCTTAAACAAAAACATGCTAAAAAATTTTAAATTTTGATATATTAAGCACATTTTAAGCATATTTTGAAAAGTTTAGGACAAGTAAATGTTAAGTGTTCTAATTCTCCAATCCCCCCACTTAAGTTAAACAACGTCCTCGTTGTTCGTATAAAAGGTTAAAAACTGGAAAATAAAAGAATTAGAACAGAAAAACTCCCCTGAGATTTGCTCGGTATGATCCTCCATTAGAATTAGAGCAAAAATCATCTTTCTTGTGGATTAGAATGTTTAAGCTTCATAATCGATGTATCCACAGGAAATGCAGGAATCTATAATACCACCAAGGCTTCAAAGCACACCTAAGGTAAGAAAGGTTCAACTTGCATAACACATTAGTAGTTAGGTAAAAATAAAACATAAAAATTAAAAATGAAAATCATCAGGTCAGTCGATGCGCCGTATCTTATGGAAGAAGATACGCCGTATCGAGCCTGGAATAATTACGGATCAGAATAAAAGATGCGCCGCATCCTTAACCAGGGATGCGCCGCATTAAAATAAACTGATAAAAAGTTTAAAATTCGAAAATAAAAAATGCAGAAAAATAAAATAAGATATGACCATTGCAGGAGATGCGTCGCATCTCAGAATTGAGATGTGCCGTATCCTCTGCGGCTTGACTGACTCGACACATAAACAGAAAATTAAAAGATAAATCCGGGTTGTCTCCCGGTAAGCACTTGTCTTTATTCCAGAGTCTTCAAGTTAGACTCACGTTCAGCTCTTCACTTAGTTCTTGTCACGGTCCATCCTTCTTCCTTCATCCGAAAGATGTTCCCGTATAGCTCTGCGACGTTTTCCTCCGTTCGAATTAATCTAGTATAACTCTTGGTCGTCGTCGCAACATACTCTTCCTCTGGTCCCAAAGAATATTTGATGATTTTAAACTTTTCAGAAATAATCATGGGTGGCTTATTATAAGGGATTCCAAGTAGTTGACACTTTCTTTTGGTGAACTCTTCCTCGTCTTTATCAACAAACTTAAAGTAAGGATCCTTAATCAAATAGTCATCAAGTTCATTGATTAATGACTCATTGCTATCATCTTGAATTGCCTCCCATTCTCTTTCCAATTCCCATTGTAGCCGTCGACTAAGCTTGGGTGTAATCATCAAATTGTTCATGCACCCATTCCCAGAAAGTAGTATTTGATGTTCCCTTAAGTCCTTTCAAGTATTCAATTCTACCCTTTTCTTGCAAAGCTTCCGTTTTTCGTGGGCAGTCTTCAACATTATCGTACCACTCATAATCTTCAAAGGTTACATCTTTTCCAACCCGTTTCATCCCAATAATACTTCCCCCATTACAGGTTCCTTCACTCTTATAATCACAGGTCGGTCAAACACTACTCCCATCCTTGAAAACGAAGGGTGTACAGGTGTGATTAATGTGCTCAAATTCCCATGGTTTATCCCAAACCCATGGTATTTGGTCATTCCATTCGTAGTACCAGGTGTTTTTGAAATCATCATAAGTCTTGAATCCTGGTAAATCTTCAGTAAGCACATCATCGTCGACTCGAAGAAGGTAGTTAAATTCCTTGAACTGCTTGCACAAGGGTGTCTCATAATCGAACACATCAATGTCAATTTTGAATAAGTCTTCAATGCCCTCATTGACTGTTGAATCATGAAGTGACGACCCATAGTCGCTCTCTACTTCTTCGTCTTCTCCTCTCATCCAATATACCCATAATGCATCCTTAGTAGCTCGATCCATGCTCTTATGGTTATTAAACTTACTAGCCAACCATTCTGAAAAATCAACATCGTTAGGATCATGGTCAACGTCAAAGCAAGCTTTTCCAATCATATTCCTCCTTATCTCCATGAGCTCGTTAAATTGCTCCCTAAAACTCCGTGTCAACCATGAAGTCGTAATCCGCTTGACTTCATTTGCAGGGGCAAATTTCGGACTACCATATTTAAGTTCAAGCCAATCATTGAGGGAGAGGTCCATCAATCTTACCAACTTGCCATGAAATAGTAACTCTGCCACAGCATAAATTCTGTCATCGTCCAGATAGTTCTCATTTAATCCCCAGTACTGTTCGGAATAAGGCATGTAAGAAATTTGGGTATTGCCTCCACCACAGCTTTTGTTGCTTGAGTCCATGTATGCAAGATAGAATTTCCCATCATCTTCTTCGATAGTAGTCCAGTTCAATCCTTTGGATTCAATGATAGGCCATAAGAGCGACAATTCATCTCTAGTGTACCTCACAAATACATCATAAGAGAATACCCCTTTGTCAATGTTGCATAAACGCATGAATTCCTTAAAAGCAGCTTCAAGAGGGGTCTCCCAAGAGAATAAATCTGCATCGATCATGAGCACATTGAATGATTCTGAAAGCAAGCATTCTTTAGCAAGATATCCGTTAACTGACATGTCTTCCATAGCAAAACCTGTCATCAAAGGTAAAATCATCAGTAGGATTTGTTCGCTAGAAGAGAAATTAATGAATATAGAAACGGATATAAGAATACAAATAGCTGATATCTGAGAACGATGCGCCGTATCCAAAAAGTTGGATACGCCGTATCTTATAATCGTTAAAATTTTAATCAGACTTTATTCAGAAAATAGATACGCCGCTTAGGAATTATGAATGCGCCGTATCGAATTAAATTAATCAAAAATCGATATTTATTAAAAATTAAATGCGTCGTATTAACGAAAGTTAATGCGCCGTATTTTCGTTACGTTTCAAAATATGAGATTTTTGATTCAGATGATGCGCCGTATCGACAGAGGTCGATGTGCCGTATCTGTTTAATAATTCGAAAACTGTTTTTAATAAAAATAATAGATACGCCGTATCTGCTGAAGCAGATGCGTCGTATGGCGTTAACGTTTAGAAAATTTTTTTATCAAAAATAGATACGCCGTATCTTGGGGAAAAGATGCGTCGTATCGCTTTATCGCATAGAAAAAATTTCTTATTAAAAACAGATACGCCGTATCTTGGGGAAAGATGCGTCGTATCGAATTAATTAAACGCGTTATATTTTATAAAAATTGAACGCAATACGCTGTATCTGAGAAATCAGATGCGCCGTATCGTTCGATTTAGCTCAGTACAACGATAGCAGAAAACAAAAAATACGAAAAATAAAAAAAAATAAAAACACACGAAAATAAACACAAACAAAGCAAACAAATAACACACAAAAACAGAAAATATGCAAAATAGTACAATGAATGCAAATTAAACTAATACACAACAAAATTAGCGGTTAGATAAAAAATTAAAAACCTAATTAAAATACTAATCAAATTAACAGATAATAACAATTCACTCCCCGGCAGCGGCGCCAAAAACTTAATGCGCGTGCGTGTCGTTGCGGTTTAGCAGTTTTAATGCCTACTCAAGTTTTAAATTTATATTTAGCCGACTTATCAATAACACACACACTTAACGAGCAGTGTACCCGGTCAGTATGAATATAATGGTAAGTAGAGTGTCGATCACTAAGAGTGGAACGTATTATCTAGTTATTCTAATCAGTATTTTAATATATTAAGTTAGTTGTACAATCTAATCTAACGCAAGGGGGGTTCAGCCTGAGAGACTGGCACGATTTGGTTGCAATTAAATAATAAAATAAACCAATAGGCACGAATCAGCAAGTAGCACACACGTACACAGATAAATACTTGAGACAATAAGAGGGTTGTCCTTATGATAAGTAGTTTGTCACTTGTTTTATTGCTAGTGTTATATGAAGTGTATAGTTCGATGCAACGCACCGAGATTAAGTCCTTTCTCGTTGGTTCTAATCTTATCGGCGAGTAAACCCTTAATGATTACTTATGACTATCCCGTTTATCTTTCTCCTACTTTTCTACAGACCATAGAATACATAGGCATCTAATAAATAGGCGAGGGCAGAGGCATGGCGACCCGATCAACGCTCAGCTAGCCAGAGAGGTTATCAATGCACTAATAAAAGTCACCAATGACATCAACATATAAACTTTAATTAATGAGAAAGCAGTTTTAAGGGAGTGCAACCTTTCCGTTGTCACGTTACACAAGCCACCAATCTTGATGAATTAAAGTTTACTAACACAATAAAACAAAACTACTTAATGAATTAAACACATGCAGCACCTTCTTACAGCTCTTGTATCTTTGATTTGGGTGTGTCTTGTGCTGCTGCCTTGACTGAATTCGTCCTTGGTTTATGGTCTTCGGTCTTCTGTTAAAACTTCGAAACTAAAGCTAACCTCTTAATTCGTCTGGTCTTTGGGGTATTTATAGTTTCTGTCTGAGGGTGAGATGCGGCGCATCTAGTAAGTAGATGCGGCGCATTTACTTAACTTCGCGTGGGGTCCAAGATTATAATATTCAGGAATATTCGTACACCGCCAGAAGATGCGGCGTATCTTCATCTTTGGATGCGGCGCATGTCCTCTTGTATCTTGGATCGTATCTGGTGAAATATTGATAGTGATGCGGCGCATGTAACGAGTGAGATGCGGCGCATCTGGAGCAGAACAAGTTGGTTATTCTTCGTTGACCAAAGTTTCATATGCGGCACATGGGATAAATCCATGCGGCGCATTCTTCAAAGTCAGGCAGTGATCTTCATTCTCTTCATTCCAACAACAAATTCCAATCTTGATCATTTTACTCCGTTTTTAGTCCATAATCGCTAAGTTTCACCAAATGCTTGTTTTTACCTGAGAATTACAAAAGTAAACGATTAAGTATCAATCCTCATACATAATATAGTAAAACAAGTCAAATTAATAGGATAAATGATAGTAATAAAATGTACTTATTTGAGTTCATCAGCGTCCAAGCTTCGAAATCATTATCTGCAGTAATCTAAAAACAAAAAGAAACACACATACGAAATATTTCTTCGCTTTATTCAATAGACAGTGATACACCCTCACACTTAAGTTCAACTAAGCAATTTAGAAAAACTTTGGGGTTTAATCACTAGAAAATAAAAATGAAAAATAAACATAGCAAACACACGGGTTGCCTCCCGAGAAGCGCTTGTTTTATCAACGAGTCATCAGCCGGACTCGAACTTCTCTCTCTTCATGTTGGTGCACATGCTGACTTCTTCTTTGGAAATTTTGGAACATACAGCACATTTCCAATCACTATTCCTTCTCCAGTTTCATCTATGTATTCCAGCTTAACTTTCTCCCACGATCTTGGTAGAACATCATAGATATAACCAGAATCTTCGGCCCACGGAGTGTTTTTCTTGAAATCGGTCGGGAAGGGTGACATAAAGGTTATAGCTTCATATTCTGATTCAGGCGGAATCTCTTGAATAGAAACTTCATTCATCTGCTCCTTGTCATAATATAACTTAATTCGGTGCCCATTAACAATGAAACTTCCACCATGTTTGTCATGCAATTCAACATATCCGGATGGAAATCCATGTTTCACTGTATACGGTCCGAACCATTTTGGTTTCAGCTTGGGAGCTTTGAACTTATACTTCATGTTAAAAAGCAGAACTTTGTCTCCAGCTTTGAATTCTTTTCTGATTCTTAGCTTTCTGTCATGATAAGCTTTTGTTCTTGCTTTGTAAAGTTTGGAGTTCTCATAAGCTTGCAGTCTAAGCTCATCGAGTTCATGCAATTGCAAAAATCTTTTTTCTCCAGCAACTTTGAGGTCTGGGTTACAGTTTCTTAATGCCCAGTAAGCGCGATGTTCGATTTCGAATGGCAAATGACAAGTTTTTCCATACAACAATCTGTATGGTGTTGTACCAATTGGTGTTTTGTAAGCTGTGCGAAATGCCCACAGAGCATCATCTAGTTTTCTCGACCAAACGGCGGGATTGTCTTTAAACATTTTTTCGAGTATCCTTTTTAAGGCTCTGTTGGTATTTTCGACTTGACCACTGGTCTGTGGGTGATAAGCTGTAGCGAAACGATGATGAACTCCGTATCTCTTCATAATTTTCTCCATTTGTTTGTTACAGAAATGGGTTCCACGATCACTTATCAAAGCTTTAGGAATTCCATAACGAGCGAAAAGCTTTTTGAGAAAATTAACAACTACTCGTGCATCATTTGTGGGTAGAGCTTCCGCTTCAGCCCATTTGGAAACGTAATCAATAGCAACGAGAATGTATTCGTATTTGTGTGATTTAGGAAACGGTCCCACGAAATCAATTCCCCAAATATCGAATAATTCACAGACTTGAATGCTCTTTTGTGGCATTTCATCTCTTCGAGAAAGACTACCGGATTTTTGGCAAGCATCACAATTCTTAACAAGAGTATGGGCTTCTTTAAAAATAGTCGGCCAATAGAATCCAGCATCAAAGACTTTTTTAGCGGTGGTAGAAAGACCATAATGTCCCCCAGTTGGGCCATGATGACATTCATCGAGAATTCTTCTCGTTTCAGATCCATAAACACATCTTCTAATCATCCCATCGGGACACATTTTGAAAAGATAAGGTTCTTCCCAATAATAATGTTTAAGGTCCGAAAAGAATTTACTTCGTTGGGCATGAGTTAATCCTTTCTTTAGAATTCCTCCAACGAGATAATTTGCATAATTGGCAAACCATGGAATTTCGTTCTCATCATCTGTATCAACAGTCATGAGTGTTTCATCCGGAAAATAATCGTCAATCTCATCTTCTTTTAACTCTTCCAGATTTGGATTTTCTAAACGAGATAGATGATCAGCGGCTAGATTTTCTGCTCCTTTCTTATCTTTGATTTCGATATCGAATTCTTGGAGTAGTAAAATCCATCGGATGAGACGCGGTTTAGCATCTTGCTTCTTAAACAGATGTTTTAATGCTGAATGATCGATAAACACAATTGTTTTCGAAAGTACAAGGTATGATCTGAATTTATCGAAAGCGAAAACAACGGCTAACAATTCCTTCTCTGTAACTGTGTAATTCTGTTGAGCATTGTTGAGTGTTTTTCTGGCAAAATATATAGGACGAAAATGTTTCTCTTCTGTTTGTCCTAATACGGCTCCAACAGCAAAATCGCTTGCATCGCACATAAGCTCGAATGGTAGTGACCAATCAGGGGAAACCATAATGGGTGCACTAGTTAGTTGTGTTTTCAATGCTTCGAATGCTTTCATACAGTCTGCATTAAAATCGAAAACAGCATCTTTTTCAAGAAGTTTCGTCATTGGACGAGATATTTTGGAAAAATCCTTAATGATACGACGGTAAAAACCTGCATGTCCTAGGAAACTTCTAACGGCTTTAACGTTAGTTGGGGGTGGTAATTTGGTAATGACATCGATCTTTGCTTTGTCAACCTCCATTCCTGCGCTAGAAATTTTGTGTCCTAACACAATTCCTTCAGTTACCATGAAATGACACTTCTCCCAATTGAGAACAAGATGTGCAGCTTTACATCTTTCAAGCATTTTATCGAGGTTAGAAAGGCAAGCTTCGAATGAGCTTCCGAAAACTGAAAAGTCATCCATGAAAACTTCCATAGACGTTTCAAGCATATCTTGGAAAATGGCAATCATACATCTTTGAAAAGTCGCGAGGGCATTACATAATCCAAAAGGCATACGCCGGTAAGCGTAAGTTCCAAAGGGACATGTGAATGTGGTCTTTTCTTGATCAGCCGGATCAATAGGAATTTGAAAATATCCTAAAAAACCATCAAGAAAACAAAAGTATTTGTTTCCTGCTAATCTCTCAAGCATTTGATCCATGAAAGGCAAAGGAAAATGATCTTTTCTGGTGGCTTTATTTAATTTTCTATAATCAATACATACTCGCCATCCGGTGACAGTTCTAGTAGGAACTAATTCGTTTCGTTCGTTGGTCACAACAGTCATTCCTCCTTTTTTGGGGACACAGTGAACAGGACTCACCCAAGGACTATCCTCGATGGGGTAAATGATACCTGCATCAAGAAGTTTAATGATTTCTTTTTTAACAACTTCTTTCATGTTGGGGTTGAGTCGACGTTGTCTTTCTACAACTGGTTTGGCATCTTCTTCAAAATTGATTTTGTGTTTGCAAAAATCAGGACTAATTCCTGGGATGTCAGAAGTTTTCCACGCAAAAGCTTCTTTATGCTTTTTAAGAACTGAAATCAGACATTCTTTCTCATAATCATTGAGCAACGAAGATATGACTACTGGAAGTAGCGAATTGTCTTCCAAGTAAGCATACTCAAGATTTTCGGGAAGTGGTTTCAACTCAAGATCAGTCGGTGGTTCTTGAAGTGATGTTTTGATCCTCATTTGATCATTAAAACTGATTTCCTCAAAATCTTATTCTATTATCTCTCCTCCTTCTTCTTCTTCTTCTTCTTCAATCTTAACTTCCATAAAATCAGCGAATTCTTTATCAGAAGTTGTTTCAGTAATCTTCTCTGAAATAGTCATGAATGGATCAGAATCTTCAAGTAATGCATCCAATTCTTCCTCAGTGACTTCATCGATTACATCAATGTTAAAGCAAGTGTCATCACTGGAATGTGGATATTTCATTGCTTTATCGATTAAAAAGGTGATTCTATCCTCTCCAACTCCAAGATTGAGTTCTTTTCCTTTTACTTTGATGATCGCATCAGCGGTGTTTAGAAAAGGTCTTCCTAAAATAAGGGGTACTCTACTATCTTCCTCCATTTCTAAAATCACAAAATCCACGGGAAAAATGAATTTACCGACTTGGACAAGCATATTCTCAGCAATACCAACAGGATATTGGTAAGTATGATTAGCTAATCGGATACTCATCCTTGTGGGTTTCAAGGTATTGATTGAAAGTTTCGTATACAGCGAATAGGGCATCAAATTGATAATCGCACCTAAGTCGGCTAAAGCATCGCATGTGATGTTGTTTCCTAAGATGCATGGAATCAGAAAACTTCTGGGATCTCCGAGTTTTTGTGGAATTTTGTTTTGAACAATAGCTGAGCATTCTTCATTAAGAAAGGTAGCGGATATTTGCTCCAACTTGTTCTTGTTGTTAAGAAGTTCTTTTAAAAATTTCCCGTAATTGGGCATTCCGGCTAAAACATCAATGAGAGGTACATTGAGTCTAACTTCTTTGATTATTTCAACAAACTTCTTATAACGCTCCTCCATTCTTTCTTTCTTAAGGCTCTGAGGATATGGAATTTTTGGAGTGTAAGCCTTAAATGGTGGTTTGGGTTTGGGTTTGGGTGGTGTTTTTGGTGTATTTTCCTTCTTGGATTCTTCATCTTCCTCCTCACTATCGTAATTGATAGTTGTGGTGTTGTTTGGGTTGGGTGGTGGATCATAAGACAGGCCACTTCTTGTGAATACAGCATTGATATGCTCATTTCTGGTTGGTGGTGGACGATAAGTCTTATCATTCGATGATGATGGTTTTGGGTTGGTTTGGGTGTTACTAGGCAACGAACCTGATGGTCGGGAAGAAATTTGATCAGAAAGTCTCCCAAATTTGTTTTCAAGATCTTGGATAGATGCTTGATGATTTTTCTGACCTTGCTCAACTTTGGTCTTGAGATTGAAAAATTGATTCTTGACGAACTCGTTAGTTGATTTTTGAGCGGTGACGAATTCTCTCATCATTTTTTCAAAATCTGTTTCTTCAGGTTTCTTGTCGGAATTTTGTGAAGTTTGGTTCTCTACTTTTGGTTGGGATTCATGGTTGTTATCTCTTTGTCGGCGATCTTGCCAATTAGCAGAGTTTCGTCCGTAATAATTTCCACGATATCCTCCTCCTCGGTATCCTCATTGGATGTAATTAGCTTCTCCTTCTTTTGGTTGATCCATAGGTTGATCATCGCATTCTGATGATGGGTGGTTACCTCCACAGTTGTTACAACCATCTCGCATTTCTTTCATCTCTCCTCTAAGATCTTTGTATTGCGAGTCGATTTTGGAAACCAAGGTTTCCATTTTCTCCATGAGTTTAGATGAATCAGAACTTTCGGCAAAGGCAACGGTTTTTCTTAAGGGTTTTGTCTTGGCATCTTTCGACCAGTCGAGTTTGAGAAGAACTCGGTCTTCAAGCAATTGGTATGCCTGATTAGGAGTCTTATAAAGAAATATTCCTCCAGCATCAAGAATTCCTTGAGATGTTTCATCAAGTCCATGGTAAAAGATTTGGATAATGGTTCCTCGTCCTAAACCATGTCCATGACAACTTCGAAGTAAATCCTTCATACGAAGCCAAGCTTCGACGAGTGATTCGTTAGGATTTTGTGTGAAAGCACGAATTTCTCCCATGAGTCAATCAAACATTGCAGGTGGAAAGAATCGGCTTACAAAAGCTTGCCTCATCTCCTCCCAAGTAGTGATGATTCCTGGTGTTAATTCGTTATACCACACTTTTGCATCTCCAGCAAGTGATGATGGAAAAAGTTTGAGTTTAATGGCATCTACATTTGTATCACCATATCGGAACATGCCACAAATTTCAATGAATTCGGCAACGTGTTTGTGAGGATCGGCCCTCGAACGGCCATCGAATTGACGGTCTTTGATCATAGAAAGATGGTGACCTTTCACGGTGAAATTGTCACCTAAGTTGACAGCAACAATAGCAGCTCCAGGAGTGGGTGCTACGGGTCGGTTTGCTTCCCACATGGGTCTATCGTCAGCCATGGGAAAAGGTTGATCAGTGAATGGGTTATAAACGACTTTGGCTTCAAAAAGGTTATCAAAAGTTGGGTTTGGTACTCTTGGTACATGATTGACTAATGGAACAAAGGGTGTTCTTCTTCTTCTTCTAGATCTTGTTCGAATCAAACTTTCGGGATCGAAAAGTGGTGGAATTGGTTCTACTCCAGTTGATCGAGTGTTCATACAATTCCCCAACGAATCGAGGCAATGTCTAAACAAACGAGCAAAGAATGAAAACAATTTGAAAAGATCAGAATCGTCCAACCGATCGGATAGATTCGTCTACCGATCGGATGGTTCTCTCGGTAAATTTGATTTGAAGGATCCGATCGGATGGAAGTGTCCGCCGATCGGATGGTTCTCTCGGTAAATTAAAATTTTGGAAATCCGATCGGATAGATTAACAACCGATCGGATGGGCAGCTCGGTAGAACTTTTTTTTTTTTTTTTTTTTTTTTTTTTTTTTTTACGAAAACTAACTATATGAGAATTGGACTAAAACTTACAGAAACACGATCAAAATCCCCGGCAGTGGCGCCAAAAACTTGATGTGCCCGGTTCGGTGCAAGTTTTAAATTTATAAGGGGGTGAATTACCGAATCTAATAACAACACATACGAGCAAGTATACTCGTCCGTTGTAGCAAGATTTTGATGGTAAGTCGGGATCGTTCGCAGGGATTTGTGTAGTGAATCGAATTGTAAGTTAAAAAGCAACAATCTCAAACAAGTAGTAATGATATAATGAAAATTCAAATGATTAAAAACTACACTTGCTTAGACTAGTGTACTACAATTGACTAATATGATTGTGATAACTTTGGATAACATGTTGGTTGTGATAATTAGTTTTGACACTAATCTATTGTTTCTACAAATTAGACCTTCGTCAAGATTTTGATTTATAAAAACAAGCATTAAGTTTAACCAATCAATTCAAGATCAATTCAAGGTTCATGAGTTGATGTTCCTCAAACACAAAAACAATCTTTTGTCTAATCAAACAAGCTTAGGAAATGGTCAATACAAAAGGTAACCAATTATAGACAAAAGGTCACAATTGAAAGTAAACTATTAATCTCTCGACCTTTAAAGTGGTTCACAATCAATCCGTTTTGATAGACAAAAGCATTTTTATTACAATCACAATCAAGTTCCTTTGTTTAATCAAGAATAGTGGAAAACAACAATCATTCATAGACAAATGATTATAACTAGTGGAATAACAATAGTTCTTTCAACCCTCAAGATTACTAGCACTAGTTAAACTTGATTACCCAAATGTCACTATGAAACTTAATCACAATTGGTTCTTAGAATCGACTTGAAATTGAATTAAAACATGTTATCACAAGCATATGCACAAAGGCACTAGCCACTCATAGCAAACATAAATGTAAACTCAATACTTTGAACATTAGAAACCATGATTGAAAGTCTTACAATGATTTGGAAATAAGATTACAAGTGAAAGACAATGATTCCACAAGCAATGAAAATGGTATATTCGACTTTCTCCCTTCTCCTGGACTTATGGACGAATTTCTTGAGTATTTTTCTGTGAATGGTTCTCTCCTAGCACATATATCTTCTCTCTAGGTTGATTGGTATTATAAATACCCAACAATGGTTCAATAAATTGCTCTAACCAAGGGTCTAAGTGCATAAATGCTTCTCTTGCTCTCCAAGTAGTATTGAATGGTTAGAATACTGAAAAGAAGGACCTAGAACCGGATTTATAAAGTCACAATCCGTAATAAAGAAGTTATTGGTCAACAGCGACTTCCAACCGATCGGATAGAATGGTCTACCGATCGGTTGGTCTTCTCGGTAAATCCAAATTCACTCCATCCGAATCGGTTGCGGGCGGCGACCGATCGGATGGTTACTGCTGGTGGACCTTTTTCTTGGACTTTTGCGTATGACTTGTTTCTCGGTCGTAGCTCTTGATTCTTTGATCTTTCTCTTCATCCTTAAGCTTATTAACTCGACTACTCGGACTTTAACTCATTGAAGTACCTTACGGAGCAGAACTTGACACAAGATTCACATGCAATCTCAAATATTTCCTTTTTCCTCATTTTTGCATCTTTTCCATCCATTTTCCTGTCTTTGGCTACAAATGCTTTGCAAACACACTTTGGTACGATTTAGTAACAAAAGCATATAAATATAACCACAAAACATATATAAAACTACCAATAATGCTATCAAAAACATGTTAGATTTAGGCGTTATCAACTCTCATAAAATCTCAAACGAAAAATGAACTTGATGTATGCAAGGATACAACAAATATGTAACAAGTGTTACAAGTGCACTAACTATAACTACAACACCTTGTATCTTCTTTGATACCTTGTGTTCTTCTCTTGCACTAGTAGAGGAATGAAGGTGATCACTTGGTTGGATGATTGGATCACTCTTAAACAAACTAAGACTCTCTAAATGATCAAAGAAAGTGATCTAAGTAAGAAGGGATTAGACCAGAGAAAACTAACTGGAAAAATCAAGTTGGAAGTGTAAAATGGTCCACTATTTATAGGCAAAGAAAAAACTAGCCGTTACGTAAGGACGGTACCACTAAATACGCAACGGTACCACTAAATTTAGTGGTACCGTGGTACCATCCCAGACAGGACGCTCCAAATTTTGTTTTTAGTGGTGAAAATTTATTTGGGAAAGTTTGGAGCTGTTTTGGGGGGAAAATAGCAGTTGGTGATTTTAAACTTATTTTTCACAATAAAACATTTCTTTTTAATTCAAAAATAATTTGTAAAATGTATTTTTGAAAAAATGTTTTGTCACATTAAAAATGTGAAGTTTAGAACGAAAAATCTATTTCTTTGATCATCCATCAAGTTTAAATTTGTTTGTTCATGCCTTGAGTGATTTACGTCTGGTTGAGAATCTACGACTCTGTTGAGGCATACTTGATACGTTGAGAGATGTTGATGTAAGTATGCGTTGATGATTTGTGTTTACAAGTAACTTGCGCATTTTACGTTATGCATTACAAGTTACATGTTTGTCATTATTAAAACCGAAGAAATCGTTTAGTTTAAATATCGTAATATTTGCACTAACAATCTCCCCCTTTTTGATGATGACAAATATGTAAACCGTAACACATAGTAAAATGTAAAAGTTACCTGTTTACACTCCCTTCTCCCCCTTTTGTCGAAGCAAAAAGGTAGTTGCCTCAAACTCTCTCTTGAACTCACTCTCTACTCCCCCTTATTACACTACTATCCTTTCTTCCCAAAAAGGCGAGCTTGCATCATCCCAGTGAAGTCTTCTATCACCACTGTTAGAAAGACTACGTGCTATGTATTCAAATACTCCCCGAGCTACCCCTAGCTCAATGTTCCCCTATGGTGATTGAATCCCCTTGTTTATTTACCTTAGTATCTAACGGATCCATGGATCAAATTCCTATAAAGGCTTTTCCTACATCAAGGGTTAGCTTCGTGCAACATAATATATAAAAGAATAGGAGCAACATTATAGGGATAGAATACACATAGCAAGACATGCAAGGGTTAAACTATGTTAAAGACATAGCCAAAATAAATAAATAAATAAAATAAAATTAGATGAGCATATCAAATTGTGCAAGAAGTTAGACACGTGATGAAAGTGAGTCAAAAGGATAAAGACCAAAAAGAAAGCCCAAGAAAGTTGAGCGACACAAAAAGATGAATGCATATTAAAATTCAAAGACACGTGAGTGTCACAACCCGACCAACTACCTAAGGTGTAATTGTTCAATCAATAATACTAACAAGAACGAGATTCGTTCATTGACTGACACACAAAATGATTTCTTCCAAGTTGTCATTGGGAAGGCGAGTTCTATCAAACCTTTTGAACGACATAATCATCTACCTAAGATGATTGGTGTTAAGGATAGAAATGCTCTAAGTGAGGTAGATATATGTCAACGTTATTTTGATGAATCATGTCACAGTATAGACTCGACAGAAGATATACTTCAAAGAAAAGTGTAAATGAGAATGATACACACCTAGATGCGAATGGAAATGATTTCATAAGATGGGAAAGTGTTGGTTTTGACCTTTGAGGAAAGGTGGGAAAAGATGGTTTAGATTAATATATCGTTTGCACTGACAATGAGATGCATGATATATTTCAAAAGAGAAAAAGAAAACGTGCATGTGATCCTAGTAGGATTGTGGGTAGATATCTCTAACGGGGTTGAGGTAACGAAGTTCTAGATTTCTAGTTTGGATGATCCTAGTTGTGTGTTAGAGATAATTTGGTGTATGAAGGGTTTCATGTGATTGTGAGGATTGAAGGTTATTGAACTAACTATCACTATCCAATGTGAGGAATAGTTATAAGGATTGAGAAGAATGATTGATGGGTTGAAGCTTGTTAGACTAACTATCACTGTCAAGAGTGAAGTGTAGCTGAAAGGTTTGAGTGGGATTGATATAAGGGTTGAAGGTTTTGAAACTAAATATCACTGTCAAGAGTGAAGTTTAGTTATAAGGTTGAGTGTGATGATGAATGATATTAATGTGAGATTTGAGGATGAGATGCAAGATAAGCTTGCAATGGTGAGGCCTTATATAGGAAAGAGTTGTGGGATTCGAATTAAAGTTGGTGGTAGTGTCCTATGGTGTAGTGAGGGAATCTTAGGGTGTATGTGACTTTGCAAAATTTTGTTGGTTTGAGGTTAGGGATGCAAGGATCTAGAGGAAACAGTGAAAATTCGTCAAACAAGGGCACGGTACCACTAAATACCACACGGTACCGTTAAATTTAACTGGTTAACACCGAGACCTGGAAGTCACAAATTTTCCTATGCAGCCTAGTTGTGGGCAGCTAAAGGGAAGTTTTCTAGGGAATAAGAACCACATTTGTGTGTTCTTGAGAGTGTTTGTTGAAAGACTATATGAGTGTGTTTTCGCTCCCCCTTAATCGATGACCATCCGGACAAGATTTGTTAAAAAAAATAAAGAGGAAAACAAACGTTGACGGAAGCGATGAGCTTAGCAACGTCATGACAAGTGGTGCATAGCATACAATAAACTTCACCTTTGAAGTCACGTAGCTCTTCTCAATCATTGTGAATATTCATAGAACATTCATATGATGAGGCATGTGATTATGTGGAAATATGCTAAGGGTTAAGAAGATAAAATCTTCAAGGTTGTGAGGTTAGTGATAAGGTTCTAGGGGGTTATCTATGTTGATGAAGAAGGTTTATCTCAACTTATCCTAGCGGTTCTGTTGTTCCCGTAACACGCTTAGAGTTAACTAGAAAGTTAATCTATTTGTGTTTATGACTAATACAATGTAATGATTACTTCTAGCAGTTAATGACACGTTAATATAAAACACACAGTATTTTCAACGTTTAAATTCTTATTAGAAATGAATCAAAGAATCTATTACCCAAGTGTTTTGCGGAATAAACACTTTGGGATTGAATAGACAAGGTATGGGTTCTCTCCTATCTAAACTCAATGCTATGCTTGAGTGGTAACAATATGCCTCACTGAGCTATCTCAGGGACTGGTTACTCTTTGTAGGAGAGAAGTTGTTTTGCAAAAGTCTAAGGCTTTCAATGTACAAAACACACTCAAATTCTCTCCTTCTGAACCTATTTATACACAAGTATAAAAGAGTAAAAGTGATTAAAAATACTTCAACTTGTTGAGGAAGCGTGTCTGACAATTAAAACAGTAATTGTCATTTCCAAGAACCAATAGGAATGGACTAAAAGTCTTTAGGAGTGTTTGGTCTGACACTCCATGACTTTTAGCCGTCTTTGGGAAAGTTGCTATCTGACAAGATAAGAGTGTTTGGTATGACATTCTTATCTTCTCAAATACTTCCCACTTATTCCCGCCTTTATTTCAGGCGTTGGTTTCTTCAGTCTTCAATCACTTATTGTTGTTGAGGAGACTGGGGTTCAGTGAGTTCTTGTCCAACACTCACTGAACCATCATCTTCTTCTTTGGCTTAAGTCCTACTCAGGGAGTACCGCCTACCTGAGTAGTGAATCCTTCTTCTTGAATTCGCCTTAAGCATCCTGTAGATGACTCACTGAGTGACTGTTCACTCAGTGACTTGAATTGTTCTCAGTTTAATTAACACTTAGTTAATTTGTGTCCAAATCTTGTTTTAAGTATTCTTGGGTACTGATGGACCCAACAATCTCCCCCTATTTGGATATAAATTATTCCTAAGTGTTTTGATCAGTAATGTGTGAGCTAATGACTTCTTCTCATACTAAATGTACTAGAAAGTAAATAAGGACACTGATATAACAAAAACATTCATCAATTTATTCATATCATTACAAGTCCTAACAATCTAAATACAAAATGCTCAGGGTTCTTGAAAGTAACCCATGAGTTCAAGCTTTGCCTTCTTAGATACTAACACCTCCTTGTCAGGTCTTTCGCTCATTATCTGGTCCAGCAGCCTGACAAACTCCTTGTTCTCAGGACTCTTTACTCTTAGCGCCATCAGTTTGTAGGCGAGGAGAGTTGTCGTTTCCACTAGATCAATGTCACTTACTCTCTGAAAGGCTGCCTGATTAAATTCATCGACAAAGAAGATACCATACTCAAGATCCTTGATGACCAGGTTTGGGACGAACTTGACTCCCTGAGAGGGAATCCTGTTGCAGTGAAGAGCAGCTATGAATTGTTCAGATTCCTGACCCACAACTTTTCTTTTCCTCCCGGTCTTCTGAGTAGGTTCAGGGATTGCTAGTCCCTGAGAAGCAAGCGCCTTCTCATGATCAATACCCAAACTCTTTGCTACCTTTTCGAGTTCTTCATATTTGGAGTTCAAGGTTTTGATAAGAGATGGAGCAGTCTTGCTTTGTGTCTTCTTCCTCAGGATGTGCATCATTATATCCCATTCCCTTAGCCCAAAGTCAGAAAATTTTAAACCTCTGACTTTCTTGGTCCCCTGTGTATTGTTATGCTTAGGGGCTTGGTGGGGGTAATGGTTATGTCAGTGATTGTGCCTTCTCCCTTGGTTTTTGTCATGTGCCATAAGTACCTATCATAAGTTCTCTGTCTCCTTTCTTCTTTCAGCTTGGCTTGCTGATTATGTTCCTGAAGAAGTTCAGCCTGGAGCTTGAGAAACTCATCCCCTTTGATGTCTTTTTCAGACTCCTTGATTACCTCCTTAGCAACCTCAACAATTACTGGTCTGCTGAGTTGCTGCTCCTTTTCTTTGGCCTTTCTGATATCTTCTTGATGCAAGACTTCTCCCACTTCAGCTGGAGTCCCAAAGAAGGTCCTACCTCCTTCTAATTCAACCATAAAGGGTGCATCAGGATCTACACGCCTTTCAGTTGTGGCCTAAACCAAATGTGCTTGAGGAGGAGAACTCTCAGTCACCATGATTCCCTTCCCTTTGTCAGTGAGAGGGGGTTGACTGGTGGAAGTTTCAGGGGCTACCACTATAGCTGATGAAGGATCAGGAGAAGGTTCAATAGGTTTCTCCCCCTCAGCAGGTACTAGAACTTCAGTAGATGGACCTGCTGACTGAGGAGCTAGGGTTGGATGAGAGGCCTGAAGAATGGAGAGGATACTTGAGACCATTTGCTTTCTTTCAGATGTCTCATTCTTCAGTGTGTTGATTTTAGTAGCCATTGAATGTTGGGTGGTGGTGAGTTCAGTGACATGGGAGGTATAGTGGTCGATCAGCTCATTATGTTTTGTTGAGAGCTGATCAAAGGCTGAGGATAATTTTGCAAGGTGCTCCCTGAATTCAGTTACTGCCTGATGAATTGACTCTTGGTTTGTCCTGATGGTTTTGAGATCCACCTCCTGAAGAAGCTTTAGAAGCTCAGTAATGTTGGTGGAGGTGGTCGTCTGAGTGGTCATGTATTCATTCAGGTTTTTCAGCAGTGTAGGATCATCTGCAAGTTGTTCTTGAACTGATTCAATAGCCTTAAGGATGTTGGAGAGGTCCTTGTGCTGTCCAGTGGCTATTTCATCAATAGATTTGCTCAGGTCGCCCAGTTGTTTATCAGTAAGTTTGGCGGCCTGAAGAACCTTTCCCTGAGATTGTTCCACAGAAGCCCTGAAGTCGGCATAGGAGGCTGCCACTTCAGTGTGCTGAATCCATTGTTCATCCGTGAGTTCAGTGTAAAGACCCTCGTTGGCTTTGTGAAGGAATTTAACCAGTTGTCTTTCAGTCAATGGAAGAAAGTTATCATATCTCGCCAACCACTGAGGAGTGGCGGGAGAGGAAGCACCTGATGATGATGATGATGATGTGGGGGAGCTGGGTTGTTGATCCTCAGGGGGAGGTAAAGATTTTTGTTGCTCAGGGTGCTGAGGAGGGCTTATCTCAGTCTCCATTTCCTCCTCAACACCAAGATTTTCTTCATCACCAAAAACCATAATTTCCTCCTTTGACTCTTCGGCTAATAATGTTTTAAGGTCAGCCAGAGAAGGAATCTTCAGGGAATCCGGCTCCCCCTCAAAAGAGGGCTCACCTTTGTTGTGGCCAGGTCCTGACCCCGTCATAATAACTGAGTGGGTTTGCTCAGCTTGACTTTTGGGGGCAGTTCCTGAGTGAAGGGATCCGCCTGAGGTGGTTGTGGCTTCCGTATCAGCGGGTGGTTTATATCCCTCTGAGTCTTTGTCCCCCTTAGCGCCTTCAACTACTGACGGGTCTTTTTCAGTAGTATCATGAGGCATTGATTGTGATGGTTGATGGTCCCCCTTCCCATCAGGGTTGTACTGCCCTTTTGGGGATTCAGGGACCTTTACTCCCTGAGACCCTGAGTGTGATTGCTCATGGATGTTAGCAGGATGTGATTGTTTGTGGGTCCCCTTCCCAGTTGAGTAGTGCAGCCCAACCGAGGATTTAGGACCCTTTTCTCCCTCAGGCCCTGATTGTGATTTGTCAGTGCCTTCATCGGGATGTGAGTGGGTGGAAGTTCCTGACCCTAGTGACTTGTTTAGGTCAATAGAGTCTTGAGGAAGAGGGGGTTTGCCCAAGGACACTGAGGATGATTTCTCAGTGCCCTCCGTTGGCGTTTGTTTTGTGGTCGAGGGGGTCTCTGTTATGGGTGTCTCAGAGGTATGGGCCACAGTAAACCCTTGTTTAAGGTTGCTTGGGGCAATAGTCTCTGTGACGAGTGGTTTAGGTCTAACCACCTTACTGGGCTGCCCCCCCTTTCTTCTTCTTCTTCTTCTTCTTTTGTTTTTCAGGAGAAGGAATGGGTGAGATTGCCTTATCGCCCATAATGACTATCAACATGTAGTTGGTCAGGGCGATGGGTTGTACCTCTGGAATGCCACTAGTGTAATTGGTCTTATGGAGGACATCAGGTTTTGTACCTTCAACGTCAGACCTAACATAGTCAGGAACAAGTAGGTCCTGAAGCACACAGGAAATAAACCTAGGATAAGACATGTGTCTTTGCCTAGATTTCCCTGAGAGCTTGGCAACAAGGTCACGGAAGATTATACCTCCGATATCTATTTTTCTACCCTCCAGGAGACTGAACAACATCAATTTTTGTGATGAGTTCAACTGCTCCGTGGAGGATTTATTCCCTCCAAGGACCTGAATGACAAAGGTCATCAGGATCCTCCAGATAGGGTGGAATCAGGTCTTCACAATTGTAGCCTTGTCCAATAAGGCTCCTGAGGACATTTCAGGACGCTTAGGGTCATGAGGTCCTAGAAAAAGCATTTCTGCTTTAACCTCTTGGTCAGTAGGGTTGGGCGCAAAGGCCTCAGCGAAATCAAGAACAGTGGCCTTGATGAAGGTTTTGTAATCCAGGGAGAGGGGCCTTCTCCCATTCATCACTGTGAATGTGATGATGGATTCTTTGGTGTCTTTAGGGCTAGTAGCCACTGCAGTACACCAGAATTCCCTCAAGTAGTCATGATAAATGACTGAGGGGGGTGGTTGTAAATGCCTTAGCAAGGAAGCAGTTTTGTAGAAATTTAACCACATTCTTGTAGGCAAAGAACTTTTGTGGATAGGAAAAGTTTCCTACCACATTGTTCTTGGTGAGGTCTACACCCTCTAATATGAATTCCACATTAGGGGCGTATATGATAGCATTAGAAGAAGCCATTTGTATTGGTAGGTCTGGGTTAACAAATGATTCTGGGTTTCTAAAGCCTAAGAACACACACACAAAATTTAGTTTTTGAAAGAAAAAAGGGCAAAATTTTGCTTAAGATTTCTAAAAAACATGTGTGTGTTTTTTTTTGTATGGGGTATTTATAGGGAAGTGAAGTGTAGGGTAATTTAGGTATTAAGTGGATTTTATTTATTCAAAAAGAATTTTTGGAAACTGTTTTGAATAAAATATTTTGGGATCCGCATTTAATGCCACCACTCTACTTTCCCTTATTTGGTGCAACAGTCAAGGTGAACAGTTGAGCAGTTCTGCAAAAGTGTAATTTGCAGAGATGAGTCATCACATATCTGTAATGTGATTGGAGAGGCATTTAATGCCAAGTGGGAATGTGGGGGCTCAGAGGTGGAAGCCAGAAAGGCAAAAGAACAAATATTCTTATATTAAATAATAATTCAGTTACCAACCTCAGACATTTACTAATTAGATACTTAGAGCATTTAAGTTAGTATTTAATGTCTCTTGAGGGCCCTGAATGACTTTTCATTCAGTGAACCTGATCGTCAGGACTTGGGTTTAGTCATTGATGGTTCTAGTGTTCAGGAATTTGGGTTTAATTCCTGAGGTTCAAGAGTTCAGGAACTTGGGTTTAGTTCCTGAATTCCAACATTTCAGGAACTTGGACTTAGTTCCTGAGGTTTCAGTGATTCTTTTCACTGAAGTACACATTGAGTTAGGGACCTGGGTTTTCAGAATTTTTACTTATTTGGATGGAATCAATCAGTGGACTGATTCTCAATATCCAACATTCCAAGTTCAGCTTTCAGTCTTGTGAAAGTTGGTTCATCCAATGGCTTGGTGAATATATCAGCTAGCTGATATTCAGTAGGAATGAAGTGTAATTCTATGTCACCATTCATGACATGGTCCCTGATGAAATGATATATAATATCAATGTGTTTTGTTCTCTGATGAAGAACAGGGTTGTTTGAGATGGCAATTGCACTTGTGTTATCACAAAAGATGGGAACCATCTTGTACTGAATTCCATAGTCACTGAGTTGACTTTTCATCCAGAGTACATTTGCTCAACAACTTGCTGCTGCAACATATTCAGCTTCGGCTAAGGACATGGCAACTGACTGTTGCTTCTTAGCACTCCAACAGACTAGTTTTCCACCAAGAATTTGGCAGGAGCCTGAAGTGCTTTTTCTGTCCATGTTGCATCCAGCATAGTCAGAGTCTGAGTATCCTTTAAGATCAAGGCTTGAGCATTTTGGATAGTATAATCCAAGGCTTGGAGTACCTTTCAGGTACCTGAATATCCTTTTTACAGCAGTGATATGAGATTCTCTTGGGTCAGATTGATATCTGGCACACAAACAGACTGAGAATTTGATATCAGGCCTTGATGCAAGTAGATACATCAGTGATCCTATCATTTCTCTAAAAAGATTTGGATTTACTTGTTTTCCAGTGAGATCAGGACCTAGGTTGTTTGGGGGAACCATAGGAATTTTGAATGAGGCACAGTCACGGAGCTCATACTTCTTCAGTAGGCTTCTGACATACTTCTCTTGACTGATAGAGGTTCCTTTATCAGTCTGCTTGATTTGAAGACCAAGGAAGTAAGTCAGTTCTCCCATCATGCTCATTTCAAATTTCTTTGCCATTAGTTTTTCAAATTGTTTGGAAAGTTTGAAACTTGTTGTGCCAAAGATGATGTCATCAACATACACTTGTACTAGTATGACATCATTATTTGTCTTATAGATAAACAATGTGTTGTCTATCTTGCCTCTGACAAATTTGTTTTGGATCAGGAAGGCTGAAAGAGTTTCATACCATGCCTTGGGAGCTTGTTTCAGTCCATAAAGGGCTTTGTTAAGCTTGCAGACATAGTCAGGAAACTCATGGCTTTCAAATCCAGGAGGTTG
Source organism: Artemisia tridentata subsp. tridentata (assembly GCA_021014915.2). Classification (NCBI taxonomy): domain Eukaryota; kingdom Viridiplantae; phylum Streptophyta; class Magnoliopsida; order Asterales; family Asteraceae; genus Artemisia; species Artemisia tridentata. The sequence continues at coordinate 167,401,561 of CP139501.1, read as the reverse complement.
CTGAACATAAACTTCTTCTTTCAGTGAACCATTTAAGAATGCACTTTTAACATCCATTTGGTACACCTTGAAGTTCATGTAAGTAGCAAAAGCAAAGAAGATCCTGATGGCTTCCATCCTTGCTACTGGTGCAAATGTTTCTTCATAGTCAATGCCTTTTTGTTGATTATAGCCTTTGGCTACAAGTCTGGCTTTGTTCTTAATGACTATGCCATTTTCATCAGATTTGTTTTTGAATACCTATTTCATGCCAATGACTGAAACATCTTCAGGACACTTGACCAAGGTCATTAGCTTGTTTCTATCAAATTGATCTAGTTCATCATGCATGGCCTGAACCCAACTTGGGTGATTAAGTGCTTCCTTGACACTTTTGGGTTCAATTGTGGAAATAAAGTCCACAAATAGGCATTCATTGGCTGAGGCTGCTCTCAGTTCAATAGCCATGCTTCTTGTGAGCATGCCTTCAGTAGGCTCACCAATTATATTGACAAGTTCTATATCCTGAGACCTAGTCCAATTGTCCTGAGGTCTTGGAAACTGATTAGAGCTTGTAGAGGCCTGATGGGTAGGATCAGGATCAGACACATGATGATCTTCAGTATCTTGAGTGTCTGAGTGGGTTGACTCATCACTGTGATTGTTTGTTTCTTGATCATTTTGTACTGACTCAATGATTTCATCAGTACTTTGTGCTTCAAAAAACTCAGTGATGGTTGGGTAAGGAAGGTTATGGGGAATGATGTAATAGGAGATGTCAGCATTTGCTTGGTACTGGGTGGAAGGACCATTATCAGGATGATGTTCATCAGGAGGATATCTTGATGATTCATCAATACCTATCTCTTCCGCTGAGTTGTTAGAGACACTGATAGCATCAGTGCTCTCATCAAAGGTAACATGAAATGTTTCCTCAGTATGTTGTCTCCTAGTGTTGAACACCCTGAAGGCCTTTGAGACAAGGGATTATCCAAGGAAGTATCCATCATCAGCTTTGGCATCAAATTTTCCTAAGTGATCCTTGTGATTATGAATAAACACAGGACACCCAAAGACATGAAAGTAGCTGATGTCAGGGATCCTTCCCTTGAATAACTCATAAGGAGTTTTGCTATGTCTCTTGACAATGATGGATCTGTTTTGTGTGTAACAGGAAGTCTTTACTGCTTCAGTCCAAAAGTGTTTGGAAAGGACTGATCCATTTAGCATTGTTCTGGCTGCTTTAATGAGAGTTCTATTTTTCCTTTCAGCCATACCATTTTGTTCAGGTGTGTATGGTGAGGGAAAAATTTGGGAAATTCCTTTCTCATCACAGAAACATTCAAGTTCATAATTTTTGAACTCTGTTCCATTGTCAGTCCTAATTTGTTGACCTTGATGTCATTTTGATTTTCCATGTTCCTGACAAAGGACATTATTGTTTCAGCTGCCTGACTCTTATTGATCAAGAAGTATACCCAAGTGTATCTTGAGTATTCATCCACAATGACCAGAGTATATTTCTCATGGTTAATGGATCTAGGACTAATTGGTCCAAATAGATCCATATGGAGAAGATGTAGGCAGTTCCTGATGGAAAAGTTGGTTTTGGTTTTAAAGGATGCTCTGTGATGTTTACCTTTTTCACAAGCTGAGCATGGTTTATCCTTTGAAAACACAAGAGATGGTAAGCCAAGGACATTGTTTTGTTTCACAAGGTTGTTCATGTTTTTGAAGTTCAGGTGGGAGAATCTCTTATGCCAAAGCCAGTTGAGAGTATCAGTGGCCTTGGTAAAGAGATAAGTTCCATTCTGAGTCAGACTAGACATGTCCAACACATAAACATCATGTCTTCTTGGTTCAATAAGGACAACTTCCTCATTAGCATTGAAGATGATTCCTTGTTTATCATCAAACTGAACTATGTATTTAGCATCACATAGTTGACTGGCACTGATCAAATTGTATTTAAGACCATTTACATAAGCTATCCTAGTAAAGACTATACCATTGCAGTTTACTAAACCATAACCTTCTGTGAGACATAATGAGTTATCAGCAAATATCACTTTGGGTCCTGATTCATCAACATACTTGTGCAGATACTCCTTCATACCAGTCATGCTCCTTGAACATCCACTATCTAGATGCCAAACAGGATCCCTGGCATGTTTTTGCAAAAATAGTAAACTGGGTTAGTTCTTTCTAAGACTCCACTTCTTGGAGGGTTTAGCTTTGGGGGTCTTTTTAATATTTACAATTGATTTATGGTCAGTGGTGGAGTGGACTGAGCTACCATAAATTATGCATTTGATTGCAGATGTAGACTTAGTAGACTGAGAGGCTGACTTTGTCATACCTCTTCTGACCTAAATGGCCTTATCACCTCCTGAGGTGTCATGAGTGGAACTTCTACTATTTTCACAACAATTGTCAATTTGACAATCCTTAGGATGGTGATCATTGAACCCACAGTAAGGGCAAGGTGCAAAAGGTTTTGCCTTTTGTTTCTGTTTCTGTTTAGAATCAGAAGGGTAGTTTATAGACTGAGCTTTAAGGCATGCCATCTTTGATGTGACTGAGTGTGTTTTATGATCAGAGGTCCTGTGATCATCCTTTTTGCAAATCATGAAATAAAGAATTCTATATCAATCATCAGTGATATGATTGGTATAGTTACACAATTCACATTTTTTCAGGGGTTTTGAGGGTTTCGGTTTGGTCTTTGAGGAAGCTGGTTTTTGTTCCTTCTTGGATTGAGAAGGTTTCTTAGAAGATGCAATCTTCTCACTCAGCTTCCTGACCATTTCAGCCAACTGATCAAATTTTGAGTCAGGGTTTGGGTTATTACTTCAGAATGGACTGAAGAAGATGAGTCATCAGTATTTACTTAGACATCAAATGTTGGTCTTTTCAGGATTGTTTTTCCTAATCCTGACCTCTCCTTTGGAGAGTGTTGAGAGTATACCATTGGTGGGAGGCCTAAGTTAGGTGCAGCACCCTGAAGGGTATTCAATTGTGGGAGTGGTGGATATGATTCTGATTCAGACTCATTCACTGACTCAGTATTACTGAGTTGTTCAGTGAGTTCAAGCTTACTGAGTTGTTCAGTAAGTCCAAGCATATTTTTCAAAGCCTGACTTTCAGGAAGCAAGATCTTTCCAGTATCAAAGTTTGGTAACTTACTGACTGGGTTGTCCCTGACAATCCAGTCATTTGACTTGGGAAGCATTTCTTGCTCAAATGATATGCCAGCTGGAACAAAGGTCAATTCACTGGGACTTACATAGGGGTTAACCATGTAATGGTCAATTCCTATTGTTTTCCTAGAGATTAAACCCACAGTATCAAAGACCTTGGGGTTCTTTTTGGTCCAACCTTGGATGACAGCTTTTTCTTTGTTAAGTTCAGTTTGTAGGGCTTGGTTTTGTTTCAAAATTTCAGTGTTCTGAATTTGTAGAGTTATTGTTTCTAATTTGGCTTGCTTCAGTACAAGCAATTCATCTCTACATTTATTCAATTCTGACACTATGTTGTTATATTTTGAAAACATGTTAAGCCTTTGTTCCTCAACAAATTTAAGATCTACACAAATATAATTCATTTAAGACTGCAAATCAGAATCATCATCCATAGAAAGTAAAGTGTTTACCTTCTTCATGGTGATGTTTACCCACTCTCCATTCCTTGCATGGCTTTTCCCAACAGCCACTTGATCACCTTCAAAGAGTGTCATCAGTGCACTCACTCTAATTTCCTCATCTGAGGAAACCTCTTCTTCATCCCAATCATAAGCTTCAGCTACTAAAACCTTGTTCTTTGCCTGAACAGGTTTGGATGTTTGAGTAGCCTGAGACATAGAGGGATTAGTTTCAAGAATTGCAAGTTTAGCCTTGGCTTTCCTATATTTTTCTTCAAAGTCTTTTTGACCCTTGTTTTGAAATTGTTGGGTCGACTGAAACATTCTAGGTTGAAACTTGCTAGTTCCTGAGGAACTATTTCTTGAAAATTTGTAAGAGGGTTCTGAGGTGGTTTTAGAATAACATCCCTAGCAAAATGACCCTTTTTACCACAATTAAAGCATTCAGTGGTTTCATTTGCTTTTCCTTTTGAAAAGTTGGACTGGTTTCTTTTGATGAAACGTTTTGAACTAGCAAGGAGTGCCCTCTCTTGGAATTCCAAGTTTAGATCTTTTAGGTACTCATCACTAGTCCTTTCATCAATTTCATCCTCAGAATCCTCTTGAAAGTCCTGCACAACACCATTAGTATAAAAAGCAGTTGATATGGGTGTGGAGGTCAAGGCCTTTTTGGACTCAAGAGCTTTTGAGTCAGGGTATCTCCTTGAGATTAAGTTGTCTTCATAGACAAACTTCCCATAGATCTCAGGGAGCTCAAGGGTCTGAATGTGATTAGCATTCCTCAGGCCTTGTGAGAAGTTTAGCCACTTCTCAGAGAGACTGTTGACAAAACCAACATTTGTCTCATGCTTAGACAAAACTAAACCATCATTTGATAGTTCGTTTATCAAGGTCTTGTATCTGGTATAAGTCTGAGAGAGACTTTCAGAGTCTATTGCCCTGAAAGTATTATACTCAAGTTTCAGGTCCATGACCCTATTTTCCTTGGTATCTGAGGGACCCTCAAAGCTATTAACCAAGTCATCCCAAGTTTGCTTGGCTGTTGAACAGTTGATGACTGATTCCATTATATCGTCAGGAAGACATGATATAATGATGCTTTTCAGGCGTTGGTCTTGATTGACCACCCTCTTCTCATCAATGGTCCATTGAGCCTCAGGCTTGTTTAGCCCTTCAGCAGACTTAGGGACATAAGGACCATCTTTGACACAAGTGATGTAGTATGGTTCCATACCAGTCAAGTAGCAAAGCATTCGCTTTTTCCACTTGCTAAATTTACCAGCTTCAAGTCGTGGGGCAACAACTGAAAAGCTTCCACCCTTTTTGTCGACTAGCAGGGACACATTTGCATCAGTCATAGTAGGATCTTGGTTTAAAAAACCTTGAGCACTCTTGGTTTATTTTGAAAGATTTTATAAACCAGAGGCTCTGATACCACTTGTTGTTCCCTTAACACGCTTAGAGTTAACTAGAAAGTTAATCTATTTGTGTTTATGACTAATACAATGTAATGATTACTTCTAGCAGTTAATGACACGTTAATATAAAACACACAGTATTTTCAACGTTTAAATTCTTATTAGAAATGAATCAAAGAATCTATTACCCAAGTGTTTTACGGAATAAACACTTTGGGATTGAATAGACAAGGTATGGGTTCTCTCCTATCTAAACTCAATGCTATGCTTGAGTGGTAACAATATGCCTCACTGAGCTATCTCAGGGACTGGTTACTCTTTGTAGGAGAGAAGTTGTTTTGCAAAAGTCTAAGGCTTTCAATGTACAAAACACACTCAAATTCTCTCCTTCTGAACCTATTTATACACAAGTATAAAAGAGTAAAAGTGATTAAAAATACTTCAACTTGTTGAGGAAGCGTGTCTGACAATTAAAACAGTAATTGTCATTTCCAAGAACCAATAGGAATGGACTAAAAGTCTTTAGGAGTGTTTGGTCTGACACTCCATGACTTTTAGCCGTCTTTGGGAAAGTTGCTATCTGACAAGATAAGAGTGTTTGGTCTGACATTCTTATCTTCTCAAATACTTCCCACTTATTCCCGCCTTTATTTCAGGCGTTGGTTTCTTCAGTCTTCAATCACTTATTGTTGTTGAGGAGACTGGGGTTCAGTGAGTTCTTGTCCAACACTCACTGAACCATCATCTTCTTCTTTGGCTTAAGTCCTACTCAGGGAGTACCGCTTACCTGAGTAGTGAATCCGTCTTCTTAAATTCGCCTTAAGCATCCTGAAGATGACTCACTGAGTGACTGTTCACTCAGTGACTTGAATTGTTCTCGGTTTAATTAACACTTAGTTAATTTGTGTCCAAATCTTGTTTTAAGTATTCTTGGGTATTGATGGACCCAACAGTTTCTTCGCTTGAAGCATGTGGAAGATGAGTGTGATGCGAAAGCATTGGTAGTGTAGAATGAAGGTTGAAAAGTGTAGATAAGTTGAAAAGATAATGGATACGGAAGTAACCAAACATATGGTGTGTTTAGTACCATGCGGAAGTGAAAAGGGAAAAAGCTAAGAAATCTGAAGATAGACAAAATCTATTCTGATAGAAGACGGTTCTGGTTCAAGACTACATCGAGTGGGTTTTGATAGTGTTTTTGAAACAGTGAGAACTGAAGACAAAATAAACTGTCTCAGCAGACAACGGTCTGACGGTACTGTTAAATTTAGCGGTACCGTCCCCTATTTAAGAGTATCGTGACCTGCTGAGGTCAGTTTTGACCCATAATTAGATTTTTGACAAAGAAATTTCACATATGTTGTGATTTTTCTGTACCTTAGATTAAAGGAATTTATACCAAATAAATTCTTTTATGAATGAATCCAACGGGATTCGATGAACGCTGATCGAGAACGAGAGATGACACTTAGTTGTATTTTGAAAATTAAATATACTTTAAATATTTCGGATGAAATATTTAAGTTTTCATTGGAATTTCAGAGGATTTTACGAATAAATCTCGCTGATTTAGTGAGACTTTTCGACACGAGGAGAGAATTTATACCTAATAAATTCTTTTTACGAGATGAACGGTACTAGACGAGAAGAGATTACTTTTATATTTCTGAGGAAATACATAGGTAGTTATTAGGGTGATGTGAAGGATGACTTAATATTTCCAGTGAAATATTTAAAAAGTCATGAAAAGAGACATGAGAGATGACTTCAATATTTCCAGTGAAATATTCAAGTAGTCATAAGTGGAATGTGAAGGATGACTTAATATTTCCAGTGAAATATTTAAAAAGTCACGAGACGAGACGTAAGGGATGACTTCAATATTTCCAGTGAAATATTTAAGTAGTCATGAGAGGGATTTAAAGGACGCATTTGAACACATAGGAATTGTGAAATTCACGGAATGTGTTCCATCATTCCTAGACCTAGACGATGATGGTTAGAGGATTCTCGTTTGAGAGGTTTGGTTGATTTACGAATTTCGATGTGCTTCGCACGCGAGTGTTTCACAAGGTTTTGAAAGACGTAAAGCAAGGCCTATGGTGCTGATTCGCAGCAGGGTTTGGGATCTTCAGAAGTGTATATTCACACGAGGATGAAAGGAACTACTAATCACTTATATAGTAACTCGTGAGTCCTTTGTCACCCGAAGGTTGATGTTAGCTTTAGCTTTTGGATGAGCGTTTTAACATATGTTGTTAAAAGCCTTGAATATGATGTTTCGGATATGACATTTAACAATTGCGATCGCAACTTGTAGAACCTAAGACCTTGATAGATCTTTGAGCGCTCGTGGATCGTTAGTAATGTCTATGTAATCACAAACACACTAATAGAAAGTCTCTACTACTTGTATTATAAAGCGGAAATCAAACACAAGCAAGAACACAATTTACTAAGAACGTTTGATCCTCTATGGATCTTTGATTAATACTAAGAACTTGTTTTTCTAAACTCGTACATAATACATAATAATGTGTTCCTTTTATAGATAAGGAACCCTAAACCGTTTCACTAGAAACCCTAAACCGTTTCACAAGAAACGTATCTTCTAAAAACTAAACAAGATAATCATAATAGTTTCCTAATAAAGCTCGTACATATCCTAACTAATAATAAAATACGCGGAATATCTATATCAGCAGAAACAAACTACGCAGAATCTCTACTTCCGCAGAAACACTTCTTCAGCAGATTCCAGCTCTTCAGCAGAATCCATCAGCAATATTCTTCAGCAGAATTCTTACTTAGCAGAATTTCCAACAATCCTCCCCTAATATAGAATTTGACATGGTTAAGTTCAAGATTCTTGATAGATCTTAAATACTTCAGAAAAAGAGGATTGACTTCGAACATCAGCAGCAAAGAATCAAATGATCCATATCTCTATGAATGGCAAAACTTTAAACTTCAGGTCTTTGCAGCAACAAATGACATAATGTACATCAAAACAGTTTAGTTTCAAACTATTCTCATCACATCCAGGTGTGTTAACTCCTGTGAGAGGTGAATCATTGAAAATAATGGATTTGATGTCTCTTTACCAATAGCCATTACTACTGGAGTAGCCAAATGTTTAAGTTAGAAAACTATGGTACACTGATAACCATATGATTTTTAGTAAATCATCAGCTAGAAACGGATTTGAGATGTCTTTACCTGTAGCCGTTTGCTCAGGACTAGTCAATTCTAGGTTTCAACTGAACCTTGGTGAATTGAATACCAAATATGGATACCAAATGTCTTTACCACAAACCATACTTTTGTGGACTAGCCAATTCTTTGGATCCCAGAAAGGGTTACATCCATGGTGAATTGAGAACCATTTCAACTCTCAGGAATGAACCATGGGTGAGTTGAAGTACCCTATAGCTTTGAGCAAGCTATTACAGCTATCAACAGATTTGATGTGTCTTTACCAAAGCTGTACCCTTTGGACTAGACAACTCTTTGATGGACACAAGTCACATCTGGTGAGTTGATAACCAGCAACAGAGTGATATACAACAAACCTGCAGAAAAGTTAATACAAATATACAATGGTGTTTTTTTTTTTTTTTTTTTTTTTTTTTTTTTTTTTTTTACTAAGAAATAAATGAAATAAAAGAAAATAAGATACAAAAATAATACAAAGTACCAGAATCAAGTAGAAGCTTTGTGTTGCAGAAGCTTGGACTTGATTAACCCAACCAGCTGTTCAGCATGAGTCTTATCATTGGCCACTGGATCAGGAGGAACTTCCAATTTTCTTCTAAGCATACGTTTCATTACGTTTCATACGTTCCATTAGAGTAATGGACCATAGGTTCATACATTTCATGTCCCTTTGCTTTTCCCAGAAAAGCAACTTTGTTGCGATCCTTCTTAAATTGAAGTGCCGCCATAGAAGAAAGTTTGAGAATTGGTTATGAATCGAGTAAATGGTTGAAGGGTTTAAATTGGTTGAAAAGGGAATCAGTTGATTTTGGGCAAAGATTATGCGGAGTAGGTTATAAATAGAAGTTACCTAATATGGTCAAGAATATCAGAACTAATTGTTGACCGGATCTGACGTGTCAAGTAACTCCTACTAATTTCACAATCAACGCTCCAGCAGAATCAAGGTCAATCTGCTGATATGAGAAGTCAATCAGCAGAATCACCCTTTGGTAAAAATATCTAGGGTAAGTAACCGTTACACATTACCGTCAAACCGTAACTCCGTCTATAAAATAACCCCAAATCACAATCCGCACATATCAATTAACCCCAATTTACCATCAAACCCTCATTCAACCAAAATCAATCATCAACACCATGAACAACCAGCCAGAAGTAATTGATCTCACCTCTGAGTCATCATCAGACTCAGGAGATAACATTCCCCACTCACCACCAAAACACCAAGCCTCCCAATCATCCTCACGACCTTCCCGTAGAAGGTATGGTCGTACCAGAGAACAAGCCCGAAAGAGAAAACATGATGTGGGCTCATCAAGCATACCAATCATCCCACCCAAAACTCCATCATCATCATCCGCTGAGGATACTCGTCCGTTATTTCGATACCCCTATCAAGATGAACCTCGTCCTTTGAAGTCCCTCTTTCTCCCTTCATCTGAATATGATAGTGTGGTGAATCCAAGTGATTCATCTAGGGGCTCTGACGACTCCACAGAGCGTCTAGAGCCAATCTTCAATAGATTGGTGAGAGAGGAAGAGGAGAGGGAAGCAGCAACAGCAGGTGGAGAGAGTCCCAAACCTTCACAACCCCAACCTAGGCCACGCACCAGAAATCCACCACTCCCAGTGACAAGGGAGGTGGTTATTGGTCTTCCTGCTCCAAGGTCTGGTGTTTCATGTCATAGAAACAAAGGAAAGGGCAAGGGTGCAGAGGTGACCGGAAAAGGAAAGGGTAAAATGGAGTAGGTGATGATGAGATATTGCCATGGACCAAAGATATAAAACTAGGTTCTTCAGCATCTTCATTCCTGGTCATGCATCTCCAACAGCTTTTGAAACCATGATGATAGGATCTAGAGTCTGTGTAGGTAATCATGTATAGGAATGGTCTTTTATTTCAATTTGAAGTTGTTTGTAAGCTGTAATTTCTTTGAATGAATGAACAACTTCTCTTTTATCTTTCAATGATTATCACTTGAACTGTGCTTCAGCACTTCCATTCAGTAGAAATAATCTTTAAGCTTACTTGACCATGTCCCATTTAACCAATCTTGGTGAACTTTAACTTAAGATCAGCAACTACACATCAAGGCATTCTACAAAACAGACACATAACAGCAAACAAACCAAACCATACAAAACTTAAAGTACATTAGTTGGTTAGTGTGTTAGCAAACATAATCTACAAAATATTACAAGTTTTACAACAACAATCCTCCCCTGAGGCATATGCCTCCCCTGAGGCTTATGTCTCCCCTCAAACTTTGCAGTTAAGGGTTAACCATCCCAATATGGACAACTAAGTGTTGAAACCTAGGTCCATCAAAAGCCTTAGTCAATAAATCTGCCACATTATCATCTGTGTAAATCTTAACCACCTTAATCAAATGTTTTTCATATGCATCTCTTATAAAATGATGCCTGATTTCAATATGCTTAGTTCTATTATGAAAAACTAGATTTTTGACAATGCATATGGTACTTTGATTATCAATAAAGATTGTGGTGTTCATAAAATTAAACCCATAATCCAACAATTGATTTTGTATCCATAGTACCTGACCACAACAATTTGCAGCAGCAACATACTCTGCTTCAGTAGATGAGGTAGCAACAATAGTTTGTTTCTTGCATTGCCAAGAAATCAATCTTCTTCCAAGAAATTGGCAACCTCCAGTTGTGGATCTCCTATCCAGATTTGCACCAGCATAATCACTATCACTATATGCTTCCAACTTAAAAGGAGACTCTTTTGGGTACCAAAGACCTAAGTTGGGTTGGCCTTTGAGGTACTTGAAGATCTTTTTGACTGCATTCAAATGGGAAGTAAGTGGAGTGACCTGATGTCTAGAACAAGCACTCACAGCAAATGTAATGTCAGACCTTGAAGCTGTCAAATACATCAATGACCCAATCATGGATCTATATAGGTGAACATTCACTGCAGGATCTGGTTCAAGATTGTTCTTTGGTTTTGGAGCTTCATAAGGTGTAGTGGCAGTTCTGACATTTTCCATATCAAACTTCTTCAAGATATCTTTCACATATTTATCCTGACTGATAAAGATACCATCTTGTTTCTGCTGAACTTGTAGACCCAAAAAGAAAGTAAGCTCCCCCATAGCACTCATCTGAAATTCTCCCTTCATCAATTCCTCAAACTCTCTGCACCATGCTTCTTTAGTAGAGCCAAAGATAATTTCATCCACATAAACTTGCACAAGAATGATGTCTCTGGAATTCTTCTTAATGAAGAGTGTTTTGTCAATGGCACCTCTTCTGTATCCATGCTTCAGCAGAAATGCAGAAAGCCTAGCATACCAAGCTCTTGGTGCCTGATGTAGTCCATAGAGAGCTTTTACAACCTTGTAAACATGCTTTAGATTATCTGGGTCTTCAAAACCTTTGGGTTGAGTGACATATACCTCCTCTTCAATTTCACCATACAGAAAAGCACCTTTCACATCCATCTGATATACCATGAAACCCATATAAGATGCATAGGCCAAGAAGATTCTAATGGCCTCAACTCTAGCTACTGGAGCAAAGACTTCATCATAATCAACTCCTTCCTCTTGTCTGAACCCCTGAGCCACCAATCTTGCTTTGTTTTTGACCACAATACCCCTTGCATCTCTTTTATTCTTCAAAATCCATTTTGTCCCAATTGCAATCTTCCCTTCAGGTAGTGGTACCAATATCCAAACCTGCTGATTCTTGAATTGTTGCATCTCATCTTGCATTGCTTCAATCCAGCTTGAGTCTTCAAGAGCTTGAGCAACACTGGTTGTTTCCACTTGAGAAAGAAAACAAACAAACAGACAATGCTTAAAGTCTGTGTGATTGTCCCTTTGTTAATTTGAGACATAGGAAAGAAAAGCAACTTGACCATACTTAGAACTTTTCACAGTACTTCTAGTTCTAACAGGTGCTTGAGGATCACCAAGAATATTGGATTGGGGATGAGCAATGTTGATCCTTCTGGTAGCATTGGGGTTGACATCAATTGTGGTGTCAAGATTGTTCACATTGGGTCCAAAATCACTGTCATAGGAGGCTGAGTTGAAGATTCCAGCTTTGGGTTGATGATTCCCAAGATCAGAAGGACTTAGAAAACGTGTATATGGCTCTTCAAAGTCTGTGGACACACTAGGAGAAATGGGAGAACCTTCAGGAGAACTGTCAGCAGATTTGGTGATGTCAGGGGAAACAGGAGAACTGTCAGCAGAATCCTGGTTTCCACTAACTGGTTGTGCTGACTCCACACCAAGTCTTTCAGCTTCTTGATTGGCTGCATGCTCCTGCTTCTTGAGTCTAACAAGGTCCTCTGCATAGTGTGACTCATCTTCAATCTCATCAGAAGTTTCTTTAGAGCTATCACCTGCAAAATGGTTAGGAGAAAAAGAAGGTACAACAATTGTTTGTTCATCATGCTCAGACTCACTATCTGAGTCATCATGCAGGGTACCTGCATTGTTAGTGGGAGACTCTTGAGAACCTGCAGATTGGTTAGCAACATATCTAGTATAGCCCAAGTAATCATTTAAGTAATCCAGGTCAAAATACCAAGCATGACCTTGACCCTGAACATTAGGCTTGTCTTCTAGGTATCTCAGGTTAAGGGTTTCCTCAATATTTTTAGCATTTAAATTATATACCCTATAAGCCTTACTATGTGCTGAATAACCCACAATATACCCCTCATCAGCTTTCTCATCAAACATTCCCAGTGGATCACTAGTGTTCAAAATGGTCACTTGAAATCCAAAAGGTTTGAGATAATGAATATCAGGAACTTTCCCAGTGAGAAGTTCATAAGGTGTCTTGAAATGAGGTCTAGTGATGGATACCCTGTTCAAAACATAACAAGCAGTGCTTACTGCTTCAGTCCAGAACATAGTGGGTAATTTAGAGTCTGCAAGCATGGATCTTGCTGCCTCTATTAAGGTCCTATTCTTTCTTTCAGCAACCCCATTTTGCTGTGGGGTTCTTGGATTGCTATAGTCCCTTTTTATCCCTTTAGACTGACAGAGGTCTATTAAAACAACATTTTTGAACTCTGTCCCATTATCACACCTAATACCTTTAACCTTTTTGTTTAGCTGGTTTTCAACAAGGGTAATGAATTCTTTTAAAATTGGAGATGTTTCATCTTTAGTTTTCAAAAAGAATACCCAACAAAACGTGCTATAGTCATCAGTGATTACCAGGCAGAAGTACTTGTGATCAATACTTCTGATTTGAGTTGGACCAAAGAGATCCATATGCAGCAACTGAAGAGGTTCTGAGATAGTTCTCACTGCAGTAATGGCTTTGTATGAGGCTCTGTGTTGCTTTCCTTTGTTGCAGGCAACACAATTGTGCTCATTGGTGAAGACTTTGGAAGGAAGTCCATGAACTAGACCAAGTTTAGAAAGCTTGTTAATGGTCTTGAAATTCACATGAGCCATCCTTCTATGCCATTTTGTAGACTCATCCAGGGATGCTTTAGCCACCAAACATGTTAGGTCACCTTCAGGTTGAACATCATTCAAATTGAATGTGTATAAATTGTAACTTCTGGGAACTCTCAGCAGAATTATTGTATCTTCTGGAAGTTTGAAGTCTTTAGAGAGCACAAGACATTCATCCTCAGAGAAGAATACTTTGTTCTTGGTGTCACAAATTTGTGATACTGAGAACAAGTTGAAATGTTGCAGTTCCTTCACATAATACACATTCTGAAAGTCCAAATTAGGTGTTCTGATGGTTCCTTTCCCGTGATTCTACCATCTCCTCCACCAAAAGTCACATTGCCTCCTCCTTCAATGGGTACAAAATCATGCATCATCTCTATGTTTCCTGACATACTCCTGGAACAACCACTATCTACTATGCCTACTTCTTTACTTTTTAGAGGATGATCCTACAACAACAACAAAAATATACAAAATATAAGTACACTTTGGAGACTCAAGTCATTACTGACTTGAGCCTGCCTTGTGGATCATAAGAGTTAGGCCATGTAGATGTATAAGATCCACCATTGTTCTTGAACCTGCTATGAAAATTAGGTCCCTTTTTAGTCCAAAAACAACCTGCTGAGGGCTTAACAGCAGTATCCCAATATCCCCTACCCACATACATTGGGTCAATAAATCCAGGCCAATAACCATTCTGAAAATATGAACTAGTTGGTCTCACATATGGTCTAGCAACAGATCTTTTCCAAGCAGATGGAGAAGGTCTATTAGCAGATTTGCTGGTCTTTTGAGTTGCTTGTGGAACATATGGTGGTATATCATTAACATTTTTCCACATTGGTCTAGGTTTATTTTGGCCGCCACATACACCCAATCTTTGCTCATGAAAATTACAATCCTTAATCAAATGAAATGTACTTCCACACACAAAGCATTTCTTCTTTTTAGAAGATTTATTAAAAGTGAAAGATGTTCCATTACATGCAAGATTATTCAAACCACTAACATTAATAGGATTGTTTTTGACAGAATTAAAAACATTGTTTTGCAAAGAATTAAAAGACAAGTCTTCAGAAGAAACTGACTTGGACTTTGATTCCTCAGCAGCAATTCTAACAGACTTGTAGGGAGTCTTGGGTGTAGGCTTTGGTGAGGTCTTGGGTGAGGTCTTGGGAAGGTCTGACTTTTCACTTGAATCACACCTGGTAGTAGACCCTTGGTCAGAGGACTTGTCACTAGAAGAACAAGAGACAAAGTCAGTAGAATTAGAATCAGGGTCTGGCAAGTCACTTGACTTTTTACCATAAAGATGGTGTGATCCATCAAATTCTGTGGTGGTGGTGTTTGAGGGCATGTGTTCTCCTCTAATAGGTCCAGGCACAGCATGTAATTCTCCTTCTTTAACATAATTTGCTAAGCCTGCTGGTGTAGATTTACCCTTATCATCCCTAGCCTCTAAACCAACATATTTTTTAAAGCCTAAACCTATACTAGAGTTTACCGGTTGACTATTATAGAGACAGTTAGATAACTTATCACCTGACATTAACCAAATGTTATGATTAGCTATTTCCTTCTCTAATTTCTCTTTCAGTACTTGGTTTTCAGATTCTACATTAGCTTTTTCTTTCTCAGTACGTTTTAAATCAATTCTAGTACATTTCAACTCACTTTCTAACACCCTTATCTTTTCATCATAAGCAAGCTGATTCTTTTGAAACTAAACCTTTTGTTTTTCTAGAGTTTTTAAAGCCTGTTTGTAAGACTCAACTTCTACATAACATTTATTATATTTAGGTTTCAATTCATCATAAGCCTCCTTAAGTTCATTATATCTTTCACTACAACCAAAAACACAATTATGTACCTGAGAGATGCCCATAAAGGCAACTTGATCATGCTGATCCTTTGTAGAACAGCTGGCCAGCAATCCACTCAACTCAGGACCAGAAGCTTCATCATTATTAGGCTCATGCGCCTTCCAGTTGACATGGTCATCCAGAGTGACCAAAGCTTTGGCAGTTCCATCTTTCACCTGATTCTGCTGATAGGTAGAATACCTAACCTCATCACCAGTCTTCCTGTCCTTGCACTCTCTTGAGAAGTGACCCATCTGACCACATGTATAGCATTTGACCTTCCTCCTGTCAAATCTAGCTGGGTCTCTTACCTTGAAACCAAACTTTCTCCCTGACTTCTTTTCAAACCTTTTGATGTTCATTGTGAGCATGGCCACCTGCCACTTCAAGTTCATCTCTTCCATATCCAGAGGATCCACCTGATCAAAATCCTCAAAAGCAAGTTGCTGCTGATGATCATAATCAGCAACAAAAGAGTGAAGTACATCTTCCAATACACCACTAGACTGTGGTTGTGAATTTGGTCTGGTGTTGGAGTAGGAAGATGATGCTGAGGAGCTTGGGCTTGAAGCTTGATTCATCTTATTGGAGGTGGTGCTAACAAAAGATGAGTAACTGGAAGTGGATGAACGAATGGGACTTCTAACATCGGGCTCAAGAGTTTTAAGCTTGTTGTAGAGATCATCAAAAAGAGCATATCCAGTCCACCTTTAGCTTTGAGTGCAATGCTCACATGCAGCCAAGATGGAGGTAAAGATCGCAAGAACTTTGCATTGCAATCCTCATTGTCTGGCCTGGCCTTCAGCTGATTCAATTGACTCAAAATCTTATGAAACCTGTCATACCCCTTGTGAATACCTTCTTCCTCAGAGATTTGGAATTCTTGAAACTGCTGTTTCAACATTGATTTCCTCATCCTCTTTGACTCATCGTTCCCACCAAACCTAGCCTTGATGGCCATCCAAATGTCCTTTGCATCCTCCATGTAGTGAAAATCACCAATGTGATCATCTAGAATAGCCTGAAGGAGAATAGTTCTAACTTTATTCTCTCTCTGTACAGTAAGAATCTCTTCAGCAGTTTGAGGATCAACAATGGTAACTATACCATCAGCATCTTTGATGTGCTTCTTCAAAGTATTTCCCTTTTTGACAATTTCCCAAAGATTCCAATCAACATTAGTGATCCAGTTCTGCATCTTCATAGCCCACAATTCATACTCTTCCTTCTTGAGGTATGGGAACTTTGCATTGCTGTTGGTGAGAGTGAGTTGTTGCAAAGATGAAGATGTGGTGTTATGGTTGTTGTTAACTTCTGATCCATCGTCTGATCCAGGCATTGTTTTGGTTGTTTTGATTGAGAGGGTGTAAAAGAAAAGATGTTCTTAGTATCACAGAGACTCTCCCGAGGCTCTGATACCACTTGTTGAAGAATCTTTTACCCCATCTAGGATGTGTTTTACAAACATTATTGATAACAGCAACGGAATCAAACACGAACAATAATGTTAAACAAGGTTGTGATTTATTTTAACCAAGGCGCCTCTTTATTGAATAATAATAAAACTAACTGCTACAAACAAACGTGTACAATCACACGTTTGCTACTCGACTCTCATAGGAGAGATCTACATTTTTCTATATGTTCTACTGCCGCCCTAACACCCTTTATAAATAGGGTTTACAATGAAAACCTATCTTCCACAAGAAGCTATCTAATTATTACATTTAGTCCCTATAGTTTTGTAATCATCAAATTATATTTTCCAACACAACTTAAACTTACTTGAATATTTTGGATGAAATATTTAAGTTGTCAAACCTACTCCGAGTTCTACTAGGTTTGTATCTAACCTTCCCATGACAAAAGGGTTTATTACTTGGAAGAAGGCGAAATGATGACCAGGGAATTAGGACAACTTCGCGACTACTTTAACTTATAGGTTTTGACACTAGTGTATGACTATATGACGTCTAAGGGTTCATAGTGATAGGCATACCTAATTCCTAATGTGTTAAAAGGACATAGTGTGGGTGCAAAATTTACAAGCAAATCATGTAAAATGCACATAAGGAATAAATGCAAACATCATGCAAAACATGATAATAATTTGGCATTTAAGATCATAAAGACATTCAATCATATCTTACGAGAACATGCTATCATTTTGAAACGCATATGTGGGATGCAAGTAATTTAGGTTCGCTAAGGAGGATCCTAATTACTACTTGTTCAAAGTGAAATCCTAACGAGAGATAAAGTTCACCAATGTAAACTATCTTTAGTCAAATGTAGGAATGAAAAAATTTCAAGTTAGAGAATAAGTATGAGACTATCATTAGTGGTGCTCAATTCAGGCTAAACACGACCATTTTTACAAGTTATACCACGAACCCAAATTCTCTCCTGGAAGCAATTCAACCGTTAGGTCAATTTGAATTTCTAGTGCGATAGGTTCTCCAGTAGTCATTCTCATGTTAGAAAAATTCAAATTCCTATATTTGCCTATCGAAGTATAGCAAAGATGATATTAGCTTATTTGGCTAATACATGGCCTAATATGACTCAACTTACCATATTTTGAAAGTTGGTTAAGAAGATGACATGTCTTACACAACTCCTAACTAAGGCAAGCAAAATGTTTTAAAATCGTGTTTGAGATTTAAAGGTTATTTGGTGGAGATGGTGCATTTTATGATCTCTTGGATAACACCTTTGTTTGTTGTGTTGTTGCATGTTATTTTAACATGATTTGGTTTGCTAGAACCAAGACATGCTCTAATGTGATATAATGAAGAATCTACTACATCGAGAGTGTTTCAAGAATGCTCATTTGCATATCTTGAGAAAAGAATCTAGTAAAGGTTATTTACCTCAATAGATCTTGTGAGTATTATATTTGAAATGAGACATATTGTATATTTCAACAAATATGCTTTTCTAAGAGGAAACTTATCACTCTTACGAATGCTTACTAAAACAAGTATTTTAGTGTATGACCAATTTTACTTGTTTATGCAATGACACATGTTGTATTGGGTTATTATTCAACTATAATATCCTATATTTGTTAACAAGATGCAATGTATTCTCTTGTAACATAACCATTCATGTTAAAGTGAAAATAAGATGCATAAGATATAAGTTATCTTTTGTCAATCTTTTGATAAGAGAAATACATGTGATATTCTCGAAGATTGATGACGTACATAATAGTTAATAACATATTATGTGTGACACTTTTACTGGACATGTGATTTTGAGTGTTGAGTCGTTCACGAGCAAAGTTTATATTATATTGTTTGTTTGCTCGTGTTTGGTTTTTCGGAAATAACACATTTACTAATTGCATTGCAATGTAAATTACTTGTATATTTCGGATGAAACATCCAAGTTGTCAATCCTGCTTAGTTGTGTATTTTATGCATCTTTTAAACATATTATTTTAATGTTTGGAACACAACCATTGGACAAGAAGACTGGTATGTGCTTATTCACATACCTTTTATTTACCAAATTAAGACCAAAACGACCAAAAACTAACCAAAATGCCAAAGATATTTGTGTTTTTGTGTTTGTATATGTGCAGGAGCGGATATCGAGAAAAAGGGACAAAATCATGCAAAAACCGGGAAAACGAGCACGAGATATGGAAGTGATATTGATAGCCGATGCCGGGAAGCAAAAAGTCAATGTCAACCTTTGAAGTTTTATCAAATGACAAAAGAAGCCCTTGGATTAAGTTTACAAGATTGGAAAAATAGGTCCTTGGAATTTCAGCTATTGCAATTTTGGTCCTTGAATTTTTGGTTAAACACAAATCTTAAAAATCCTATAACCACAACTTGATTTATATTAAATCCAAACCCAACACTTAACACCCCACGACCCAACATTTAAAACACAAACAAAAGCCCACTATTCCCAACCCGGTCCACACAATATCCTTAACCCAAACCCTCAACCCGAAAATAAACCCACGACCCATACCTAAAACCCGGTCAAAACAATGAGTTAACTTCGGTCAAACAAAAATAAATAAATGTTACCCGCCCCCCTTTCCAAAACTTACCCAGAACCCTAGAACCCTAGATTTACCCGTACGCTTTTCACCGCAGTTAAGGGCAAATTAGACCAATCATTGGCCTTCTAGAAGGTGTCAGGAATGTCAGGAAGCACAAAACACACACGAATGGGCTACGTGGCGGCATTTCATTGGACCGAACACCTCACTGGATTTAATCCAAGGGCTTGCAATGAATGATTGGAGATCAAGGCTTGATCCAAGGGACGAAAATGAATCAAAGAAAGCACATATGCACACGGATTGCCAGCTTGGCAGCTGAGGGCTTAGGCTATAAATAGGGTTGTAATCCTCCTTATTTTTCATGTAATTTTTTAGTATTGTTATGCTGTCAATTTTATGTTTGAATTGTAGTTTTTTAAAATTCCTTTTGTAACTCTTGAGTTTAATTAATGAAAATTTAGTTTTGGTTCACTTTTGATCTTAATCTTTTATTTTTGTTTCTTTCATTAATGTTCAAGTATACTCAAAAATTCCAAAAAATTTAAAAATATTAAAAAAATACAAAAACAATTTTAAAAACAGCTTCAATAAGCTGATTTTTCTAAATAGTTTAAGCTCATATAAGCTGAATAGCTTATGGAGAGTGAAGGTTTAGGTTATAATTGATTTAGTCCAAAAATTCCAAAAAGTCAACAGAAAAAGTCAACTGTCATATGAAGAACATGATGCTGAGGGTTAATTTGATAGATCAAGTAAGATTTTGATGTATTTGGCCAATCTAAAGATAGGCTACATTGGAAAACCCTTCTGTTCATGCTGAAGGGTGTTTTGTAAGTATCACAATTTCCTTTCTAGCTTATTTTAAGCTTATTAGTGATCAGCTTGTTTTACTGTTTTTTCTTTTTTTTTTTTTTTTTTTTTTTTTTTTTTTTTTTTTTGCTTGTGATTTCTTGTTTTTAGATTATAAATAGACTAGATAGTCATAGTCTAGAACAAATCTTAGCTTAAAGCAGTTAGGTTAAGGGTAATTTTGCTAGTTAATATATTTAAAGGAGTGTTTGGTTCAATGCTATGCTGAGAGATTTAGAACTTGGTACTGTTCCAGTGTAATTGATTGAGTTTTGTTAGAGCTTATTAAGGATTATAGAAGCTGATTTCATCAGGTTTTAAGTCTTTTGGATTGATTTGAGGTTATTGAGCCAATAGGTAAATTAGTAGAAGCTTATCTGCCATAATAAGCTCTACATAAGCTGAGCTTATTCTAGCCCTTATTTCTGGCATTTTTGTGTCCCTTATTGTTGTTAAAGTGGTAATCCAGAAGTTGGTTAAGTTTGATCAAAAAGTGACAAAGTTAAGGCCTTAAAATCTTTCCTGTTGCATCAGAATTAGATGTGCCGATCTGCACATGTAGCACTCATCTCAGCTTTTTCAATAAACTGTATCTGCTTATTCAGTTGATCAATTTGCCTTAAAATTGTTTTCTATAAAGCTTGTAGTATCAAATTTTAGGATCTTATCTTGGATTGCAAAGAGTAGCTTATTCAATAGCCTTTAGACAGTCTGCAAATCAGCCCTCTAGGCTTGTGCAGGCTTGCACAAATTTAAGTTCCAAGTTCCATTTGTTCTAAGCCTCAATTAGGGTAGCAATAGTGGATACAATTTAGGCATAATTAGTTTTTAAGTAGTCTGTAGTTCTAGCTTCTTAAATCTGCTTTTGGATTTCCCCATAGAGCTTTTGGCTAGCTTTTACATCAGCTGCAAGTTGGCTGAATACTCATTTTCCTCTGCCCTAATCTATTGCAACTGGCCAACTGCTTATCTGCTCATTCCTTGAGCTTATTTGGACATATTCAGTTGATTTATGCTTAAAGTAGTGTATTAATCTGTTTTTGAGCATTGGATGATTTTTGGCACTGATTTGCTTATTTTGAGCTTATTTGCAAACTGCTTATTGGCTGTTACTGCTTATTAGGGTTTTGTCACTTTCTGAATTTATTTTTCCTAGACTTAAAACTTAATTTTAGATTTACTCAGAATTTTTCAGATTTTTCCTAAGTCATTTATTATTTTTTAATCATTTAAATAGTTTAAATTAGTTTTAATTCATAAAAAATTCATAAAAAGTAAAAAAAATATTTTTCTTTTTTCTAAAATTTTCTTTTTATATTTAGGATTTAAGAAAAAATATTTTACATTTTTAGGGTTTAAAATTTAGAAAATCACTTTTATTTACGTTTTTAAAATTCGTAGCGTAACGTTTTTAAATTCGATTTTCGTTTTTAGGATTACAAGCTTAGAATACTTGTACCCATAGTTTAATTAGTTTTTTTCATTTGCTATTTCATTATTCGTAGTATAAAATCACCAATCATCACTCTTTTACACAATTCACTTCACATATTCGACACCGTAACGAAAACTCGAATTCGACCTTCGTTAGGACTACGACCCGGGGAAAATACATCCGTTGTGTTTTCTTAGGAAAAATAAACCGTACTAAAACGACAAATCAAAAAATGGCGCCGCTGCCTGGGAAGGCTTGAGAAGAGTTTGAATTTCGTTCGTTGAATCGTGTTTTGAAGACCCTTCCTCGGATGTTATTTGTTTTTATAAAAAGAAAAAAAAAATACAAAAAGAAAATAAATAAAACACTTTTCCTAAAGTGTTTTCAAAAATACAAAAAATAATATATCCTCGCTCTCGAGAGGGCGTTGTAAACCATTCCGAATAAACAACAAAACAATCGTGAAATCATTTGATTTTCGGATTATTCTTCGATTACAACCTATACAAGTGGTTTAAGGATGGTTCGACATTAAATTGACGAACCGAAAGAGGCGGGTTTTTAATTAGCTTCGGAAGACCTTTGCTTCTCCGCCACTCTGCGCGTAGTCGTAAGAGAAACGAATATCGATTGAGGGATCTGATGAGGCGAAAAGTGTACCGCTTTTAAGGGGTCATTTAAGCCCGAAATCGTATTTATTTGATCAAATATTGCCCTAAATCGTTCCTTTTGTCATTTTAGGTACTTTTGAGGAGAAATCTGGAAAAGGAGGCATTTTGGACGTTTTTGGAGCATTAAAGTGAAGAAAACGACAAAGTCTCAAGAATCGGCTGAAAGTTACTCTTGACGGCGTCAGACTTTACTCTAGACGGCGTCATGCCTTGGCAAGAAAAGTTGGATGTGAAATTTACTCATGACGGGCCAGTGAGTTAGCATGAGAATTCTGACGGCGTCACGCTTTAACTAAATCAAGGGCGTCACGGCTTAAATCATAAGGGGACGGCGTCACGTTCATGATCCGACGGCGTCAAGCCTTGATAGGCCAGAATGGATTTTTGAAGAGCTAAAGAGGGACGGCGTCAAGAAGGTCACCCGGGAACCCTAAAAGCGGCGAGGTGACGGCGTCACAATGCATAAGGTGACGCCGTCAGATCCAAAAATCTATATATAGTTTTCTAATTTTTTGTCATTAAGAGAGAGCTTAGTGTGTGGAATTTTGGGATAAAACCCTAAGACGATTTTAGCCACTTTTTCAGGGCTTTTTGCCTTGAGATCTTCCATGTTTCATTGAAAGATAAGTTATCAATTAATCATTCAATATGTCTATGTGTTGTTTGATTCTATCTTATTCTTGTCTTTTGTTTAACATGTTAGGCTAAATTTATCTTGTGTTTGCTTAGATCTAATGAAACCTAGCTATTGATTATTGGTTGTTAGTGTGTTGTTAGTTGTATTGGATGATTGTTTATCTATGTTAGGCTTAAGAAAACTGGCTAACTTCCTATTCGGTAACTTGCTTGAACGTCTTAAGAAACATGAACCAAACGCGTACTAAAGGTTTTTATGGTTGTATTTAATGCACAAGCGAATTCTAGTGATCCCATGTTAGGAGCTTCCTAGCCGGCTCGACATAGGAGTGAAGTAGGAGCTTGTAGAGTTGGGGAAGTAAGTACGCCACCCCACGAATGGTATTAAGGAATACACCCGTCATCCACGCGACTAATACACACTAATTAACCGGTAAAAGATAGTTAGGGAGTAAGGAAATCTAAGTAAACACATTTCTCTACACATAAGTTTCTCACCACTTTTCATTTTTGTTATTTTATTTTATTTGCATTCGTAGTCATTTGGGTTAGTTGACTAGCAATTAATTCCGCCCACTCCTTCAAACCCGAGATTTTACTTGCTTTCATAAAATTATAAAAACATAAAAAGAATCTTCCTCAACCCTTAGACCTAATTAGAGTAGCCTTTCATACCTAACGAACACTATTCCCTGTGGAGAACGATCAATCCCCCGTACTTACCACTACACTATACTACATCGGTCAGGTACACTGCCTGGTGGGGTTGTAAGCCTCTTGAGATCCCTCGAGAGGTAAAACCTGTTGTAAGGTTACAAAACCACGCAATCAAGTTTTTGGCGCCGCTGCCGGGGAATAGTTATTGTTTAGGTTGAATTTTTATTTTATTAGGTCTACTCACTAGATTCCTTTCTAGTGAGATTTTTATTTTTCTTTTTATTAGATTTCTTTAGTCTATCTTTTTCTTTGTGTGTTTGTTCGTAATTTCCATTGACTCTTCCGTTCACCATTATGGAGTACGCGAATCCACCATACCACCAACCACAAAGGCCATTCTACCCTATTGACATCTCGAATTTCAAACAATATCGAGATGAACCCATATATGATGCATGGACTCGTTTTAGAAATTTACTCCGAAAATTCCCTCATCATAGTTTCGCTTTAGCATCCCTAACCCGAACCTTTTACTATCGTGTTGGCCAATATGACCAAATGCGCATTGAGGATTTTGCCAATGGGGACTTTAGGGAATTAAGTGCTGAAGAAGCATGGGATGTCATAGAAGATTGTGCCCAATATTATTATAGGGTAGACAACCAAACAAACGTTAGTACAAGTCAATTGAATATAAATTTCCTAGATCATGAAACAAGTTTGTTTGGGGATGAATACATTAGTGTTGAGATACCTAAGTGGTTGTCATGTAATGCCATAGTACAAAACGAACACATAGGTGACCTTGATGTGATGGAGGATTTAGCCGAACATGATCACATTGATCAAAAAGACCTAGGTTTTGTGATTGATGACGTCGAATCTCAAGAAACACATGATGAATCTTTTAGGCAGTTTGAATATAGCAGTCAGAATATTGAGGATGATCCTTATGATTCGGACATAGAAGTTGAGATGCCTAGAGAAGCACTTGAGATACTAGGGAAAATGTTAGGGTTAGATCCTACTAAAACACATGATGAGGATATAGGTGATCTTGACATAAGGAATGATGAGGTAAGTAACATAAGCCCACAAAGTACCCCACAAGTCCTACCATCATTCGAGGCATACACACCGCCCGTGACTTACCCAGAAGAAGTAGAAGAGACTATAGGAACCCCAATTGAAGTAGAACCTTTGGAAGAAACAAAACTAGAAGAAGTAGGTTTGAATACTTGTATTCATAACCTTTCTTTTAGTTCTATGGAAGTTCCTAGTTTTGATGAACCGGAGCCTAAACCAAAACCGTTACCTAATCTTCCATCCTTAGATGTGAACTTAGGAATTGAATTAGGTCCCGATCCACCCATCAAACCATGTAGTCCGGGTAATGTTAAGATTAAGGTAGTAGACTCTAGGCCTTGTAGTGAGGAAGACAATATAGGAGTGAAAAATGACCTTACATGTCTACATCACCCATTCATGATTGATCACAAGAAACATTATGGGTTTAAACCGGGTCTATTGGGTCAAGATGGATTCCCAATTAGGAGTCTCTCGAAGTTGTTAGAAAATGATCCCTTTTTAGGAGAAAACTTTAATTCACCCATTGACCAAAGTGAACTAGGTAAGGTTATGATGAAAGGAGCACACCCCTTTGAGCATATAATTCATCCACCACTCTTTCCTCACGTGGCATACTCCTACCGAGCTGGTGTGTATCGCT
Organism: Artemisia tridentata subsp. tridentata; assembly: GCA_021014915.2. Lineage (NCBI taxonomy): Eukaryota > Viridiplantae > Streptophyta > Magnoliopsida > Asterales > Asteraceae > Artemisia > Artemisia tridentata. The sequence continues at coordinate 167,375,977 of CP139501.1, read as the reverse complement.
ACTATCACCCGCACTTAATCCTAAGTGTAGGGAAAACCTCTCCTTTATCCATTAAATAAGGGTAGAGTCAGGCTCATGACTCGAACAAAAACAAGCGCTTCTTGGGAGGCAACCCAAGCTTTATTTGTTTTATTTGCTTTGTGTGTTTATTTGTTTGTTTGTTTGTTTTTATTTGTTTCCGTATGTGTGTTTAATTTTTATTCTTATTGATTCATGTTCAAAACTAAAATTGTGAAAATGCTTTATTTTGTTTTTAACTTCGTCTTAACTACATATAAAGGTATTTTACAAAAGATAAGTGTAAGGGAAATCTAAATCGGTTTATTAGAACACAAATGAACATGAATCGTAATAATAATAAATTAGCATACATATTAGTGTTTGTTTGAGTCAAATGCTTGTATCGAGTCATAATGATGTTTTGCAGGATTTCCAGGAAGTAAGGTAAAGGTTTTTCCAGAAATTTTCCGGAAACTTAAAATGAAAATTTTTGTCAGGTCATTTCTGACGGCGTCAGGGGTTATAACCTGACGGCGTCAGATTTAATTTCCAGAAATTTTTGAAAGTTTTGTTTTCATAAAAAGTTTTTATTAAAATCTCCAACTTATAATCTCCAGGAATCTGCAAAATTATCATTCCACAAGCATTATATCCTTATATATAGATTTTATCCCGCCGATGTTATGTAGGTTCTCGTGTTTGTTTTCTCAGGTTTAACAGGTTATTTTGGACAAGGAGATGTTTATGGGATCAAGCTTGTGGCGATGCATTAGTCATGGAGCTTCAACATTCTCTTTGGAGGAAGATCTAACCGTGTAATTTCATTATCCACCGAGCGAATCAGGGGAGTATTTGATTTCATTCTTTTACTTTTTGCTTTTACATCTTATTATTTGAACATTGGGGACAATGTTCATCTTAAGTGTAAGGGGAGGGTAAAAGTAGGATTTTAGAGAATACAATTGCGCTTGATTTTTGTTTGTTTGATGGTAGATGTGTAATAAAACTGAGAGAAATACTTGTTAAGGTAATTTTAGTGCCAAATTTAAAATTTTTTACAACATATAGGAGTGAAACTTTGATCTTAATGAGCGTCTCACGGATAGGAGTTATATGACTAGCACAAAAAACCGTACCACTAAAAAATTTTCCACCCCAAATATGTGAGGTTCGCCCCTAGAATTGGTAGGAAAAGCATTTATGCTATGATGTGTGTACCGGTAGCACTTAGATTCTAGAACTTGCGTTAGGACCATTCCAAGGCCACAAGTGAGACTACATTCGTGTAGTTAGATTTACTACATGATAAGAGGCATTAGGATTAACCCATTGTTTTACACCTGTGTTTTTGTTATAATTACATTGGCTACATTGGTCAAGTAATTCTCCCACACCCTTTGCGTTGTACTCATTTTTAGTACACGATACCCCTAGTACACCCCTCAGAGCCTATCTTTTCGTTTCGACCTTTAAGCATTTTACTTAAAGGAAGAATTTGTTACACCCCACTAAAATGTACACCCAAATCGCCTTAGCCTACCTTGTATGCACTCTTCTTTAGTGCATTATTGTTACAACATTTGTTTAAACCCAAGTTAATGATCTAGTTGATTACATGGTTGCTAAGTCGAGTCATATCCTTGTACATATTGTTTTGGGACGATTGGGACTCATGGGTAAAGTACTAGTATAATGGAGTAATGGGGAAGAACATCATTTATTACCCCCATATGTGCTAAATGTTTTAAAAGTACTCAAAGTGTTTCAATTATCTTAATTCGAGTCATTAGATTAGTATTTGTAAAGTTATGTAAAAATTCAAGTGTAAGGGGAATGCAATGCCCCTATGATGTATTATTTTGGATGGTAGGGCAAGAGTGTATGCAAAAAAAAAAAAAAAAAAAAAAAAAAAAAAAAAAAATCAAGAAAAACACAAAAAAAATGAGAAAATGAAAAATAGAAAAAACATACGGACTACCATCCCGTTTCATTTTATGTTTGCTTTATATTTTTGTTATTTTGTTATTTCGTTTTTAGCTTAAGATCGAGTCGAGTCTTGGCTTAGCAACATTGTATAGTACATGTAATTGATCAAGATCTTTAACTCGCCACCAGTAAAATATCCCGTATCCAACAAAACCGTGTTTTCCTTTTCCCTACACCTAATGTTATAACCCATTTAAAAGCCCTCTTTGATAGTTTATCTTAGGTGCTTACGCCTAGTGGAGGAGGTTTTCGATCCTTTCCCAAGCCTATGGTAATCTATTTGCTATGACAGGTAGTGAGAGATATTTTCCGTTTTCATTTATGAGATTTATTTTGATGACACTTGAGAGATGTGAGTATCTAAACACTACTTGTGAGGTGCTAGTATGTAATCTCCGTGCTTATTATGATTGAAGTGGAACGATTATTTGTTGTAATTACTTTTATGTTAGCATTAAATGACCCCTAACTTGTATTTTGATTAGAATAAAAGCGCATTTGCTTGAGGACAAGCAAATCTCAAGTGTAAGGGTATTTGATGAGGCGAAAAGTGTACCGCTTTTAAGGGGTCATTTAAGCCCGAAATCGTATTTATTTGATCAAATATTGCCCTAAATCGTTCCTTTTGTCATTTTAGGTACTTTTGAGGAGAAATCTGGAAAAGGAGGCATTTTGGACGTTTTTGGAGCATTAAAGTGAAGAAAACGACAAAGTCTCAAGAATCGGCTGAAAGTTACTCTTGACGGCGTCAGACTTTACTCTGGACGGCGTCATGCCTTGGCAAGAAAAGTTGGATGTGAAATTTACTCATGACGGGCCAGTGAGTTAGCATGAGAATTCTGACGGCGTCACGCTTTAACTAAATCAAGGGCGTCACGGCTTAAATCATAAGGGGACGGCGTCACGTTCATGATCCGACGGCGTCAAGCCTTGATAGGCCAGAATGGATTTTTGAAGAGCTAAAGAGGGACGGCGTCAAGAAGGTCACCCGGGAACCCTAAAAGCGGCGAGGTGACGGCGTCACAATGCATAAGGTGACGCCGTCAGATCCAAAAATCTATATATAGTTTTCTAATTTTTTGTCATTAAGAGAGAGCTTAGTGTGTGGAATTTTGGGATAAAACCCTAAGACGATTTTAGCCACTTTTTCAGGGCTTTTTGCCTTGAGATCTTCCATGTTTCATTGAAAGATAAGTTATCAATTAATCATTCAATATGTCTATGTGTTGTTTGATTCTATCTTATTCTTGTCTTTTGTTTAACATGTTAGGCTAAATTTATCTTGTGTTTGCTTAGATCTAATGAAACCTAGCTATTGATTATTGGTTGTTAGTGTGTTGTTAGTTGTATTGGATGATTGTTTATCTATGTTAGGCTTAAGAAAACTGGCTAACTTCCTATTCGGTAACTTGCTTGAACGTCTTAAGAAACATGAACCAAACGCGTACTAAAGGTTTTTATGGTTGTATTTAATGCACAAGCGAATTCTAGTGATCCCATGTTAGGAGCTTCCTAGCCGGCTCGACATAGGAGTGAAGTAGGAGCTTGTAGAGTTGGGGAAGTAAGTACGCCACCCCACGAATGGTATTAAGGAATACACCCGTCATCCACGCGACTAATACACACTAATTAACCGGTAAAAGATAGTTAGGGAGTAAGGAAATCTAAGTAAACACATTTCTCTACACATAAGTTTCTCACCACTTTTCATTTTTGTTATTTTATTTTATTTGCATTCGTAGTCATTTGGGTTAGTTGACTAGCAACTAATTCCGCCCACTCCTTCAAACCCGAGATTTTACTTGCTTTCATAAAATTAAAAAACATAAAAAGAATCTTCCTCAACCCTTAGACCTAATTAGAGTAGCCTTTCATACCTAACGAACACTATTCCCTGTGGAGAACGATCAATCCCCCGTACTTACCACTACACTATACTACATCGGTCAGGTACACTGCCTGGTGGGGTTGTAAGCCTCTTGAGATCCCTCGAGAGGTAAAACCTGTTGTAAGGTTACAAAACCACGCAATCAGGATCGGTACTAAAAATATTGTGATTAATTTTCCTTAAAAATAAAAATCCAAAAATATTTTATTTTCAAATTTGGTTTTTCTTTTTAATTTTTTTGTTTCTTTTTGGTGTATGCGTACCCGTTCTTTTTCTTCTCCCAATCTTCTTTCACCTCTCTCAAATCCCGAGAGAATTATCCGTCACAATCACCGTGTTCATTTCTCAACCGTTGAAGAAATGGACGACGACCCAAACAATCAACACTCGCCGATAGGTGGTGATGAAAACCCGAGGCCGGCTCCCGACCTCCGACCAATGGAAGAATTACTCCAATCACCTTTCAATGGTGGTGGCAAAGCAATCGTGATCCCTAATATGTTTCAAAATCAGTTTGAAATAAAAACTGGGTTACTTAATCTTATCACCGGTATTTCCTTTCACGGCTTTGAAAATGAAGATCCTCATTCCCATGTCCAGAAATTCATCGACATCACCGAAACACTTAACTTGAATCACGTTCCTCATAATGTGCTTAAATTGAGGTTGTTTCCTTTTTCTCTCGTAGGAGCAGCCCGGACTTGGCTTGATAAGGAACCTCCTAATTCGATTTTTACTTGGGATGACTTAGCCTCTAAGTTCGTGAACTATTTTTATCCTCCTTCTAAAACATTGAATCTCAGAAATCAAATCACTCGATTTCAGCAAGCTTTCGATGAATCGTTCAACGAAGCTTGGGATAGATTCAAAGAGTTGTTAAAGAAGTGTCCTAATCACGGATTTTCAACCTTGCTTCAGATTGATACTTTCTACAATGGGTTGAATCCATCTGATCAAGATTCACTCGATTCTGCTGCGGGTGGAAATTTTCTGACTAGAAATACTCAAGAAGCTTTGACTATCATTGAAAATAAAGCCAGAGTGAGGAATTCTAGAACCAAAGCTCAAGTTTCAAGTAACAAATCAAATGATGCTTTGACCCGAGCTTTAAATGCTAATAGCAAAACAGAAGAGACTCTTGCTGCTTTCTCTACACAGATGAATAATATGTCCACTGCTATCTTAAGAATACATCAAAGTATGAATCAAAACAACAACAATCAACAAGTCAATGTTGTGAATCAAAAATGTGAGATTTGCGGTGGTCCACATCCTTATTATGATTGTCAAGCCTCCGGTGGCCAAGGTTTGAATGCTACCGTAGCATCAGTAAAGTACAATCAGATTCAAGGATTCCGTCCTCAAGGTGCTAATAACCAAATGGGACCACCCGGCCTTTCTTCATTCCACAACAATCAAAACCATTCCCCTCAACATTACAATCATCAAGTCAATGTTGTAAACCAAAGTTGTGAAACTTGTGGTGGTCCACATCCGTATTTCGAGTGCCCAGCCGCCAGTGGCTACACTCAAGAGAGCGTTTATGCTGCTGCAGGATCCTATAACCAGGGAGGTAACGGTTACCAACCACAAGGAGACCGTAATCTTCTCAGCTACCGTTCTAACAACTTTCTAGGACCACCCGGTTTCACCCAAAATCAAGATCAGAATGTGCCAAACCGCAATCAAAATCGGGCTAATCAAGGGAATTTCAACCAAGGGCAAAATTATCAAAATCAGGGGAATTTTAATCGTGGCCCGAATCAATCAAATTTTGAAAACCAAGGAAATCAGAATCAGGGAAATTTTCAAAACAACAACCAGATTTTTAATCAAAACCACCGAGGGCCAAATCTTAACAATAATCAAAATCAAGGATTTGTGCAAAATCAATCGCCCTCAGATGAGATATTGAAACAATTACTTCTTCAAAACCAAAATCAACAAAATCAACAAAAAGTCCAGGGAGAAACAATTAAGATGTTGGTTAATCAGATGACAGCAATCCAAAAGTCTTTAAATGATCGACCCTCGGGATCTGGAACTCTTCCAAGCAATACGATCGCTAACCCGAGGGGCGATGCTAAGGCGATCATTACAAGGAGTGGTGTTTCTTACGATGGACCCACGACTCCGACTACCTCTTCTTCTCTTCCTCCCAAGGTAGTCGTCCGTGAGACCGAGGTGACAAAGGACACGGAACTTCCTACTAATAACGGAAGGACCGAAGACGTCCAACCTCCGGTTGTCCACCCATCGAAACCTAAGGATGTGCTTGAGCCCGAAGAAGCTCCCGTATAAGCAAAACTTCCATATCCTTCGAGATTGAATGATCAAAAGCTCCGCGAAAAAGCTTCAAATCAAATGGAAAAATTCTTCCAAATCTTCCAAGATTTGCATTTTGATATAAGCTTCGCGGACGCTTTACTTCTGAGGCCTAAGTTTGCTTCTACAATCAAAGGCTTATTGAGCAACAAGGAAAAATTATTTGAATTAGCAAAAAATCCTCTGAACGAGAATTGCTTAGCGGTTCTCCTCAAAAAGCTTCCCGAAAAGCATGGAGATCCCGGAAGATTTCTCATTCCATGTGATTTTTCGGGGATGGTTGAATGCTACGCCTTGGCCGATCTTGGTGCTAGTATCAACCTAATGCCGCTTTCCGTTTGGCAAAAACTTTCTCTGCCCGATTATACCCCCACTTGCATGACCCTCGAGCTTGCTGACCGGACCATAACCCATCCACTTGGAATAGCCGAGGATGTTTTTGTCAAGGTCGGGAAAAATTCCATTTTCCAGCAGATTTTGTGGTTGTTGATTTCGATGCTGAACCTCGGGTTCCTCTAATTCTCGGACGATCGTTCTTGAGGACCGGGCGAGCTTTGATTGACGTTTATGGTGAAGAAATAACGTTGAGGGTTGATAATGAGGCCGTTACTTTTAACCTTGATCGAACTTTCAAATACTCCTCCAATCATGATTCTGTTCCGGTTAATCGAATTGATGTGATTGATGTTGCCTCGGAGGAGTATTCTCAAGAAGTTCTTGGATTTTCTGAAAAATCCTCGAGTGGCAATCCCACTCCTTCTTCTCAACCCATTCTTTCCGACCCTTCCCCGTCCCTCACTCCGTTTGAGGGAAGTGATTTCTTCCTGGAAGAGGTCGATGACTTTCTTGATATTGAAACACCAACTTCACCGGAAGTTGATGATTCTTATCTTGATACGGAGGGAGATATTCTTTTGCTTGAAAGATTATTGAATGAAGATCCGACATCTTCTCTCCCTCCGATGAAAGAAATTCGAAAAGAAGAAATCAAAGAAATTAAGCCGTCTACTGAGAATCCTCCGGAGCTTGAGCTCAAGGATTTACCTCCTCATCTCGAGTATGCTTTCTTAGAAGATACCGACAAATTTCCCGTCATCATTTCTAAAAATCTTAAAGATGAAGAGAAGACCCAACTCTTAGACGTGCTTAAAAAGCATAAGAGTGCCATCGCTTGGCAGATCTCCGATATAAAGGGCATAGACCCTCGGTTCTGTACTCATAAGATCTTATTGGAAGATAATTTCAAACCCGCTGTTCAGCAACAGAGACGGGTTAACCCGAAAATCCATGATGTCATAAAAAAGGAAGTTCTTAAACTCCTTGACGCAGGGATGATTTATCCGATCTCAGATAGCTCATGGGTTAGCCCAGTCCACTGTGTGCCCAAAAAGTGTGGAATGACCGTTGTGAAAAATGAAGAAAATGAGTTAATTCCCACACGTCTCGTCACCGGATGGAGAGTGTGTATCGATTATAGAAAACTCAATGATGCTACCCGTAAAGACCATTTCCCTCTACCATTTATGGACCTAATGCTTGAGCTTTTGGCGGAAAATGAATTCTATTGTTTTCTCGATGGCTTTTTCGGGTATTTTCAAATACCAATTGATCCCCAAGATCTGGAAAAGACCACCTTCACGTGTCCTTATGGAACATTTGCCTACCGACGCATGCCTTTTGGCTTGTGCAATGCTCCAGGAACGTTTCAGAGGTGCATGATGGCCATATTTCACGATATGATCGAGAAGACGATGGAGGTCTTTATGGATGATTTCTCCGTCTATGGAAATTCTTTCTCATCTTGCCTCTCCCACTTAGACAAAATGCTGCAAAGGTGCGAAGACACCAATCTTGTGCTAAATTGGGAAAAGTGCCATTTCATGGTTAAAGAGGGCATTGTCCTCGGCCATAAGATTTCCAAATCCGGGATTGAGGTCGATCGAGCTAAAGTCGATGTTATCGCTAAGCTACCACATCCCACTACCGTTAAAGGAATCCGAAGTTTCCTTGGTCATGCCGGTTTCTACAGACGATTTATTCAAGACTTCTCTAAAATCGACCGGCCTCTGACCCATCTTCTTGAAAAAGATGCTCCGTTCATCTTTTATCCCGAATGCATCAAAGCATTCGAGGTTCTTAAAAAGAAACTGACTGAAGCACCAATATTGGTTGCCCCCGATTGGGACTTGCCCTTTGAGCTAATGTGTGATGCTAGCAATTATGCTATTGGTGCAGTCCTGGGGCAACGCAAATCAAAGTACTTCCAGCCGATACACTATGCTAGCAAGACAATGACTGACGCTCAATCTCACTACATTACTACCGAGAAAGAGTTGTTGGCCGTTGTCTACGCTTTTGAGAAATTTAGACCATATCTTGTCTTATCCAAAAGCATAGTGTATACGGACCATTCAGCTCTCAAGTATCTCTTAGCAAAACAAGATGCTAAACCGAGATTACTTTGGTGGATTCTTCTGCTCCAGGAATTTGATATTATCATTCGTGATAAAAAAGGAGCAGAAAATCTAGCCGCTGATCATTTATCCAGACTTGAAAATCCCCATCAAAGTGTTCTCGAGAAAAAGGAAATCAACGAAACATTTCCTCTCGAGACACTTGGGAAGATATCTTTAAAAGATGATCCGAGTACCCCATGGTTTGCCGACTATGCAAATTACCATGCGGGGAATTTTGTGGGGAAGGGGATGTCGTCCCAGCAGAAAAAGAAGTTTTTCAAAGATGTTAAACATTATTTCTGGGACGACCCCTATTTGTTCAGAATATGTGCAGATCAAGTGATAAGACGGTGTGTGCATGGCCAAGAAGCCGTTGACATCCTCAAGGCTTGCCATAATGGACCCACGGGGGGACATCATGGTGCCAGCTACACTGCTAAAAAAGTCTTTGATTATGGGTTCTATTGGCCGACAATCTACCGCGATGCCTACGACTTGGTGAAGTCATGTGACTCTTGCCAAAGTCAAGGAAAAATCTCGCAAAAAGACGAAATGCCTCAAAATGCAATTCAAGTCTGCGAGATTTTTGACGTATGGGGCATCGATTTCATGGGGCCATTCCCGTCTTCGCGAGGGAATAAATATATACTCGTGGCCGTCGATTACTTGTCAAAATGGGTTGAAGCGAAAGCGCTCCCCACTAATGACGCCCAAGTTGTGGTTAAGTTCTTGAAAAATCTCTTCTCCCGATTCGGAACCCCTCGGGCTATCATAAGTGATTGCGGTACTCACTTCTGCAATGATCAATTTGCAAAAGTTATGCTCAAGTTCGGTGTCACCCACCGACTCTCTACCGTGTATCACCCGCAAACAAGCGGACAAGTCGAGGTTTCGAATCGTGGATTGAAACGTATCCCTGAATGAACCGTTGGTGAAAACCGAGCCTCGTGGGCTGACAAATTGGATGATGCTTTATGGGCCTTCCGAACAGCTTACAAAACACCCATCGGGTGTACTCCTTACAAGCTGGTTTACGGAAAAGCCTGCCATCTGCCCATCGAGCTCGAACATAAGGCATATTGGGCCTTGAAACATGCCAATTTTGACCTCAAGACCGCGGGTGATCACCGTAAGCTCCAAATTAATGAATTAAATGAGCTTCGGGATCAAGCCTACGAGAACTCTTTGATCTACAAAGAGAAAACAAAGAGGATTCATGACTCTAAGATTAAAAACCGCATTTTCAATGTTGGTGATCGAGTCCTCCTCTTCAATTCTCGCCTAAAGATTTTCTCGGGCAAACTCAAAACCCGCTGGTCTGGGCTGTTCACCATCACTCAAGTTTTTCCATATGGAACCGTCGAGTTAGCTCAAAATGACGGTCCAAACTTTAAGGTGAATGGTCATAGGTTGAAGCACTATTTTGGAGGGGACATACCATCCATGGTTTTCCAGGATCTCCAAACTTTCCCCATGGACAAATAAATTCGGGGATCGAGTCAAGCTAAGTGACTCGGTTAACAAAAACAAAGCGCTTTGTGGGAGGCACCCCATGCTTATCCATCTATCTTCTTTCTATTTTCTTAATAAAGAGGAGGGGCTCCTCTTCCATATCTTGTGTTTCGTGTTTTTCTGTGCTGTGTCCAGGATTTGCCCGAATAATGAAGACTCTCGTGCTCGTGGTTTGCTTCTCTCCACTCGAGTTTCATCATTCGTTGCTTATCCGATATCCAATAATCTTATCGTTTACATTTATCTTTGGCATAATTCATAAACGGCCTTAGGTTTATGTAGGAGAACCCTTACCTTTAAGACATTGAGGACAATGTCTCGTTTTAGTCTTGGGGGGGGGGGTAATCTTTCGATTTGATTTGTGCCTTGCATCTTTTGCCGTTTACTCATGTAACCCCATTTTTCCTTCAAAATTGAAAAAAACCCAAAAAAATGAGAAAATTTTAAAAATTTTTGCAAAAATATAATAAATTTTGACATTTTTGTTGATTTTCCGCTGGTGAGAGTAGGAATAAAATTCTGACTTGATCGGGCGTGTTGAGCCCTAGCTTGTTCCCTTAACCATTTATAATCTATAAGCTCGTGCTAGTCTTTTACACAAGGAGCTATAAAATGCGAATTCTTTTTAAGAGTTTGCAAGTTCCCGTATCGACTTTATATATGCATGGCTTGATTATTCGGCTAAGCATTCGCGGATCTTATTATTTAAGATTTTAAATTTGCGAAGAACGAGAAATGATAGAGTTGTTTATAAGTTAGATTGCTAAACGTGGAGTAGTTGCATCTCTTTAGAGCTCATCGAAGTTATTTGTGACTTTTTGTTCCCATAAGCTTGTTTCACCCTAAAAATAGTACTCTAGGAATAATTAAAGGTATTTTGGTTTTGGCGATAATTAGTTTTTATTTCTTCCTTAGAGAATCCTTGCTTATGAAAGTTGGGTACACATCAAGGTACTGCCAGTGTTACGGTGTAATAGGCAACTGATTCCTGATAGTACGTGTTATTGTCTCTATTGCTATAAAAGCCGTAGGACTCGGGATTTGGCAAAATATATAATGAATAATGAATAATAATAATAATAATCCAAAGCCGATAAAAGTTTTCTGTTTCCTGACGGTTCGCTCCCGTTGACTCAGACTTCAAAAAGGCAGAGGAAAAATATCCAAGGTCAAAATAAGACTCCCGATTCTTGACGGTTTGCTGCCGTTGTCTAGGTTGTTTAAAAGGCCGAGGAATAATAATATGTGCTAAATAATGTTAAAAAATGCCAAATTTCGACTCCGGGGGTGTCCTAATAAAAGCTTCTGTCTCTGGACTCGTAGATGAGTTGTTTCGGTCGTATATAAAAGGGATATCCTCAAAATCGTGTTAAATCAGAGACCTTGATGTGGACCTCATTTTTGTATGCAACGGTTTTCGAGGGAAGGCTTGGAAACTACTTAGCATCTAAACTAGGTATCTTTATCGGACTAAAAATTATAGAAATGAGAATTTGAAGAAATTTATTTCTCACCAAAAATAAAATAAATAGAGGAAAATAAGAATTTGGGAACGAGAAGTAATCCACAATTAGCTTTTATGGGTAGTGTCGGCAATCTAACTTGTAAATAGCAATGATTTCGTTTTTAAGCTTAGTTTGGGGACTCGTGAAAAGTCAGGGACGACGAATTTTATCCGTATGGTCACTTCTTTATGAGTCGTGTTTCCTACTCGAAGACCCTAAAAGTTATCGTGAGATAACGATTGTCAACAAAAGCCGTCACATGAATAAAAAGAAAAATACAAAAATAGAATAAAATGGAAAATCGGGGAGTTTTTAGAAATTAAGATTTCTTAATCTCTTTTGAAAATTTTGCTACTTCTCAAAGTTATTAAAAAGAGATTGGAAATTTTCGGTTTCAAAAACGTGTTTTTATAACATTGCATGAGGACATTGCAATAGCTTAGTCTGGGGGATTTTGGTATGTGCTTATTCACATACCTTTTATTTACCAAATTAAGACCAAAATGACAAAAAACTAACCAAAATGCCAAAGATATTTGTGTTTTTGTGTTTGTATATGTGCAGGAGCGGATATCGAGAAAAAGGGACAAAATCATGCAAAAACCGGGAAAACGAGCACGAGATATGGAAGTGATATTTATAGCCGATGCCGGGAAACAAAAAGTCAAAGTCAACCTTTGAAGTTTTATCAAATGACAAAAGAAGCTCTTGGATTAAGTTTACAAGATTGGAAAAATAGGTCCTTGGAATTTCAGCTATTGCAATTTTGGTCCTTGAATTTTTGGTTAAACACAAATCTTAAAAATCCTATAACCACAACCTGATTTATATCCAAACCCAACACTTAACAACCCACGACCCAACATTTAAAACACAAACAAAAGCCCACTATTCCCAACCCGGTCCACACAATATCCTTAACCCAAACCCTCAACCCGAAAATAAACCCACGACCCATACCTAAAACCCGGTCAAAACAATGAGTTAACTTCGGTCAAACAAAAATAAATAAATGTTACCCGCCCCCCTTTCCAAAACTTACCCAGAACCCTAGAACCCTAGATTTACCCGTACGCTTTTCACCGCAATTAAGGGCAAATTAGACCAATCATTGGCCTTCTAGAAGGTGTCAGGAATGTCAGGAAGCACAGAACACGCACGAATGGGCTACGTGGCGGCATTTCATTGGACCGAACACCTCACTGGATTTAATCCAAGGGCTTGCAATGAATGATTGGAGATCAAGGCTTGATCCAAGGGACGAAAATGAATCAAAGAAAGCACATATGCACACGGATTGCCAGCTTGGCAGCTGAGGGCTTAGGCTATAAATAGGGTTGTAATCCTCCTTATTTTTCATGTAATTTTTTAGTATTGTTATGCTGTCAATTTTATGTTTGAATTGTAGTTTTTTAAAATTCCTTTTGTAACTCTTGAGTTTAATTAATGAAAATTTAGTTTTGGTTCACTTTTGATCTTAATCTTTTATTTTTGTTATATCTCATCTTAGCTTATTAAGAGTTCTCAGTAGCTTAATAATAATTTCTTCAGTTCATATTAAACTTTCTTTCATTAATGTTCAAGTATACTCAAAAATTCCAAAAAATTTAAAAATATTAAAAAAATACAAAAACAATTTTAAAAACAGCTTCAATAAGCTGATTTTTCTAAATAGTTTAAGCTCATATAAGCTGAATAGCTTATGGAGAGTGAAGGTTTAGGTTATAATTGATTTAGTCCAAAAATTCCAAAAAGTCAACAGAAAAAGTCAACTGTCATATGAAGAACATGATGCTGAGGGTTAATTTGATAGATCAAGTAAGATTTTGATGTATTTGGCCTATCTAAAGATAGGCTACATTGGAAAACCCTTCTGTTCATGCTGAAGGGTGTTTTGTAAGTATCACAATTTCCTTTCTAGCTTATTTTAAGCTTATTAGTGATCAGCTTGTTTTTTTTTTTTTTACTTGTGATTTCTTGTTTTTAGATTATAAATAGACTAGATAATCATAGTTTAGAACAAATCTTAGCTTAAAGCAGTTAGGTTAAGGGTAATTTTGCTAGTTAATATATTTAAAGGAGTGTTTGGTTCAATGCTATGCTGAGAGATTTAGAACTTGGTACTGTTCCAGTGCAATTGATTGAGTTTTGTTTGAGCTTATTAAGGATTATAGAAGCTGATTTCATCAGGTTTTAAGTCTTTTGGATTGATTTGAGGTTATTGAGTTAATAGGTAAATTAGTAGAAGCTTATCTGCCATAATAAGCTCTTCATAAGCTGAGCTTATTCTAGCCTTTATTTCTGGCATTTTTTGTGTCCCTTATTGTTGTTAAAGTGGTAATCCAGAAGTTGGTTAAGTTTGATCAAAAAGTGACAAAGTTAAGGCCTTAAAATCTTTCCTACTGCATCAGAATTAGATGTGCAGATCTGCACATGTAGCACTCATCTCAGCTTTTTCAATAAACTGTATCTGCTTATTCATTTGATCAATTTGCCTTAAAATTGTTTTCTATAAAGCTTGTAGTATCAAATTTTAGGATCTTATATAGGATTGCAAAGAGTAGCTTATTCAATAGCTTTTAGACAGTCTGCAAATCAGCCCTCTAGGCTTGTGCAGGCTTGCACAGATTTAAGTTCCAAGTTCCATTTGTTCTAAGCCTCAATAAGGGTAGCAATAGTGGATACAATTTAGGCATAATTAGTTTTTAAATAGTCTGTAGTTCTAGCTTCTTAAATCTGCTTTTGGATTTCCCCATAGAGCTTTTGGCTAGCTTTTACATCAGCTGCAAGTTGGCTGAATACTCATTTTCCTCTGCCCTAATCTATTGCAACTGGCCAACTACTTATCTGCTCATTCCTTGAGCATATTTGGACATATTCAGTTGATTTATGCTTAAAGTAGTGTATTAATCTGTTTTTGAGCATTGGATGATTTTTGGCACTGATTTGCTTATTTTGAGCTTATTTTCAAACTGCTTATTGGTTGTTACTGCTTATTAGGGTTTTGTCACTTTCTGAATTTATTTTTCCTAGACTTAAAACTTAATTTTAGATTTACTCAGAATTTTTCAGATTTTTCCTAAGTCATTTATTATTTTTAAATCATTTAAATAGTTTAAATTAGTTTTAATTCATAAAAAATTCATAAAAAGTAAAAAAAATATTTTTCTTTTTTATAAAATTTTCTTTTTATATTTAGGATTTAAGAAAAAATATTTTACATTTTTAGAGTTTAAAATTTAGAAAATCACTTTTATTTACGTTTTTAAAATTCGTAGCGTAACGTTTTTAAATTCGATTTTCGTTTTTAGGATTACGAGCTTAGAATACTTGTACCCATAGTTTAATTAGTTTTTTTCATTTGCTATTTCATTATTCGTAGTATAAAATCACCAATCATCACTCTTTTACACAATTCACTTCACATAATCGACACCGTAACGAAAACTCGAATTCGACCTTCGTTGGGACTACGACCCGGGGAAAATACATCCGTTGTGTTTTCTTTGGAAAAATAAACCGTACTAAAACGACAAATCAAAGACTCAATATGGCATCTTCAACACAGGTGTGAGTTATGATCCGATGCATATTATTTTCGTCTTGAGAGGAATTCATTATTTTCATAACAATCGAGCGTGATTGAGTATGTAGATTCAAGATAATATATTTTGTTATATTTTCATGTTATCTTGAAGCTAGACAAATAATGACTCCAGTTTCATGTCCATACTCGAAAACTTGTCAATTAGATTCGATGATGATATCAATCATAATTTGAATAATGAATTGATATGTACTCGAAATCTTTCTTGACCCTCACGATCACTCCTTTTAAAAAGAACATAAAAATTTAAGGAATGTGTTCTATTTATTCTAATACTAGTTGTATGTGTGAGGTTAATGACATATTAAGTTACTACTTCGATATTGTCATTTATTTTTATTTGCGAAAAACAATTTATATTATTAAGTATAATATTCTTTGTTTTTGACATATCATGAGTATAAAAATAATTATCTTAACCATTTTTATACAACATACGTAAAATACTAAATGTTTGAAACATTTTTTGTGTGTGTTAGATCAATGCAAGTTTAATACATTTTCTTTTACTTAAATACTAATGTATTAATATAATCTTTTATCTTGTTTAGACAACCCATGGTCAAGCAAGACAAAATGATGTAATGTTTTAGAGACCATGTTACGGATTTTATGAAAGTGTTCAATATTTTGAGGTGATATATTTTTTATACTTAAACCTTTGGAAAAATAATTGTGTAAGACAATATCTTTCGACGCACATGATCACCACTAGTTCCATCCTAAGAAGGTTGCTAAAGCATCTTAAAACTTGAAAGATGTCGAGAACACGTATGCAAGAAAAGTGGTCTATGCCTATATGCAATGCAAAATCAATTACGCAACTTAGTGCAAGAAGTCTAGTCTAAGTCCTATTGACGCATAAGCCGAAAAACTAATAATCAACACATAGCAACAAGGGATGTAAAATGCTTGTGATTATAGATATAATTAGCTCAACTAAAGATAACTATAAGCACTAAAAAAATATTAACTAACAATACTAGGACACAAAGAAAAACAAATAGTCATTTAGCATAACACACAAAAATACTTATCGACATTTTGTGTATTAAGTATAACAATTTATACTAAGCTTACCAAGTTACTTTGAAAATACGTCAAGGTTCAAAAGTTGAAACGCCCTTTTTCAGTTTAACCAAAAATTTACGCAAACGGCATGACCAAAAAGACCTTTAGTTGAAAATCAAGGACTCTAATATACTTTCATTTAGAACTAATTCATAAAAGTATTTTTCAAATGAAAGTAGACTCAACTTCGTTTAAAATGATGGGTGACACGACTCCTACGGACTTATGGTTGATTTTATATGAATTTCTGAAAATGACCCAATACTGAAAACAGACAGACAGATGCACGGTACCGTTAAATATAACGGTACCGTCCTATATTTAGTGGTACCGTGACTTGTTTCCTGATTCAGTTTATTATTTTAGTGCGGAGACTCGACGGAAAGATGTAAAATTTAATAAACTAGATACCAAACATATAAAATATATATTAAGCATCATTTCCACGTTTAGGACTGAAAAAGACATTTAGGATAATACTTTTACTACAAAATAATGGTTTGTCCCAAACACTCCTTTTAAAACCGCATGACTGTACGACTCGTTCTAAATACATGACTGGACACTTACAAACTCTATTCTTTTATTAGTTTAAGAAAACCTTCAAGCTAGTATGACAAAGTATACTTAACAACAAAAATTGTAAGTATTAAGCAACTAAATATTTTTCATATTTTATCACCTTCATGGGTAATTTGATACATGGATCGTACTCAATTTTGAAAACCATTTGTTTTAAAATTTTGAGCGACGTGGCTCTCGTACCAATTGTGGAAACCATAGAGGGGGGGGGGGTTTGAATTCGTTTTCACTAAAAAACTTAAAAACTTTTTGTATCAAACACCCAAACAAGTGTGACGTAATATGAAAAGTGTAAACAATGATCAAACAACATTTAGAGATGGCATAAAGTAAACTACAACATAAACACAATAAAACCATGACACATGCATAATCAACATAATAAAAGCAACAAAACACACAAACATAAACGCAATGCAAATATAAATATAAAGCGATAAAGAATAAAATAAAAGTAAAGAGATAAGTAAGAAGGCGCAAACCGGACACAATGATTTATAGTGGTTTGGTCACGAATCTCCTCTTCACCATACTCCACTCCTCGAGTACCCAACTCGAGAGTTACTTCACTAATCAACAAGCTCCCTTCAGGCGGAGAAAACCGTATAACGTCGCTTATCCTTATTTCCGATACTAAGCTAAATGTCGAGTACTAATCTTAGCTAGTACCAATCTACCACGATCTACATGATCCTTCCTACTACACACAATCAACCCACTTGACTCGATCTACCCGATCTATCCTTGATCCACTTGATCAACACACTAGCCCACAAGCTACAAGAGATCTCCAATATCTCAACAAGATCACAATGATCTACTCTCACTTGACTCGATCTACCCGATCTACCCCTGATCCTCTTGATCAACACACAAGCCCATAAGCTACAAGAGATCTTTAAGATCTCAACATGATCACAATGATCTACTCCCACTTGACTCGATCTACCCGATCTACCCATGATCCTCTTGATCAACACACAAGCCCACAAGCTACAAGAGATCTCCAAGATCTTAACAAGATCATAATGATCTACTCTCACAAACTCTAAAAAAAAAATGAACTTGACGTATGCAAGGATACAACAAGTATGTAACAAGTGTTACAAATGCACTAACTATAACTACAACACTTTGTATCTTCTTTGATACCTTGTGTTCTTCTCTTGCACTAGTAGAGGAATGAAGGTGATCACTTGGTTGGATGATTGGATCACTCTTAAACAAACTAAGACTCTCTAAATGATCAAAGAAAGTGATCTAAGTAAGAAGGGATTAGACTAGAGAAATCTAACTGGAAAAATCAAGTTGGAAGTGTAAAATGGTCCACTATTTGTAGGCAAAGAAAAAACTAGCCGTTACGTACGGACGGTACCACTAAATACGCAACGGTACCACTAAATTTAGTGGTACCGTGGTACCGTCCCAGATAGGGACGCTCCAAATTTTGTTTTTAGTGGTGAAAGTTTATTTGGAAAAGTTTGGAGCTGATTTGGGGGGGAGGGGAATAGTTGTTGGTGATTTTAAACTTATTTTTCAAAATAAAACATTTCTTTTAAATTCAAAAATAATTTGTAAAATGTATTTTTGAAAAAAAAAAAATCTCACATTAAAAATGTGAAGTTTAGAAAAAAAATCTATTTCTTTGATCATCCATCAAGTTTAAAATTGTTTGTTCATACCTTGAGTGATTTACGTCGGGTTGAGAATCTACGACTCAGTTGAGGCATACTTGATAAGTTGAAAGATGTTGATGTAAGTATGCGTTGATAATTCGTGTTTACAAGTAACTTACGCATTTTACTTTATGCATTACAAGTTACATGTTTATCATAGAACATTCATATGATGAGGCACGTGATTATGTGGAAATATGCTAAGGGTTAAGAAGATAAAATCTTCAAGGTTGTGAGGTTAGTGATAAGGTTCTAGTGGGGTTATCTATGTTGATGAAGAAGGGTTATCTCAACTTATCCTAGCGGTTCTTCGCTTGAAGTGTGTGGAAGATGAGTGGGATGCGGAAGCATTGGTATTGTAGAATGAAGGTTGAAAAGTGTAGATAAGTTGAGAAGATAATGGATACGGAAGTAACCAAACATATGGTGTGTTTAGTACCATGCGGAAGTGAAAAGGGAAAAAGCTAAGGAATCAGAAGATAGACAAAATCTATTCTGATAGAAGACGGTTCTGGTTCAAGACTACAGCGAGTGGCTTTTGATAGTGTTTTATAAACAGTGAGAATTGAAGACAAAATAAACTGTCTCAGCAGACAACGGTCTGATGGTACCGTTAAATTTAGCGGTACCGTCCCCTATTTAAGGGTACCGTGACCTGCTGAGCTCAGTTTTGACCCATAATTAGATTTTTGACACAGAAATTTCACATATGTTGTGATTTTTATGGACCTTAGATTAAAGGAATTTATACCAAATAAATTCTTTTATGAATGAATCCATAGGGATTCGATGAACGCTGATCGAGAACGAGAAATGACATTTAGTTGCATTTCGCAAATTAAATATACTTTAAATATTTCGGATGAAATATTTAAGTTGTCATATGAATTTAAGAGGATTTTACGAATAAATCTCGCTGATTTAGTGAGACTTTTCGACACGAGGAGAGAATTTATACCTAATAAATTCTTTTTACGAGATAAATGGTACTAGACGAGAAGAGATGACTTTTATATTTCCGAGGAAATACATAGGTAGTTATTAGGGTGATGTAAAGGATGACTTAATATTTCCAGTGAAATATTTAAAAAGTCATGAGAAGAGACATGAGAGATGACTTCAATATTTCCAATGAAATATTCAAGTAGTCATAAGAGGAATGTAATTGATGACTTAATATTTCCAGTGAAATATTTAAAAAGTCACGAGACGAGACGTAAGGGATGACTTCAATATTTCCAGTGAAATATTTAAGTAGTCATGCGAGGGATTTAAAGGACGCATTTGAACACATGGGAATTGTGATATTCACGGAATATGTTCCATCATTCCTAGATCTAGACGAAGATGGTTAGAGGATTCTCATTTGAGAGGTTTGGTTGATTTACGGATTTTGATATGCTTCGCACGCGAGTGTTTCACGAGGTTTTGAAAGACGTTAAGCAAGGCCTATGGTGCTGATTCGCAGCAAGTTTTGGGATCTTAAGAAGTGTATATTCACACGAGGACGAAAGGAACTACTAATCACTTATATAGTAACTCGTGAGTCCTTTGTAACCCGAAAGTTGATGTTACCTTTTAGCTTTTGGATGAGCGTTTTAACATATGTTGTTAAAAGCCTTGAATATGATATTTCGGATATGACATTTAACAATTGCGATCGCAAGTTAAACTTACTTGAATATTTCGGATGAAATATTTAAGTTGTCAAACCTACTCCGAGTTCTACTAGGTTTGTATCTAACCTTCCCATGACAAAAGGGTTTATTACTTAGAAGAAGGCGAAATGATGACCAGGAAATCTGGATAACTTCGCGACTACTTTAACTTATAGGTTTTGACACTAGTGTATGACTATATGATGTCTAAGGGTTCATAGTGATAGGCATACCTAATTCCTAATGTGTTAAAAGGACATAGTGTGGGTGCAAAATTTACAAGCAAATAATGTAAAATGCACATAAGGAATAAATGCAAACATCATGCAAAACATGATAATCATTTAGCATTTAAAATCATAAATACATTCAATCATATCTTACGAGAACATATTATCATTTTGAAACGCATATGTGGGATGCAAGTAATTTAGGTTCGCTAAGGAGGATCCTAATTGTAATGCCTGAAATTCAGATAACATGTAAAATGACCAAAATGCCCTTATGACTTAAAAATTCAATTAAAGGCTATAATAAGCATCAAATTAATTCAAATCTTATGAAATAAATTACATAAAGGTAAAATAAACTTAAGACAAGTCTTGTAATAATTTTCATATGTCCAAAATAATTATCATGTTACCACAAATAATTTTGAAAACCGAGTATACATTGTTTTTAATTATTTCGGTATAAATAAAATTAGTTTAAGTGAAGATAAATACAAACAATTAAGGATATGATCAACCAAAATTAAAATATGATTTTGTTTACAAATATGGGCCGATCCTTAAGCATAAAATCCCATTAGAACCGGTATTTTACTTTCTATATAATTTATATCACTTATTCCTTACTATTTTCACATACCGTAAATCACAAAACCACCAAATAATTCATCTCTCATTCCTGCGAATTTCTGCAGGTCCAAGACTATTTTTCCTGAGTTCATTATATTGCTAGGAAGCCAAGAAAATTAGTACTTCGAATTATAGAGGCCTGGATTCTTTGTTGTCGAATTTTGTTCAAAACGTGAGGTAAATCCCCTTGTAATTCATACGATCAAGCTAAAATTATTTTGGCATTTTTCCTGAGTCTCTTATATCATATGTGATCTTTGAAAATTGTATACAAGGTCGTGGGATCATTCGTGTGCTCATGGGAATTATTGGTGTCGTATTATTCAATCCGAGGAGTTTAATTCGTTCAGCCTGTTCTTTTTGTTCCAGATCTGGTTTGGTATTTTTCCCATGATCTATACATCATATAAGTCTCAAATAAAATGATAGAATCGTACCATGCATGATCTATAAATTATTTGTGAATTAAACCTTAAAAATGTAATAAAACTCTAAATAATTATACGCAAATTTTCTGGGCATGAGCACTATTTTATGTGGACTCTATATAATATATATGACCTCATAAAAATACTAATTCGAATTGTTGAGGCTTGGATCATGTTTTGTGAAATTTTGTTGTAATCGCTAATTTAGAAAATAAAGAAAAGAAATAAAATAAAAAGGAAAGGAGTTAGGGTTAGGATTTTGGTGTGCGATTCTGGTCATTTAATGATGTTTAAGGTTGTTGATAATTATGGTGTAATGATTGGGAAAGCATGCTAGGGTTTGTGATGGTTTTGTAACTAACGAATTGAAAATAAAAAGAAAAGGGGATGTTTTGTAATTTTTTGAAGCTCGTGGGTATTTTTGTAATGTGTTTTTAATCAGGGACTAATCATGTAAAAATATAAAATAAGGGCCATGTGTGTTAGATTTGTAAATAAAAGGTTTAAAAAGGTAATTATATAAAATTGTTAATTCGAATTAAAATAATTAAACTAGAGGGACTAAAAGTGTAAATTCTAGAAACTTGAAGTCATTTTGAGTAAATAATAATATTAAGAGTGTTTTGTGTAATTTTGAGTATTTATGGGCCTATTGTGTAATTATTATGGAATTATGATTTAATTAATAAGTTTTGTAAACTTAAGGGACAAATTGTGTAAATTCTGAAATTTGAGGGGCTGAATAGTGCTATATGAATATTCTGATGTGACATCCTGAATTTTGGTAAAATAATATGCTTGTTTGGTAAATATGGATATTAGAGGGATTAAATCATGAATTATGTAAATATAAGGTTTGTTTTGTAAATATTATAACTGGAGCTGTGTAAACTGTAAAATTATGAAACTAAAGGGATTATGATGTCATTCTGAATAAAATGAGTATTAAATCAGTAACTTGAAGTATTTTCATGTTATACCTTTGAAATTGGTGAAATTACAATTAAAACCCTAAACTATGTGAACTTGTCATAATTAACCCTGGACTTTGGTAACTTGATAAAATGTACTTAAATTCCATAATAACCTTGAAATAAGGACTTAACCTAATCTGTAACACCAATGTCTTGTTAATTCTGGAAACCTGCTAAATATGGAAACCTGCTAATTATGGAAACTTACTAAATCTGGAAAGTTACTAAAAATAGAAAGTTACTTAAAATGGAAAGGTAAACTAAAAGTAATGATCTGAATTAGAGTCTGTAGTAATTCTGTCTTCTACTTCCTTAGGTGTGAAGAAGGAGAAGGCCTGATCTTATTTCTGTGTTTGTTTACTTTTCTGCTGTGCTAGTAAGGTACAGATATTCCGCCCTCTTTCAGTAAGGGCAATTTCCTTCTCTTAACTTTGATTCTGATCTCTGTTTCATATTAGGATTCCCTAAGCCATTGCTATGTTCCCTTTGTTTGTGAACCTTTGATATGATCCTTTATTCTGTGAACTCTGATTTGAACTTGATTTATTTCTGAACCTCTGATATATATTATTCCTGAAATATTTGACATGAACCTTTTGACATGAACATTTATTTATGACCCTCTGATATGATATCTGACTCTGACCACGGTTTGATACCCGAGCCAACTCACTAGGCATGAGGTGTTCATGTCCTTGTCATTGATGCACCGATGACTTGACTCTAGGGTAGGAGAGAGATGACCTATCCCGTCCCTGACTTTATTTTATCTGGTGTTTATTGGTAGACTCTGGCCACCTGGGGCGTATGGATGCATCCTAGATTTGTTCTGTCTCTGTTATCTGTTATTATTTACTGTTTACATGTATACCTCTGGTGACTGATGGTGTGTGCGATACACGTCTTTCACAACCTCTGGGAGCTGATCACTCCATATATATATATTTGATACATGAGGTCACCCCTCATATTATCTGGTTACTTGAGAGGCATCCCCTCTGGATTACTGATATGGCTATATGATTATGATATCTCTGTTTTCTGGGCTCGTGGTGGATTACTGTTCCTTTACTTTACTTTTCCTTTACCTTTGCTTTTCCTTACCTTTCCCCTTTATCCTTATTCATTGCTGTATTCTGATTATGTCTGTTGATCTGTATTCCTGATTTCTCTGCACTTGTATCCGTTACTGCTTTGTTATTATTATATCTGTTCACTGAGCTCTCGTAGCTCAGCCGCATTTCTTTTCCTGCGGCAGGTTTTAGTAGGAAGCTGGGAATGAGTGGAGAGTGTACCTTTGGACTTAGAAGATTGGGTAGCTATTCTGGATTAGAGTTGACTAGAAGATTATATATTTTAGAATTAGTGTTTTTGGAAGTTTTCATTTGTAACCTTGTAGTTTCAGTATTTCATCTGTAACCTTTGAGATTTTTGTATTACTGTAGATGTATGCTTTGTTTTGATCTGATATGGAGCCATTATTGTGACATCTTTACCCTTGTCGGGTCGGGGTGTTACAATTTATGGTATCAGAGATACAGGCTGCGACTCGTAATACATTTACCCTTGACCTGTGAAGTTTGGACCACTAAGTCTCCACTGTAGGCGCTCATAAGATAACCTGTAAGAATTTTCTCTAGGATTTCCCTATAAGAAACTTAAAATCTGACCAGTGAGGAATGGGTAGACTATAAGGCATTTTCTTAAGTATCATTGCTTCCGCATCACTCTGATTCATGCCTTTCTTTTGATTAAAGCCTGTTGAAATCACTCTTGGAGATTCAAAACGTATGTCTTGCACCACCTAAGATTTGAAACTTTGAAAGCATTGAGACTTGCATAGTAATTCCCTGACACTATTTGATCCTTGTCTTCAGATTCCGACTCTAACCCCTGAACCTTCTATTAATCATTCTGATCTCTTCGGGCATTCTGATAATTTCCATGAAGATGATACACCTGATACAATCTGTTAGTTGTTTCTTCCTTCTGATAATCATCTATGAATCTTCTGACATTAATTGATTTAGCCTTAACCACCTCTGTTCCCATGAGAAGTCTTATGATGTTTGACCACGAGTATAAAAATGTTTTCCCTCTTAGTCGAAACAGTAAGATCTGCTTTGTTGATCCGTCTTCCTTTGATAGTTAACTTTGATTTTATTCTGATAAGAGATTGATTGAACCCTCAAAATATTGACAACTATCCTCCTATGCCTCATCTTTGGCATTTGAAACAATTTTGAACTTCCTAACATGATTACCGATTGTTAAACTCCTTGCTAGCACTATTACTCTGGAGACTCGTGTGTTACTTTCACGGTTATGAAGTTTTCCTTGAAACCATTTTTTTTGTACACCAATGATTGAACTTTATCTTGAAAATTTAATGACACCCTTAGTTTTTCGAAGATGATTCCTAGTTTGAACCATCAAGTCTTCACCGGACTGCGAAGTAGGATTTGACATGATACCGAGAGATTGTCTAGCTGCCAAGCGAAGATGTCCTTCGGATCATACCAGATGACGTGAGTAACCAGAAAGAGCAACAACCGAAGACCAGGAAGTAAGCCGCTTAAGTATATCTTCTGGGAGTATTCCACTACCTGATTTTGATCTTCATTCCGATCTGTTTGATAAACAGTTTGATACTCCTCCGACTATTCCGGAAGGTCATTTAACCCTAATGTGTTTGACACATTCTATGAATTTATTTCCCATGCCGGATATAAATGTATCATCTGATACTACTCTGTCTTGAAAAAACCCATTACTACTCCTATGAGAACTCTGGTGATTATTAAACACGGATATAGGAAGTTTATTTCCCCCTTCTGAATAATGAATCTTGCCGCCAACTAGTTCCTTTTGGAATGATATGATGATAATTTTTGTCTCGTTATGAAGTTGTTAACTGAGCATGATGATGCTAATAACCGATATTCTATACGCTTCATTTTTGACAATTATACGCTGATCCAACCTACCTGCCACTTATGCTAAATAGGTGATCAAGACTCCAACACCTTGAATTGTTCGCTTATTTATTTCCACACTCTGATGAATCATGTACTTGACCTTGATATATGAACTATCCGTCTGGCTTGGCGACCGTGCTCATCCTACGAATCCGTTTACTCTGGGTATATTTGATTTTGAATTCTTTTGGTTATGGATTGGCTAACTCTTCATAAAGCTACCATAGACTACCGTATCTGAAATATGACTCTTAACAAATCTGTTTTACTTTTATTATGATGACTCTCAGCCGCTTGAATCTGTTAAGATTAATGTTGCTATGGAAGCACATACTCCGATCTCATTTGATTGTCGAATTTCTCCTGACACCATTAATATCCCTTAGAAGTTTTGGGCATTGGAAGTTTTATTGTACAAATATTCTGATGTTTTCTGATGAAACTCTTGAGTTTTCCCCTTCTGTTGCAAAGTAGAATTGACTTTGAACCGACCTCAATCGACGACACATGGTGCTATAGAAGTTGAGAGATTGAAGAAGTTGATGGATTATGATGTTGTTCACCCCAGTGTTTCTTTTGAATACCCTATTAATTTATGAAGAAGAAAGAGAAAATCCTACGTCAGCGTGTCAACTATCGTAAACCTAATTGTATCACTACCCCGTATCCTGTAATGACAACAGTTTGAGTTGGCGAATTTCGAACTGTGCCGGAAGACCTGTCAGAAACACACCGTCTTGTTCTCTATTCATTTTAGTTGTACTAACGTGAATTGAGAGCAGAAGCAGACTCGCGAAGGGAAGATGCACAGTGACCATGTTAGAAGTTCACGTCACCACAATGTCCAGAAGAAGTGTCGAAGGCTTGAGGGGCCAGACTCAAGTTTATAATTCCTTTACACCCTATGATCATACGACAGACTGCATGGACTTGGAAGAAGATCATGTATTGAAGGAATGATAATTCTGAAGCAAACATTTACGTTTGGAAGAGTTGATTCTGTGAAGGATGAAACTATGGATGACGTACTTTACTTAACTTACTTAAATTTCCGTTACCAGATGATAAGATCATTTGAATGATTTAGACCCTCTGTTAGTAATTCCGTTATGCATTCATTCTACGTATGTAGGCCGATGGGTTGTTATGAGGATTTTGAAGAAACCTCTGGTATTGTCTGAGTTGATTCTGATGAGTGACGAAGGATTGACGCTATTGGCGACGTATCCGGTTCTGATAGACATTTTAGACCTATTCCGTTAACTCTTTCGAGTAGTTCGTTTCTCCTCTTAGTTATGATGTTGATTCTGATGACCTCTGAGACTGTAGTTGGATTAGATGGATTAAGATAAGTTTTTCTGTTCATGACTTGAGATAAAGTATGACCATCATGAGGGCATATTTATATGATGCCAGTATTATGACGTCTGGCCAACGTGATAATACTTACATCATATAACGTGCACTTGTTGTGGGCATAGGATATTTCGAGAAGTGCCTTAGAAGCTTTAGAAATTCTGATAACTGTTTGAGATCGTCTGCGTTAGTGAGACTTTAAGTTCATTCAACCTATACGCGTAATCTGCTTTCACCGTTATGCGAATTGATACATCTGGATTCTCGTCACGCGTTTTGCTGACCTCTGTACTTCTGATAACTATCTTAGGTTACATTGTAGAACTTTATGCCAATTGATGTTATCAATAATCTATTTCCTGCACGTTCTAATCTGATTTGTCTAATCAATGTCTGTGAACGGCATATCCGTCAAAACCCTATGTATTTCTTTGTCTCTTTCGAGAGAATCTGATTTTCATCTTCTACTTTCGGTATGTTATTCTTCTGATCTGGATTCAGTATGTTATGTCTGTTCTGAGGTTCTGAAACAATTTTGGAATCTACAAGTTCGAGTCATGAGAAACAAATCTTTCATATGTCTGTTCACCGTCAGTTGTGTTTCTGTTTCGTTTCACCTCAATTCTCGTCCTAGTCTGTTATGTCTTTGTTTTGTTTTCTGCTCTCTTTTCGTTCTGCTTTCTGCAAATTTCGAGGACGAAATTTTTTTGTTAGTGGGGAAGAAGTTGTAAAACCTGAAATTCAGATAACATGTAAAATGACCAAAATGCCCTTATAACTTAAAAATTCAATTAAAGGCTATAATAAGCATCAAATTAATTCAAATCTTATGAAATAAATTACATAAAGGTAAAATAAACTTAAGACAAGTCTAGTAATAATTTTCATATGTCCAAAATAATTATCATGTTACCACAAATAATTTTGAAAACCGAATATACATTGTTTTTAATTATTTCGGTATAAATAAAATTAGTTTAAGTGAAGATAAATACAAACAATTAAGGATATGATCAACCAAAATTAAAATCTGATTTTGTTTACAAATATGGGCCGATCCTTAAGCATAAAATCCCATTAGAACCGGTATTTTACTTTCTATATAATTTATATCACTTATTCCTTCCTATTTTCACATACCGTAAATCACAAAACCACCAAATAATTCATCTCTCATTCCTGTGAATTTCTGGAGGTCCAAGACTATTTTTACTGAGTTCATTATATTGCTAGGAAGCCAAGAAAATTAGTACTTCGAATTATAGAGGCCTGGATTCTTTGTTGTCGAATTTTGTTCAAAACGTGATGTAAATCCCCTTATAATTCATACGATCATGCTAAAATTATTTTGGCATTTTTCCTGAGTCTCTTATATCATATGTGATCTTTTAAAATTGTATACAAGGTCGTGGGATCATTCGTGTGCTCGTGGGAATTATTGGTGTCGTATTATTCAATCCGAGGAGTTTAATTCGTTCAGCCTGTTCTTTTCGTTCCAGATCTGGTTTGGTATTTTTCCCATGATCTATACATCATATAAGTCTCAAATAAAATGATAGAATCGTACCATGCATGATCTATAAATTATTTGTGAATTAAACCTTAAAAACGTAATAAAACTCTAAATAATTATATGCGAATTTACTGGGCATGAGCACTATTTTATGTGGACTCTATATAATATATATGACCTCAGAAAAATACTAATTCGAATTGTTGAGGCTTGGATCATGTTTTGTGAAATTTTGTTGTAATCGCTAATTTAGAAAATAAAGAAAAGAAATAAAATAAAAAGGAAAGGAGTTAGGGTTAGGGTTTTGGTGTGAGATTCTGGTCATTAATGATGTTTAAGGTTGTTGATAATTATGGTGTAATGATTGGGAAAGCATGCTAGGGTTTGTGATGGTTTTGTAACTAACGAATTGAAAATAAAAAGAAAAGGGGATGTTTTGTAATTTTATGAAGCTCGTGGGTATTTTTGTAATGTGTTTTTAATCAGGGACTAATCATGTAAAAATATAAAATAAGGGCCATGTGTGTTAGATTTGTAATTAAAAGGTTTAAAAAGGTAATTATATAAAATTGTTAATTCGAATTGAAATAATTAAACTAGAGGGACTAAAAGTGTAAATTCTGGAAACTAGAAGTCATTTTGAGTAAATAATAATATTAAGAGTGTTTTGTGTAATTTTGAGTATTTATGGGCCTAATGTGTAATTATTATGGAATTATGATTTAATTAATAAGTTTTGTAAATTTAAGGGACAAATTGTGTAAATTCTGAAATCTGAGGGGCTGAATAGTGCTATATGAATATTCTGATGTGACATTCTGAATTTTGGTAAAATAATATGCTTGTTTGGTAAATATGGATATTAGAGGGATTAAATCATGAATTATGTAAATATAAGGTTTGTTTTGTAAATATTATAACTAGAGGGGTGTAAACTATAAAATTATGAAACTAAAGGGATTATGATGTCATTCTGAATAAAATGAGTATTAAATCAGTAACTTGAAGTATTTTCATGTTATACCTTTGAAATTGGTGAAATTACAATTAAAACCCTAAACTATGTGAACTTGTCATAATTAACCCTGGACTTTGGTAACTTGATAAAATGTACTTAAATTCCATAATAACCTTGAAATAAGGACTTAACCTAATCTGTAACATCAGTGTCTTGTTAATTCTGGAAACCTGCTAAATATGGAAACCTGCTAATTATGGAAACTTACTAAATCTGGAAAGTTACTAAAAATAGAAAGTTACTTAAAATGGAAAGGTAAACTAAAAGTAATAATCTGAATTAGAGTCTGTAGTAATTCTGTCTTCTACTTCCTTAGGTGTGAAGAAGGAGAAGGCCTGATCTTATTTCTGTGTTTGTTTACTTTTCTGCTGTGCTAGTAAGGTACAGATATTCCGCCCTCTTTCAGTAAGGGCAATTTCCTTCTCTAAACTTTGATTCTGATCTCTGTTTCATATTAGGATTCCCTAATCCATTGCTATGTTCCCTTTTTTTGTGAACCTTTGATATGATCCTTTATTCTGTGAACTCTGATTTGAACCTGATTTATTTCTGAACCTCTGATATATATTATTCCTGAAATATTTGACATGAACCTTTTGACATGAACCTTTATTTATGACCCTCTGATATGATATCTGACTCTGACCACGGTTTGATACCCGAGCCAACTCACTAGGCATGAGGTGTTCATGTCCTTGTCATTGATGCACCGATGGCTTGACTCTAGGGTAGGAGAGAGATGACCTATCCCGTCCCTGACTTTATTTTATCTGGTGTTTATTGGTAGACTCTGGCCACCTGGGGCGTATGGATGCATCCTAGATTTGTTCTGTCTCTGTTATCTATTATTATTTAGTGTTTACATGTATACCTCTGGTGACTGATGGTGTGTGCGATACACGTCTTTCACAACCTCTGGGAGCTGATCACTCCATATATATATATTTGATACATGAGGTCACCCCTCATATTATCTGGTTACTTGAGAGGCATCCCCTCTGGATTACTGATATGGCTATATGATTATGATATCTCTGTTTTCTGGGCTCGTGGTGGATTACTGTTCCTTTACTTTACTTTTCCTTTACCTTTGCTTTTCCTTACCTTTCCCCTTTATCCTTATTCATTGCTGTATTCTGATTATGTCTGTTGATCTGTATTCCTGATTTCTCTGCACTTGTATCCGTTACTGCTTTGTTATTATTATATCTGTTCACTGAGCTCTCGTTGCTCAGCCGCATTTCTTTTCCTGCGGCAGGTTTTAGTAGGAAGCTGGGAATGAGTGGAGAGTGTACCTTTGGACTTAGAAGATTGGGTAGCTATTCTGGATTAGAGTTGACTAGAAGATTATATATTTTAGAATTAGTGTTTTTGGAAGTTTTCATTTGTAACCTTGTAGTTTCAGTATTTCATCTGTAACCTTTGAGATTTTTGTATTACTGTAGATGTATGCTTTGTTTTGATCTGATATGGAGCCATTATTGTGACATCTTTACCCTTGTCGGGTCGGGGTGTTACACTAATTACTACTTGTTCAAAGTGAAATCCTAACGGGAGATAAAGTTCACCGATGTAAACTATCTTTAGTCAAATGTAGGAATGAAAAATTTTCAAGTTAGAGAATGAGTATGAGACTATCACTAGTGGTGCTCAATTCAGGCTAAACACGACCATTTTTACAGGTTATACCACGAACCCAACTTCTCTCCTAGAAGAAATTCAACCGTTAGGTCACATTGAATTTCTAGTGCGATAGGTTCTCCTGTAGTCATTCTCATGTTAGAAAAATTCAAATTCCTATATTTGCCTATCGAATTATAGCAAAGATGATATTGGCTTATTTGGCTAATACATGGCCTAATATGACTCAACTTACCATATTTTGAAAGTCGGTTAAGAAGATGACATGTCTTACACAACTCCTAACTAAGGCAAGCAAAATGTTTTAATATCGTGTTTGAGATTTAAAGGTTATTTGATGGAGATGGTGCATTTTATGATCTCTTAGGTAACACCTTTGTTTGTTGAGTTGTTGCATGTTATTTTAACATGATTTGGTTTGCTAGAACCAAGAGATGCTTTAATGTGATACAATGTAGAATATACTACATCGAGAGTGTTTCAAGAATGCTCCTTTCCATATCTTGATAAAAGAATTAATAAATGTTATTTACCTCAATAGATCTTGTGAGTATTATATTTGAAATGAGACATATTGTATATTTCAACAAATATGTTTTTCTAAGAGGAAACTTATCACTCTTACGAATGCTTAGTAAAACAAGTATTTTAGTGTATGACCAATTTTACTTGTTTATGCAATGACACATGTTGTATTGGGTTATTATTCAACTCTAATATCCTATATTTGTTAACAAGATGCAATGTATTCTCTTGTAACATAACCATTCATGTTAAAAAGAAAATAAGATGCATAAGATATGTTGATGGAAATAATGTTCTAAAAAAGTTATTTATATCTTTCGATTACTTCACGTTTTGAGGATGACAAAATGTGAAATCACGATACGTTAAAATCAACGTAAACAAGTCTTTAATCGGAAGATCCCGTTTCTACGCAAATCACTCTAGAACAAAGTTACAACTTGAACTTGTGATCAAAGAAGTGAATTTATGTTTTGAGAATTCACATTTTAAATGGGACAAAACATTTTTTCTAAAATACACATGACAAATTATTTTTGAAATATTAAGAAATGTTTTAATGGAAAAATAAGTTTGAAAATCACAACAGCTATTTTTCCCCCCAAAATCAGCTCCAACCTTCCCCAAATAAGTTTTCACCAGAAAAGACAAAATTTGGAGCGTCCTAGTCTATGACGGCTCCACAGTACCGTTAAATTTAACGGAGCCGTGGGGTATTTAACGGAGCCGTCCGTACAAAATTTTCTGTAACGTTCAGATTTTCTTTGCCTATAAATACCCACCCCTTTCACAGTTTTTAGGCATCCTTTCACACACAAAACTTTCTGAGTTGAATACTCTCTTCACACTTTCTTTCTTAGATCATTTAGGTTAGTTTTTCTTTTTTTCAAGAGTGATCCAATCATCCTTCAAGTGATCCTCTTCATTAGCAAGAGAAGAACACAAGTGTCCAAATTGACACAAGGTGTTATCATTCCTCTTCATTAGCAAGAGAAGAACACAAGTGTCCAAGTTGACACAAGGTGTTATCATTCCTCTTCATTAGCAAGAGAAGAACACAAGTGTCCAAGTTGACACAAGGTGTTATCATTCCTCTTCATTAGCAAGAGAAGAACACAAGTGTCCAAGTTGATACAAGGTGTTATCATTCCTTCTCATTAGCAAGAGAAGAACTCAAAGTATTCAAGAAGATACAAGAGTTGTAGTTGTTAGGTCTTGTAACACTTGTTACATCCTTGTTGTATCTTAGCATACATCAAGATTATCTTTCTTTTGTGAGAGTGTGAGTGAAGATCATTGTGATCTTAAGAGATAGTGAAGATCTCTTGAAGCCATTGGGCTTGT
Source organism: Artemisia tridentata subsp. tridentata (assembly GCA_021014915.2). Lineage (NCBI taxonomy): Eukaryota > Viridiplantae > Streptophyta > Magnoliopsida > Asterales > Asteraceae > Artemisia > Artemisia tridentata. Next base: position 167,343,074 of record CP139501.1, on the reverse strand, counting down.
GTGTGAGTAGTCAAAGGATCTAGAGTAGTTAGATTAAGTAGAGTGAAGTGAGAGTTGATCTTTGTGATCGTGTTGAGATCTTGGTGATATCTTGAAGCCATTGGGCTTGAGTGTTTGGTCACGTGGACCTTGGTAGATTGGTGCTAGCTAAGATTAGCACTCGACATTTAGCTTAGTGTCGGTAATAGGATAAGCGATGTGTACAGTTTTCTCCGCCTGAAGGGAGGTTGTTGACATAGTGCTTGAAACTCTCGAGTGTGGTACTTGGGGAGTGGAGTAGAGCGAAGAAGAGCTTCGTAGCCGAACCACTATAAATCCTTTGTCTCAGTTTGATCTTTCCAACTCTACTCTTTACTTTCATTAGTTTATATTAGCTAGCTTAGTGTGTAGTTCATATTGGTGTTGATTGATTACACATAGAGTTCGAATCAAAGTTTCCAATAGCCAACTTTTAAAACAAGATTTTTAAAAGAATTTTAAACCGGTAAACTATTCAACCCTCCTTCTAGTTTCCCACAATTGGTATCAGAAGCCACGTCAGTCAAGATTTTAAAGTATATTGTATTTTAAAACTTGAATCGATCAATGGATTCTGACAAATATCTAGAAGGGCAATCTATGCAAAGACCACCACTTTTCGAAACCGATTGTTTTATATATTGGAAAACAAGATTCGAAACGTATGTGAAATCAAAAGACATTGATCTTTGGCATGTTATTACTGAGGGTGACTTTCAACCTATTCAAATGAATCCGGAAACTAAAAAGGATGAAATAGTTTCTTATGATAAACAAAGTGATGAACTTAAAAGGAAATTAGCCAAAAATAATGAGGCTAAAATGATGATTTATAATGCTTTGCCTAAAAAGGAATTCGAAAGAATTTTTATGTGTAATACGGCAAAAGATATTTGGAAAACTTTGTTAGTCACTCACCAAGGTAATAACCAAGTCAAGGAGAACAAGATAGATCTTCTTGTTCAACCATATGAACAATTTTCCATTACGGAAGATGAATCTATAGATAATGCTTTTGCTAGATTCAATACTATTATTACTAGTCTTAAAGCTCTTGATGAAGGTTACTCTAGCAAGAATTATGTTAGGAAGTTCCTTAGGGCTCTACATCCTAAATGGAGAGCAAAGGTTACCGCCATTGAAGAGTCAAAGGACTTGGCGATGTTGTCACTCGATGAACTTATAGGAAACTTGAAAGTTCACGAGATGATAATTAAGAAAGACTCCGATATAGTCAAAGGCAAAAGCGAGAGAGTTAGATCTCTAGCATTGAAAGCCAAGAAAGAGTCTAGTGATGAGGAATGTTCGAGTTCCGATAGTGAAGATGAGGAATATGTATTAGCGGTTAGGGACTTTAAAAAGTTCTTTAGGAGAAGAGGTAGGTTCGTTAGGCAACCTCGTGATGAGAAGAAGACATCACAAAAGAACCATGCTGAAAAGAAAGGGACAAGTGATAGGAAATGCTTTAGATGCGGAGATCCTAATCACCTCATAGGAGAGTGTCCCAAGCCACCGAAAGTCTACAACCAACGAGCTCTCATAGGACGCTCCTGGAGTGATAGCGGTGATGATGAAGAAAAGAAGCCCAAGGATGAAACATGTCTAATGGCTCATGCTTCTAATGAGATATGCTTGGGAATTGACTTGGAGCCTGACGAATGGGTCAAGGATAGTGGATGCACTAACCATATGACGGGTAACCGAAGTTTATTCTCATCATACAAGGCATACAACGGAGGTAATGTCACTTTCGGTAGCAAACTTAAGGGCAACATTATTGGCAAAGGTACGATCACTCAAAACTCTCTCACTATTAGAAATGTTGAGCATGTAGATAACTTAGGATTTAATTTGCTTAGCATTAGTCAAATGGTAGATAATAAGTGTAGAGTTATATTCTCTGAAGAGGGAAGTGAGATAATTAAGGATGGTAAAACCATAGGCAAAGGAGTTAGGAAAAATGGCTTATTTGTTATGAAAATAGGAAATAAGCCTCAGGATAGGATATGCTTAGCAACCATAGATGATAATTCAACTCTATGGCATAGGAGACTAGGTCATGCCAATATGCGTCTTATACAATCATTGGCATCTAAGGAACTAGTTAGAAACCTACCTAAGATTAAGTTCGACACACACTTTTGTGACGCTTGTAAAGTTGGAAAACAAGCTCATTCTAGTCACAAATCTAAGAATATGGTCTCGACCTCTAGATGCCTGGAACTACTTCACATGGACTTATTCGGTCCATCCGCCGTACGGAGCTACGGAGGAAATCTCTACACCTTAGTAATAGTTGATGACTACTCTAGGTATACTTGGACTAGATTTCTTAAGAATAAGACTCAAACCTTTGAGGAATTTGAAATGTTTAGTAAGAAAGTCCAAAATCAACTAGGATGTACAATAGTTTCTATTAGGACGGATCATGGTCGAGAATTTGATAATGAAGTGCAATTTGGAGTATATTGTGATGCTAATGGTATTACTCACAATTTCTCGGCTCCACGCACTCCTCAATCAAATGGGGTAGTTGAGCGGAAAAAATCATACTCTACAAGAAATGAGTAGAACGATGTTGAATGAACAATCAATTCCGCAAAAGTTTTGGTGTAATGCGGTGGACACCTCAACTTACATTCTAAATAGGATTCTAATTAGACCTATCCTAGGAAAAACCCCATATGAAATCATGAAAGGAAGAAAACCTTCTCTTGATTACTTTTGAGTGTTTGGAAGCAAATGCTTCATACTAAACACTAAAGATTACCTCACCAAGTTTGACCCAAAGTCTTACGAAGGTGTATTCCTAGGTTACTCCTAAAATAGTAAAGCCTACGTTGTCCTAAATAGAGAAACCTCGAAAGTCGAAGAATCACTCAACGTGACATTCGATGAAAGTCCTCCACAATCTAAGACATCACCATTGGTTGATGATGACTTAGATGAGGATGAAGCCAATAAGGTTAATGGCAAGAAAACCCTAGAAGATGACATTGAGGATGAAATAGTTGAAGTTGACGAAATTGTCAACATTAAGGAATCCAAAAACCATCCTATTGAAAATGTCATAGGTAACCTAAACCAAAGAACCCTTAGGTCACAAGCACAAAACAAAAGTAACTTCTTTTGTTTCATATCAACCATAGAACCTAAGAATGTAGGTGAAGCAATTAAGGATGAAAGTTGGATAGTTGCCATGCAGGAGGAACTAAATCAATTCACCGCAAACCAAGTTTGGGATTTAGTACCTCTTCCTAGAAATCAAACAATCATAGGAACTAAATGGGTGTTTAGAAACAAACTCGACGAAAATGGCGTCGTAGTTAGGAATAAGGCAAGGTTGGTAGCACAAGGCTACAACCAACAAGAGGGAATAGATTATGATGAAACCTATGCGCCCGTAGCTAGATTAGAATCAATTAGAATACTCCTTGCCTATGCATGTGCCTTAGACTTTAAGCTATACCAAATGGACGTGAAGAGTGCGTTCCTTAATGGTTATATCAACGAGGAGGTGTATGTTGCGCAACCTCCGGGATTCGTTGATTTCGAATGTCCGAATCATGTTTATAAACTCAAGAAAGCACTCTATGGTCTTAAACAAGCTCCTAAATCTTGGTATGATAGACTAAAAGCCTTCTTGATTGAACATGAATATACCATGGGAAAGGTTGATAACACACTCTTCACAAAGAAAAGAAATTCACATCTCATCATTGTCCAAATATATGTCGACGACATTATATTCGGATCAACTTTTCAAGAGATGTGCGATGATTTCTCAAAAATCATGCACGACGAGTGTGAGATGAGCATGATGGGTGAATTAAATTTCTTCCTTGGTTTACAAATTAAACAAATGGAAGATGGCATCTTCTTTAATCAAGCTAAGTATAGTAAAGAGATGCTTAAGAAGTTCAGTTTAGAAGAGTCTAAGCCCATGAAAACTCCCATGTCCACGGAAATAAAACTCACGAGAGATGAAGAAGGTGAGTCCGTGGATAGCACTAAGTATAGAGGTATGATAGGAAGTTTACTATACCTCACGGCAAGTAGGCCCGACATCATGTTTAGTGTCTGCCTTTGTGCTCGCTTCCAAGAGGATCCCAAAACCTCTCACCTTAAAGCGGTTAAGCGTATCTTTTGATACATTAAAGGCACTATCCACTTGGGATTATTTTATCCCAAGGGGACCGGTGTAGAAACTGTTGTCTATGCCTACTCTGATCATGCGGGAGATTATGTGGATCGAAAGAGTACGAGTGGCGTTTGTATCTTCATGGGTTGTTGCTTAACTTCTTGGTTCCCCAAGAAACAAACGGCTCTTGCTATCTCCACAACCGAAGCCGAGTACGTAAGCGCCGGAAAGGCATGTCAACAAGCACTATGGATGAAACAAGCCCTTATAGACTATGACATTCATTTAGATGACGTCCCCATTATGTGTGATAATAAAGGTGCTATTGACTTGAGCAAAAACCCCGTTCAACACTCCCATACCAAACACATCGAAATTCGTCACCACTTCCTTCGTGATAATGTTCAGAAAGGAAACATTTCCATTGAGAAAGTTCCTTCCCAGGACAATATCGCAGACATCCTAACCAAACCTCTCAAACGAGAATCCTTTACCTATCTCTGTCTAGGTCTAGGAATGATGGAACATATTCCCTAAGTCTCATGACTTTTGTAGTCATCTCGTGAGTCTCGTGTAGTTTAGTTTAGGTCTCCCTAGTCAAAAGAATTTGTTAGGTACAAATCCTTTCCTCGTGACAATAGGTCTCACTAAAACAGCGAGACTTGTTCATCAAAAATCAAAATGGGACAAAAAACAGTCCCAGCAGATCACGGCTCCACTAAATGTGGCACGGCACCGTTAAATTTAACGGTACCGTGGAACCGTGCATCTGGAACATTCTGTATTTCAGTTCCCCTTTTCCACACTATTCATTCCAAACCCTCATAACCTCAGCAACTGCTGTCATAACTTAACCTCACACCCAACACTTAATTACACCCCTTCAAGATCATATTCAAGACATTGAGTTTCAAGATCCTCAATCATTCTCACCCTTTTTCAACAAAAATTGTAAGTCATTTTACTCCAATTTTTTAATTTTGGGTCTAGGGTTTATGCATTGATGAAAATTGAATTGGGGTTTTTCAATTTTTTTTAGGAAATTTTCAATTAGAAGTCATCAACACCAAAACATTTCAAAATCTTTGGTACCAAAAACATTGAGGTTACCAAAACACCCCAATTCCATCATTTTCAAAATCTCACAAAACTAGGACCATGAAATTGTTCTTTTCATGCATTGTTGATGCAAACTAAAAACATCTTTTCATGCATACATGATCTCACGAATATTGATCGAATTACATAATCAATATGTATTTTTCGACATATTTGTTTGAGCAAAAGTAAAATTAGGAGTGTTAGGGTCATCTCATTATTTTCTTTTGAGTCGAGATTACCGCACCTCCACATAGTTTGCATATAGGCACATACACTAGGCATGTGCATAATGCAACTATTCTTCACTCTAATTTTTCCTTAAAATTTCTTTTAGGAAACAAAAATGTCTCATGAATATGATTTTGATCATCTCCTAACCGATACCTACACACCCGAAATTTCACAAGAACCCACAACTCCCAGTAACCACATTCGTGCCTATGTCAACCTTGAAACCCGTCAGTTTCATGAAGGCCGTGTCGTTGATCCGTCCCTAATTTACCATCGGGACATCAACACTTCCTTTAGAGCTATAGGATTCGATTGTCTACTCCACATTAATGAGAACATTTGTCCTCGTTTTGTGTTGGAGTTCTTTCGACATGTTGAACTCGTACGTAACGAGGATCAAACCTTGTCACTTTGGTTTTGGGTCCAAAACTTCAAATTCGTCCTGACTCTTGAGCAATTTGCTCAGATCCTTCGAATACCCAATCATGGGCAATGTGCCTATACAGAAGATTGGTGTCTTGAGTCTCTCTTTCACTATCGTGAGGAGAATAGTCCGTACTGTTCATACATACCCTCTCCAATCGAACTAACCAAACTCATCCGTACTTATAAGTACCCCTCTTACCCTAATCCAACGAAAATTCGTTTGGAAGAGGTTCGTCATGAACTACTTTCTTGGGCAGTCATCCTGCGAGAAAATGTTCTAAGTCTCACAGGAAATCGTGAGCAACTCCCGGCGTGTTGTGCTCATATGATTTACTGTCTCCTAACCCAACAACCACACAACCTCGCTTACTTCTTCGCTAAGCGAATTGTCCATCTCAAGGGTAACAAGAATAAATTGATACCCTATGGGATGTTCCTAACCCGTCTCTATCACCATTTCATGAACCTACACCCTTACTTTAACGGTCCTCAATACTCCCTTGTCAAACCCATCATGCAACCCATAAACGAGCCACATGTCTCATCAATCCTCATTTCCGAATCCTCCACCCATTATACACCCTTTGATGATCCAAATCATGAAAATGAGACTCATGCTCAAGACAAGAGTATGCCAAGAATGGGGGAATGCTCAAGTCATAAGTCTTGAAGAAATCTATGTTTCTTATTAGGATTTATCTATGAATAAATACTAATGGATTTATTGCATGCTTAACTATCTCCTTGCCTAATCATTCTATGTGATATTTGGATGATAGCCTATTTTGTCCCTTCTTATTGCATGCTTATAATTATCCTAGGAAACTACATGATAGTCTTTATGTGCTAGTTGTAGCTTAGATGGGACACTTTAGGAAAACAAGTACCTAGTGAGTTGAGGCACTATCATTTCCAGGAATTAGTTCCCCTTAGAAAACATCCCCCTAGCTGCCCAGAACTAGCCTGCACAGAAATCTTCTTGCAAACAGTGGCACGGTACCATTAAATATCGGTACCGTGGGTCATTTAAAGGAACCGTACCCCTGTTTGACGGATTTTTACTGTTCCTACCAAAAACCCTACACCCCTAACCTTAAACCTGCAAATTTTTGCAAACCTAACACACCCTAGGATTCCCTTCCTACACCATAGGACACTCCCATCAACTTTAATTCAAATTTCACCCAACTTGCCTATTTAAGGCCTCACCCTTGCAAGCTTATCTTTCACTTCACCTTCAACCTCCCATCACACAAACACCATGTCCTCCACACATGGTTCAACCTCTCACATCTCCAAGAAACCTAGGATAACCGTGAAACCACCCTCAAAACCACTCTTTGTGGATCTCACAAAAGATGATGAAGCTATGACACCACCTTCCCAAACCACTCCATACTCACCATCACCACCTTATGCACCCTCTAAAACATTCTCTACCTACACAACATCTTCATCATCCTTCTACACTACATCATCAATGGAGTACACACCATCCCCCTTAACTCCATTGGACAATGCCATGCCAATTTCACCTCCAACAAACCTACCACAATCACCTTCTCCTATCATGGCACAACCCAATCAACCACATCCCTTTGATTTACATAGTGCTACTTGCCTATGTTGTCTCCATAACCGTAACCTCATCTACTTCTTAAGAGACGAAATTCATTTCATGTTCTACTTTATAGAACATCTCTTGACACCACCACCACCCCAATCTCCACCACCTCCTAACCCACAATAGGTCTTTAGGAGCCCTCTTGGAAATGAAACATGCCTCTAGTCATTAGGGATTTATGCTTATCATTGTCTCTTTTATGTTTCCATGAAGTCATATCCATGTATGACATTTATTTTCTTTTAATGAATGAATGGGCTCTTATGAGGGTTGTTCCTTATCATTTTTAGCTCCTAGCTACTTTTCTTCTTGTGTGGTTGGATATTTGTCATAATGTGCTACTTGTTAGATATTGTATATGTATCTTCTAACTTTGTTTTGTAGCAAGAACCATTGCTCGATTCCTTTGTGTTCTCCAAATGAGGGGGAGTACACATCAAGGGGGAGCCTTCGTCACCTTTTTGATTAGACAAAAAGGGGGAGAAATGGGAGTAAACTCATTAAAAACTTGTTAAAACTAATTTTAACCTAACATAAGTTTATATTTTGTCATCATCAAAAAGAGGGAGATTGTTGATGCAAATAATGTTCTAAAAACGTTATTTATATCTTTCGATTACTTCACGTTTTGAGGATGACAAAATGTGAAATCACGATACGTTAAAATCAACGTAAACGAGTCTTTAATCGAAAGATCTCGTTTCTACGCAAATCACTCTAGAACAAAGTTACAACTTGAACTAGTGATCAAAGAAGTGAATTTATGTTATGAGAATTCACATTTTAAATGGGACAAAACATTTTTTCTAAAATACACATGACAAATTATTTTTGAAATATTAAGAAATGTTTTAATGGAAAAATAAGTTTGAAAATCACAACAGCTATTTTTCCCCCCAAAATCAGCTCCAACCTTCCCCAAATAAGTTTTCACCAGAAAAGACAAAATTTGGAGCGTCCTAGTCTACGACGGCTCCACGGTACCGTTAAATTTAACGAAGCCGTGGGGTATTTAACGGAGCCGTCCGTACAAAATTTTCTGTAACGTTCAGATTTTCTTTGCCTATAAATACCCACCCCTTTCACAGTTTTTAGGCATCCTTTCACACACAAAACTTTCTGAGTTGAATACTCTCTTCACACTTTCTTTCTTAGATCATTTAGGTTAGTTTTTCTTTTGTTCAAGAGTGATCTAATCATCCTTCAAGTGATCATCTTCATTCCTATTCATTAGCAAGAGAAGAACAAAAGTGTCCAAGTTGACACAAGGTGTTATCATTCCTCTTCATTAGCAAGAGAAGAACACAAGTGTCCAAGTTGACACAAGGTGTTATCATTCCTCTTCATTAGCAAGAGAAAAACACAAGTGTCCAAGTTGATACAAGGTGTTATCATTCCTCTTCATTAGCAAGAGAAGAACACAAGTGTCCAAGTTGATACAAGGTGTTATCATTCCTCTTCATTAGCAAGAGAAGAACTCAAGGTATTCAAGAAGATACAAGAGTTATAGTTGTTAGGTCTTGTAACACTTGTTACATCCTTGTTGTATCTTAGCATACATCAAGATTATCTTTCTTTTGTGAGAGTGTGAGTGAAGATCATTGTGATCTTAAGAGATAGTGAAGATCACTTGAAGCCATTGGGCTTGTGTGTGAGTAGTCAAAGGATCTAGAGTAGTTAGATTAAGTAGAGTGAAGTGAGAGTTGATCTTTGTGATCGTGTTGAGATCTTGGTGATCTCTTGAAGCCATTGGGCTTGAGTGTTTGGTCACGTGGACCTTGGTAGATTGGTGCCAGCTAAGATTAGCACTCGACATTTAGCTTAGTGTCGGTAATAGGATAAGCGACGTGTACGGTTTTCTCCGCCTGAAGGGAGGTTGTTGACATAGTGCTTGAAACTCTCGAGTGTGGTACTCGGGGAGTGGAGTAGGGCGAAGAAGAGCTTCGTAGCCGAACCACTATAAATCCTTTGTCTCAGTTTGATCTTTCCAACTCTACTCTTTACTTTCATTAGTTTATATTAGCTAGATTAGTGTGTAGTTCATATTGGTGTTGATTGATTACACATAGAGTTCGAATCAAAGTTTCCAATAGCCAACTTTTAAAACAAGATTTTTAAAAGAATTTTAAACCAGTAAACTATTCTACCCCCCTTCTAGTTTTCCACAAGATATAAGTTATCTTTTGTCAATCTTTAGATAAGAGAAATACATGTGATATTCTCGAAGATTGATGACGTACATAATAGTTAATAACATATTATATGTGACACTTTTAATGGACATGTGATTTTGAGTGTTGAGTCGTTCATGAGCAAAGTTTACATATGTTGTTTGTTTGCTCGTGTTTGATTTTCGGAAATGACACATTTACTAATCGCATTGCAATGTAAATTACTTGTTTATTTTGGATGAAACATCCAAGTTGTCAATCCTGCTTAGCTGTGTATTTTATGCATCTTTTAAACAGAATGTTTGGAACACAACCACTGGACAAGAAGACTCAATATTGCATCTTCAACACATGTGTGAGTTATGATCCGATGCATATTATTTTCGTCTTGAGAGGAATTCATTATTTTCATAACAATCGAGTGTGATTGAGTATGTAGATTCTAGATAATATATTTCGTTATATTTTGATGTTATCTTGAAGCTAGACAAATAATGACTCCAATTTCATGTCCATACTCGAAAATTTGTCAATTAGATTCGATGATGATATCAATCATAATTTGAATAATGAATTGATATGTACTCGAAATCTTTCTTGACCCTCACGATCACTCCTTTTAAAAAGAACATAAAAATTTAAGGAATGTGTTCCATTTATTCTAATACTAGTTGTATGTGTGAGGTTAATGACATATTAAGTTACTACTTCGATATTGTCATTTATTTTTATTTGCGAAAAACTATTTATATTATTAAGTATAATATTCTTAGTTTTAGACATATCATGAGTATAAAAATAATTATCTTAACCATTTTTATACAACATACGTAAAATACTAAATGTTTGAAACATTTTGTGTGTGTATTAGATCAATGCAAGTTTAATACATTTTCTTTTACTTAAATACTAATGTATTAATATGATCTTTTATCTTGTTTAGACAGCCCATGGTAAAGCAAGACAAAAGGATGTAATATTTTAGAGATCATGTTACGGATTTAATGAAAATGTTAAATATTTTGAGGTGACATATTTTTTACACTTAAACATTTGGAAAAATAATTGTGTAAGACAATATCTTTCGACGCACATGATCAACCAACTGAGCTTCCATTCCTAAGAAGGTTACTAAAGCATCTTAAAACTTGCAAGATGTCGAAAACACGTATACAAGAAAAGTGGTCTATGCTTATATGCAATAAAAAATCAATTACGCAACTTAGTGCAAGAAGTCATTTCTAAGTCCTATTGACCCATAAGCCGAAAAATTAATAATCAACACATAGCAACAAGGCATGTATAACTCTTGTGATTATAGATATAATTAGCTCAACTAAAGATAACTATAAGCACTAAAAAAATATTAACTAACAATACTAGGACACAAAGAAAAACAAATAGTCATTTAGCATAACACACAAAAATACTTATCGTCATTTTGTGTATTAAGTATAACAATTTATACTAATCTTACCAAGTCACTTTGAAAATACGTCAAGGTTCAAAAGTTGAAACGCCATTTTTCAGTTTAACCAAAAAATTACGCAAACGGCATGACCAAAAAGACCTTTAGTTGAAAATCAAGGACTCTAATATACTTTCATTTAGAACTAATTCATAAAAGTATTTTTCAAATAAAAGTATACTCAACTTCGTTTAAAATGATGGGTGACACGACTCCTACGGACTTATGGTTGATTTTATATGAATTTCTGAAAATGACCCAATACTGAAAACAGACAGACAGATGCACGGTACCGTTAAATACCCCACGGTACCGTTAAATATAACGGTACCGTCCTATATTTCGTGGTACCGTGACCTGTTTCCTGATTCAGTTTATTATTTTAGTGCGGAGACTCGACGGAAAGATGTAAAATTTAATAAACTAGATACCGAACATATAAAATATATATTAAGCATAATTTCCACGTTTAGGACTGAAAAAGACATTTACGATAATACTTTTACTACAAAATAATGGTTTGTCCCAAACACTCCTTTCAAAACCGCATGACTTTACGACTCGTTCTAAAGATATGACCGGACACTTACAAACTCTATTATTTTATTGGTTTAAGAAAACCTTCAAGCTAGTATGACAAAGTATACTTAACAACAAAACTTGTAAGTATTAAGCAACTAAATACTTTTCATATTTTATCACCTTCATAGGTAATTTGATACATGAATCGTACTCAATTTTGAAAACCATTTGTTTTAAAATTTTGAGCGACGTAATATGAAAAGTGTAAACAATGATCAAACAACATCTAGAGATGGTATAAAGTAAACTACAACATAAACACAATCAAACCATTACACAGGCATAATCAACATAATATAAGCAACAAACCACATAAACATAAACGCAATGCAAATATAAATATAAAGCGATAAAGACTAAAATAAAAGTAAAGAGATAAGTAAGAAGGCGCAAACCAGACACGATGATTTATAGTGGTTCGGTCACGAAGCTACTCTTCGCCCTACTCCACTCCCCGAGTACCCAACTCGAGAGTTACTTCACTAATCAACAAGCTCCCTTTCGGCAGAGAAAACCGTACAACGTCGCTTATCCTTATTTCTGACACTAAGCTAAATGTCGAGTACTAATCTTAGCTAGTACCAATCTACCACGATCCACATGATCCTTCCTACTTCACATAATCAACCTACTTGACTCGATCTACCCGATCTATCCTTGATCAACACACTAGCCCACAAGCTACAAGAGATCTCCAAGATCTCAACAAGATCACAATGATCTACTCTCACTCGGCTCGATCTACCCGATCTACCCCTGATCCTCTTGATCAATACACAAGCCCACAAGCTAAAAGAGATCTCCAAGATCTCAACTAGATCACAATGATCTACTCCTACTTGACTCGATCTACCCGATCTACCCTTGATCCTCTTGATCAACACACAAGCCCACAAGCTAGAAGAGATCTTCAAGATCTCAACAAGATCACAATGATCTACTCTCAGAAACTCTCAAAAGAAAAATGAACTTGATGTATGCAAGGATACAACAAGTATGTAACAAGTGTTACAAGTGCACTAACTATAACTACAACACTCTGTATCTTCTTTGATACCTTGTGTTCTTCTCTTGCACTAGTAGAAGAATGAATGTGATCACTTGGTTGGATGATTGGATCACTCTTAAACATACTAAGACTCTATAAATGATCAAAGAAAGTGATCTAAGTAAGAAGGGATTAGACCAGAGAAAACTAACTGGAAAAATCAAGTTGGAAGTGTAAAATGGTCCACTATTTATAGGCAAAGAAAACACTAGCCGTTACGTACGGACGGTACCACTAAATACCCAGCGGTACCACTAAATTTAGTGGTACCGTCCCAGACAGGGACGCTCCAAATTTTGTTTTTAGTGGTGAAAGTTTATTTGGGGTAGCTGGATCTGATTTGGGGGGGGGGGGAATAGTTGTTGGTGATTTTAAACTTATTTTTCATAATAAAAAATTTCTTTTTAATTCAAAAATAATTTTTAAAATGTATTTTTGAAAATTTTTTTTGTCACATTAAAAATGAGAAGTTTAGAACAAAAAATCTATTTCTTTGATCATCCATCAAGTTTAAATTTGTTTGTTCATACCTTGAATGATTTACGTCGGGTTGAGAATCTACAACTCTGTTGAGGCATACTTTATACGTTGAGAGATGTTGATGTAAGTATGCGTTGATGATTTGTGTTTACAAGTAACTTGTGCATTTTACGTTATGCATTACAAGTTACATGTTTGTCATTATTAAAACTGAATAAACCGTTTAGTTTAAATATCGTAATATTTGCACTAACAATCTCCCCCTTTTTGATGATGACAAATATGTAAACCGTAACACACAGTAAAATGTAAAAGTTACCTGTTTACACTCCCTTCTCCCCCTTTTGTCGAAGCAAAAAGGTAGTTGCCTCGAGCTCTCCCTTGAATTCACTCCCTACTCCCCCTTATTACACTACTATCATTTCTTCCCAAAAAAGCGAGCTTGCATCATCCCAGTGAAGTCTTCTATCACCACCGTGCTATGTATTCAAATACTCCCGAGCTTCCCCTAGCTCAATACTCCCCTATGGTGATTGAATCCCCTTTTTTATTTACCTTAGTATCTAACGGATCCATGGATCAAATTCTTACAAAGGTTTTTCCTACATCAAGGGTTAGCTTCGTGCAACATAATATATAAAAGAATAGGAGCAACATTATAGGGATAGAATACACATAGCAAGACATGCAAGGGTTAAACTATGTGGAAAAAAAATTAAATTGATGAGCATATCAAAGTGTGTAAGAAGTTAGACACGTGATGAAAGTGAGCCAAAAGGATAAAGACCAAAAAGATAGCCCAAGAAAGTTGAGCGACACAAAAAGATGAATGCCACAACCTGACCGACAACCTAAGGTGTAATTGTTCAATCAATCATACTAACAAGAACGAGATTCGTTCATTGACTGACACACAAAATGACTTCTTCCAAGTTGTCATTGGGAAGGCGAGTTCTATCAAACCTTTTGAACGACATAATCATCTACCTAAGATGATTGGTGTTAAGGATAGAAATGCTCTAAGTGAGGTAGATATATGTCAACATTATTATGACAAATCATGTCACAATATAGACTCGACAGAAGATATACTTCAAAGAAAAGTGAAAATGAGAACGATACGCACCTAGATGCGAATGGAAATGATTTCATAAGATGGGAAAGTGTTGGTTTTGACCTTTGAGGAAAGGTGGGAAAAGATGGTTTAGATTAATATATTGTTTGCACTGATAATGAGATGCATGATATATTTCAAAAGAGAAAAAAAATGCGCATGTGATCCTAGCAGGATTGTTGTTCCCGTTACACTTATAGAAATAACTAGAAAGTTATCCTAATTGTGTACTAAGACTGATACAATGTATGATTAATTTTACCAAATAAGTTAGAACGTAAATATAAAACAACAAAGGTTTTTCAACGTTTAAATTCTTATTAGAAATTAATCAAAGAATCTATTACCCAAAGTGTTTTGCGGAATAAACACTTTGGGATTGAATAGACAAGGTATGGTGTTCTCCTCTTCTAAACTCAAGCTTTTCTTGAGTGACAACTAAAAGACCCTACTGAGCTATCTCAGTGAGTAGGTTGTTCTTTGGAGGAGAAAAGTGGGCTGTGAAAGTCTAAGATTTTAGTGCACAACCTTAATTCACTTTTCTCCTCATCTATCTATTTATACACAAGTATAAAAGAAAACCTATAACTAAAGTACAAGTTGACCTACGCTGGTCTGACAAAAGTAAAACAGTGTTTTGTCATTACCAATAATCTACATCGGGAATAGGCTAAAAGATCCTTTAGAGTGTCTGCCCAACCACTCTCTGACTTTAAGCCGTTTTAAGGAAAGTTCTCTTTCGGCGTGATAAGACTTGTCCTTATCCTTTTCAAACTTTCCCGCTCGATCCCGCCTTTACTTCAGGTCTTAGATTAATTATAAGTCTTCAGTCTTTAGTCTTCGGTCTTTAAGTTGTTCAGGAGACTGAGGGGTTCAGTGAGCTCTTGTCAGTACTCACTGAACCCATCATCTTCTTCTTCGGCTTAAGTCTCACTCAGGAAGTACCGCCTTCCTGAGGAGTGAATCCTTCGCCTTGAATTCGCCTTAAGCATCCTAAAGATGACTCACTGAGTTACTGTTAACTCAGTGACTTGAATTGTTCTTGGTTGGTAAACACTTGGCTTAATTTGTGTTCAAATCCTGTTTTAGATAATTGGGTATTTATGGACCCAACAATCTCCCCCTATTTGGATATAAATTATGCCCAAGTGTTATTGATCAGTATGAGTGAGCTTATGGCTTCTTCTCATACTGAATATACAGAAGACAGTAAGGACTACGATTTAACATAAACATGGGACAGCATTTTATTCATGTCATTACAAAGTCCTATCAGCTAAACAAAATACTTAAGGTTCCTGACGGATACCCATTAGTTCAAGCTTTGCCTTCTTCGAAGCTAACACTTCTTTGTCAGGTCGTTCCTTCATCAACTGATCCATCAGTCTGACAAACTCCTCATTGTTAGAGCCCCTGATATTAAGTGCCATCAGTTTGTAGGCTAGGAGTGTTGTTGTTTCCACTTTGTCAATGTCAGAGACTTTCTGAAAGGCTTCCTGACCAAATTCATCCACGAAGAAGATGCCATACTCAGGTTCTTTAATGACAAGGTTAGGACGGAATTTTACTCCCTGAGGAGGAACTCTGTTGCAGTGAAGTGCAGCTATGTATTGTTCAGGCTCCATAGCTACAGCTTTCCTTTTCTTCCCAACCTTCTGAGTATATTCAGGGATTGTTAGTCCCTGAGAAGCAAGTGCCTCATCATGGTCAATGCCCAGACTCTTTGCCACTTTTACGAGTTCCTCATACTTGGCACTCAGTGACTTGATGATGATTGGGGCATTCTTGCTTAAGGTTTTCTTCCTCAGGATGGGCATCATCATATCCCATTCTCTTATCCCATAGTCTGAAAATTTGACTTCAGGAAGATGTTCAGACTTTCTTGGACCTCTATGGACAGTTAGGCTCAGAGGTTTGGTGGGGTGAATGGTGATGTCAGTGATTTTGCCTTCACCTTTGGTTTTGGTCATGTGCCATACATACCTCTCATATGCCCTTTGCCTCTTTTCTTGCTTCAGTTTGGCTTCCTTGTTGTGTTTCTGAAGAAGTTGGGCTTGAAGCTTGATGAATTCATCCTCCTAAATCTCTTTCTCAGACTCCTTTATTTCCTCCTTGGCAACCTCATAGATGGTAGATGTGGTGAGGTCATGGGCTTTCCTGCTATCTTCCTCATCTAAGATCTTAGCTAGTTCCTCCTGAGTCCCATAGACTCTTCTCCCATCTTCTAAGTCAACAAAAGACGGTACTTCAGGATCTGGTTGTCTTATGTTTGAAGCCTTGACTAAGTGTGGTTCAGGAGGAGAGGTTTCAGTCATAATCTCCTTCCCTTTACTAGTGAGATGAGGTTGACTTGTAGATTCCTCAGGATTTGGAACAGTTACCAAGGCAGAGGAAGGATCAGGGATGTCATCATTTTTCTCCCCTCCAGCAGGTTTAGGAACTTCAGTGGAAAGACCTGCTGACTGAGGAGGTGGTGGTACATGAGAGGCCTGAAGAATTGATAGGATATCAGAGACCATTGACTTTGTCTCAGAAGCATCATTCTTCACGGCACTGAGTTCGGTAGCCATTACTTGTTGGGTGGTGGAGAGTTCAGTGACAAG
This sequence comes from Artemisia tridentata subsp. tridentata, assembly GCA_021014915.2. Lineage (NCBI taxonomy): Eukaryota > Viridiplantae > Streptophyta > Magnoliopsida > Asterales > Asteraceae > Artemisia > Artemisia tridentata. Next base: position 167,326,067 of record CP139501.1, on the reverse strand, counting down.
GTTGGTGAAGTGACTGATCAGCTCATTATGTGTTTGTGAGAGCTGATCCATGGCTGAGGAAAGGTTGGTGAGGTGCCCCTTGGATTCCATGGCAGCCTGAAGAATGGAATCCTGGTTTTCCCTGAGACCTTTGATATCTACCCCCTGAAAGAGCCTAAGAAGCTCAGTAAGGTTGGTGGAGGCAGTCGACTGAATGGCCATATGATCCTTCATTGATTGAATCATTTTGGGATCATCAGAAAGCTGATCTTGGACTGATTCAATGGCCTTGAGGAGGTTAGCAAGGTCCTGATGCTGACCAGTGGCTGTTTCATCAAAGGTTTTAGTCAGTTCCCCAAGTTGTTTGTCAGCGAGCCTTGTAGCCTGAAGAATTTTGTCCTGAGATTCTTCCACTGAGGCCCTGAAGTCGGCATAGGAGGCTGCCGCTTCAGTATGCTGATCCATGAGTTCATCAGTAAGAGCATTATACAGACCTTCGTTGGCATGGCGAAGGTATTTGGCCATACTTCTTTCAGTAGGCGGATGAACATTATCATACTTGGTTAACCATTCAGGAGTGGCAGAGGCACCTAATGAAGATGATGATGAAGATGATGGTGAACTGGGTTGTTGATCCTCAGGATGAGGAGAAGAGAGTTGTTGCTCAGATGGACCCTCCATTTCCTCCTCAACTTCAGGAAGTGGTTCATCATCACCAAAATCGAAATCCGTCTCCTCCTCTGACTCATCAGCCAACAAAATTTCATAGTCAGCCAGAGAAGGAGCCTTCAGGGAATCCAGCTCCCCCTCAAAAGAGGGCTCACTTTTATTGTGGCCAGGTCCTGATCCTTTAGCCATAATAACTGGTGGGGTTGTACCAGCCTGACTAGTCATAATAATTGGGGGGGTTTGCCCAGCCTGACTGTTAGGATCAGTTCCCAAGTGAATTGGACCGCCTGAGGGGGTGATGGGTTCCGTATCAGCGGGTGGTTTGTTTTCCCCTGAGTCTTTGTCCCCCTGAGCACCTTCATCTACTGATGGTGTTTTCTAGTAGAGTCACTAGGTACTATTGGTGAGTGTTGATGGCCTCCCTTCCCATCAGGATTGTACTGTCCTTTTGGGGATTTAGAGGCCTGAACTCCCTGAGACTCTAAGTGTGATTGCTTAGAGATGTTAGCGGGATGTGAGTGGGTGTGGGTCCCCGTCTTAGTGGAGTAGTGTTGCCCCACTGAGGATATAGAACCCTGTATTCCCTCAGGCTCTGATTGTGATCTATCAGTGCCTTCACTGGGATGTGAGTGGGTGGATGCTCCTGACCCACCTGACTTGTTTTTGTCAGTAGGGACATTCGGAAAGGGTGTGCCCGAGGATACTGAGGATGATTGCCCAGTACCCTCCGTTGGCGGTTGTTTTGTGGCCAAAGTGGTCTCTGTTATGGGAGTCGAAGAGGTCAAGGTCACAATAACATGTTTGGTGCCTGAGGCAACAGTCTCAGTGACGAGTGGCTTAGGTCTAACCACCTTACTGGATTGTCCCCCTTTCCCTTTCTTCTTCTTCACCTTGGTTGGTGAAGGAACTGGTGAGCATACATTTGCACCCTGAATCACCGTCAGCATGTAGGTGGTCAGGGCTACTGGATCTACCTCAATAATGTCACTACTAAAGTTGGTCTTATGCAAGATGTCAGGTTTTGTACCTTCATCATCAGACCTTAAGTAGTCAGAACCAAGGAGGTCCTGAAGCACACAGGAAATGAACCTAGGGTACGACATATGTCTTTGCCTATGTTTCCCTGAGAGCTTTGACACGAGGTCACGGAAGATTATTCCTCCGATATCTATTTTTCAACCCTCCAAGAGACTGAACATCATCAATTGTTGTGATGAGTTCAACTGCTCAGTGGAGGATTTGTTTCCTCCGAGTACCTGAATGACGAATGTCATCATAAGTCTCCAGACAGGGTGAAACCATGTCTTCACTATTGGGGCCTTAGCCAACAGGGCTTCAGGAGACTCGCCAGGACGCCTAACATCATGAGGCCCTAGGAAAAGCATTTAAGCTTTTATTTCTTGATCAGTAGGGTTAGCCTCAAAGTTCTCAACAAAGTTAAGACCAGTGGCTTTGATGAAGGTCTTGTAGTTCAGGGAGAGAGTCTTAGTCCCATTCATCACAGTGAAAGTGATGATCGACTCTTTGGTGTCCTTAGGGCTAGTAGCCGTTGCGGTACACCAAAACTCCCTGAGATAGTCATTATAGATGACTTCTGGGGTGGTTGTAAAAGCTGTGGCAAGGAAGCAGTTTTGTAAATACTTAACTACATCCTTGTAACCCGCATATTGCTGCGGGTAATGGAAATTTCCAACCACATTGTTTTTGGTCAAGTCCACGCCCTCCATTGTGAAGCTCACATTTGGGGCGGTGGTAATAGCATTAGAGGAAGCCATTTTATGATCGGGTTTAGGTCAGAAAATGGTCGGATATTTCTTAATCCTAAGAACACACACACAATTTGTTTGAGAAATAAAAAGGGCAGAGTTTGCTTATAAATTTCTAAAAGCGTGTGTGTGTATTCTTTTGGATGGGTATTTATAGGGAAGTGGAAAGGTCTGAGGGTATTTAGGGCATAAAAGAATTAACTTCAAAAATTTTGAAAATTGTTTTATAAAATTTTGAAGTCCGCATTTAATGCCACGATTCCACTTCCCCATGTATTCGGCAACCATTATGGTGAACAGTTGAGCCGTCTGCAAAAAAGTGTAATTTGCAGAGATGAGTCATCACATTTCTCTAATGTGATTGGATAGGCATTTAATGCCTAGTGGGAAAGTGGGGGCCCAAGATGTGTATGCCAGAGAGACATATATTCCTATATTAAATAGAAGATCAGTCACCAACCTAGGACATTTACTAACAAAATACTTAGAGCATTTAAGTTAGCATTGAATGACATCTTGAGGACCCTGAATGACTTTTCATTCACTGAGGGTTTCAGGAAGGGGATTCAGTGATACTTGACACTGAGGGACACATTGATTCAGGGACCTGAGGTTCTAAGAATGTACACTTCAGTTGGATGGATTCAATCAGTGGACTGAGTCTCAATATCCAACATTCCTAACTCAGCTTTCAGTCTAGTGAAAGTTGGTTCATCCAAAGGTTTGGTGAAAATATCAGCTAACTGATATTCAGTAGGGATGAAGTGTAATTCGATGTCACCATTCATGACATGATCCCTGATGAAATGATATCTGATATCAATGTGTTTTGTTCTCTGATGAAGAACAGGGTTGTTGGAAATTGCAATTGCACTTGTGTTATCACAAAAGATGGGAACCATCTTATACTGAAGGCCATAGTCACTGAGTTGACTTTTCATCCATAGTACATTTGCACAACAGCTGGCTGCTGCAACATATTCAGCTTCAGCTGAGGACATCGCAACTGATTGTTGCTTCTTAGCTCTCCAACAGACTAATTTTCCACCAAGAAATTGGCAGAAGCCTGAGGTGCTTTTCCTATCCATGTTGCATCCAGCATAGTCAGAGTCTGAGTATCCCTTGAGGTCAAACCCTGAGCACTTAGGATAATATAATCCAAGGCTTGGAGTACCTTTCAGGTACCTGAGGATCCTTTTCATAGCAGTGAGATGAGATTCTCTTGGGTCAGATTGATATCTGGCACACAAACATACTGAGAATTGGATGTCAGGCCTTGATGCTAGGAGATACATCAGTGACCCAATCATTCCTCTGTATAGAGTCTGATTGACTGATTTACCAGTGAGGTCATAACCAAGGTTGTTTGGTGGGACCATGGGAGTCTTGACTGAGGCACAGTCACTGAGATCATACTTCTTCAGTATGCTTCTGACATACTTCTCTTGACTGATAAAGGTTCCTTTATCAGTCTGCTTAATTTGTAAGCCAAGAAAGTAAGTCAGTTCTCCCATCATGCTCATTTCAAATTTCTTTGCCATCAGTTTCTCAAACTGTTTGCAAAGTTTATAACTTGTTGAGCCGAAGATGATGTCATCAACATATACTTGAACAAGTATAACATCATCATTTGTCTTGTAGATAAACAAGGTATTGTCTATCTTGCCTCTGACAAATTTGTTTTGTATCAGGAAGGATGAGAGGGTTTCATACCATGCCCTGGGAGCTTGCTTCAGTCCATAAAGGGCTTTGTCAAGCTTACAGACGTAGTCAGGAAACTCACTGCTCTCAAATCCAGGAGGCTGTTGGACATAAACTTCTTCTTTCAGTGAGCCATTTAAGAATGCACTTTTAACATCCATTTGGTACACTTTGAAGTTCATGTAGGTTGCAAATGCAAGGAAGATCCTGATGGCTTCCATCCTTGCAACTGGTGCAAATGTTTCCTCATAGTCAATGCCTTCATGTTGGTTGAAGCCTTTGGCAACCAATCTGGCCTTATTTTTGATGACTATGCCATTCTCATCTGATTTGTTTTTGAATACCCATTTCATGCCAATGACTGTAACTCCATCAGGACACTTGACTAAGGTCATCACCTTATTTCTGTCAAATTGTTCCAATTCATCATGCATGGCCTGAACCCAACTAGGATGAGTAAGTGCTTCTTTGACACTTTTGGGTTCAATAGTGGAAATGAAATCCACAAATAGGCATTCATTTGCTGAGGCTGCGGATAGTTTAGCAGCCATGCTTCTGGTGAGCAAGCCTTCAGTAGGCTCTCCAATAATATTGACAAGTTCTATATCCTGAGACCTAGTCCATCTGTCCTGAGGTCTTGGGTACTGACTAGAACTTGTGGAGGCCATATTGGGTAGAGGTGAAGGGATTGGTTCAGACACTTGAGGACTTTCAGGGTGATGGGTGTCTGAATGATTTGTTTGATCACTGAGATTATTTGGTTCCTGAGCACTTTGAACAGACTGATTGTTAGAGTCAGTGTTTGTTTGTGCTTCAATAAACTCAGTGATGCTTGGGTGAGGAAGGTTATGAGGGAGGATGTGATAGGAGATATCGGCATCAGCTTGATACTGAGTGGAAGGATTGTTTTCAGGATCAAACTCATCAGGAGGATATCTTGATGAGTCATCGATTCCTATCTCTTCCACTGAGGAATTTGAGAACCTAATGACTTCAGTGCTTTCATCAAAGGTAACATGAAATGTTTCCTCAGTTTGTTGTCTCCTTGTGTTGAACACCCTGAAGGCTTTTGAGACAAGAGAATATCCTAGGAAGTTGATGCGTGGTTTTGCGACCTTACAACAGGTTTTACCTCTCGAGGGATCTCAAGAGGCTTACAACCCCACCAGGCAGTGTACCTGACCGATGTAGTATAGTGTAGTGGTAAGTACGGGGGATTGATCGTTCTCCATAGGGAATAGTGTCGTTAGGATTGAAAAACTACTCTAATAGGTCTAAGGGTGAGAGAAGATTCTTTTTGTGTTTTTATAATTTTATGAAAGCAAGTAAAATCTCGGGGTTGAAAGAGTGGGCGGAATTAGTTGCTAGTCAACTAACCCAAGTAACTACGAATGCAAATAAAATAAAATAACTGAAAATGAAAAGGTTGGGAAACTTATGTGGAGAGAAATGTGTTTACTTAGATTTCCTTACTCCCTAACTATCTTTTACCGGTTGATTAGTGTGTATTAATCGCGTGGATGACGGGTGTATTCCTTAATACCAATCGTGGGGTGGCGTACGTACTTCCCCAACTCTATGAGCTCCTACTTCACTCCTATGTCGAGCCGGCTAAGAAGCTCCTAACATGGGATCACTAGAATTCGCTCATGCATTAAATACAACCATAAAAACCTTAGTACGCATTGGTTCATGTTTCTTAAGACGTTCAAGCAAGTTACCGAATAGGAAGTTAGCCAGTTTTCTTAAGCCTAACATCGATGAACAATCATCCAATACAATTAATAACACACTAATAACCAATAATCAATAGCTAGGTTTCATTAGATCTAAGCAAACACAAGATAAATCTAGCCTAGCATGTTAATCAAAAGACAAGAACAAGATGTAATCAAACAACACATAGACATATTGAATGATTAAATAATCACTTGTCTTCAATTAAACATGGGAGATCCAAGGGTATGAAAACCCTTAAAAATGGCAGAAATTCGTCTTAGGGTTTCTCCTCCAAAATTACACACAATAAGTTCCACCCCAATGACAAAAAATTGCAAAACTATATATAGAGTTTAAGGGCTGACGGCGTCACGTTATAGATCCTGACGCCGTCACCTCGCCGCTTTTAGGGTTCCCGGATGGCCTTCCTGACGCCGTCACTCTTTAGACCTCCAAAATCCGCTCTGGCTTATCAAAGCTTGACGCCGTCAGAAATGAGCTTGACGCCGTCCCTCTTTAAGTTAAGCCGTGACGACCTTGATCACTTCAAAGGGTGACGCCGTCAGATTTTTCATGCAAAATTCTCTGGCTTATCATGAGTAATTTTCATATCCACCTTTTTGGCCAAGCCATGACGCCGTCTGGACCAATCCCTGACGCCGTCAAAGGTACTTTCGAGCATAATTTTGAGACTTTGTCGTTTTCTTCACTTTTATGCTCCAAAAACGTCCAAAATGCTTCCTTTTCCAGATTTCTTCTCCAAAGTACCTAAAATGACAAAAGGAACTATTTAGGGCAATATTTGATCAAATAAATACGATTTAGGGCTTAAATGACCCCCTAAAAGCGGTACACTTTTCGCTTCATCAAATACCCTTACACTTGAGATTTGCTTGTCCTCAAGCAAATGCGCTTTTATTCTAATCAAAATACAAGTTAGGGGTCATTTCATGCTAATATAAAAGTAATTACAACAAATAGTTGTTCCACTTTAATCATAATAAGCACGGAGATTACAAACTAGCACCTCACAAGTAGTGTTTAGATACTCACATCTCTCAAGTGTCATCAAAATAAATCTCATAAATGAAAACGGATAATATCTCTCACTACCTGTCATAGCAAATAGATTACCATAGGCTTGGGAAAGGATCGAAAACCTCCTCCACTAGGCGTAAGCACCTAAGATAAACTATCAAAGAGGGCTTTTACATGGGTTATAACATGAGGTGTAGGGATATGATAAACACGGTTTTGTTGGATAAGGGATATTTTACTGGTGGCGAGTTAAAGATCTTGATTAATTACATGTACTATACAATGTTGCTAAGCCAAGACTCGACTCAATCTTAAGCTAAAAACAAAATAACAAAAAATATGAAATAAACATAAAATAAAACGGGATGGTAGTCCGTATGTTTTTTCTACTTTTCTTTTTCTCATTTTTTTGTATTTTTTTTTCATACACTCTTGCCCTACCATCCAAAATAATACATCATAGGGGCGTTGCATTCCCCTTACACTTGAACTTTTACATAACTTTACAAATAACTATTCTAATGACTCGAATTAAGATAATTGAAAAACTTAGAGTACTTTTAAAATATTTAGCACATATGGGGGTAATAAATGATGTTCTTCCCCATTACTCCATTACATTAGTACTTTACCCATGAGTCCCAATCGTCCCAAAACAATATGTACAAGGATATGACTCGACTTAGCAACCATATAATCAATTAGATAATTAACTTGGGTTTAAACAAATGTTGTCACAATAATGCACTAAAGACGAGTGCATACAAGGTAGGCTAAGGCGATTTGGGTGTACATTTAAGTGGGGTGTAAACAAATTCTTCCTTTAAGTAGAATGCTTAAAGGTCGAAACGAAAAGATAGGCTCTGAGGGGTGTACTAGGGTATCGTGTACTAAAAATGAGTACAACGCAAAGGGTGTGGGGGAATTACTTGACCAATGTAGCCATAGTAATTATAACAAAAACACAGGTGTAAAACAATGGGTTAATCCTAATGCCTCTTATCATGTAGTAAATCTAACTACACGAATGTAGTCTCACTTGTGGCCTCGGAATGGTCCTAACGCAAGTTCTAGAATCTAAGTGCTACCGGTACACACATCATAGCATAAATGCTTTTCCTACCAATTCTAGGGGCGAACCTCACATATTTGGGGGTGGAAAATTTTTTAGTGGTACGGTTTTGTGCTAGTCATATAACTCCTATCCGTGAGACGCTCATTAAGATCAAAGTTTCACTCCTAAATGTTGTAAAAAATTTTAAATTTGGCACTAAAATTGCCCTAACAGGTATTTATCTCAGTTTTATTACACATCTACTATTAAACAAACAAAAATCAAGCGTAAAAGCATTCTCTAAAGTATTGTACTTTTACCCCCCCTTACACTTAAGATGAACATTGTCCCCAATGTTCAAATAACAAGATGTAGAAGTAATAAGGTAAAAGAATGAAATCAAATACTCCCCTGATTCGCTCGGTGGATAATGTGGTAACACGGTTAGATCTTCTTCCAAGAGAATGTAGAAGCTTTACGACTAATGCATCGCCAAAAGCTTGATCCAACAAACATTTCCTTGTCCAAAATAACTTGTTAAACCTGAGAAAACAAACACGAAAACCTGCATAACATCGGCGGGATAAACTTTATATAAGGATATAATGCTTGTGGAATGATAATTTTGCAGATTCCTGGAGATTATAAGTTATAGATTTAATAAAAACTTTTTATGAAAACAAAACTTTCAAAATTTTCAGAAAATTAAAACCTGACGCCGTTAGGTTGTAACTCCTGACGCCGTCAGAAATGATCTGACAGAATTCTCATGTTAAGTTTCCGGAAAAATTTTGGAAAAACCTATACCTTACTTCCTGGAAATCCTGCAAAACATCATTATTACTCGATACAAGCATTTGAATCAAACAAATATTAATATGTATGTTAGTTTAATATTATTACGATTCATGTTCATTTGTTCTAATAAACCGATTTAGATTTCCCTTACACTTAACTTTTGCAAAATACCTTTATATGTAGTTAAGACGAAGTTAAAAACAAAATAAAGCATTTTCACAATTTAGTTTTGAACATGAATCAACAATAATAAAAATTAAACATACATACGGAAACAAATAAAATCAAACAAACAAATAAATAAACACACAAAACAAATAAAGCTTGGGTTGCCTCCCAAGAAGCGCTTGTTTTTGTTCAAGTCACGAGCCTGACTCTACCCTTATTTAACGGAAATAGGGGAGGTTTTCCCTACACTTAGGATTAAGTGCGGGTGGAAGTAGCGATACACACCCTTAGGGTGGAAATATGCCACGTGAGGTGAAGGAGGTGAGTGAATGGCTTCCTTCATCCTAAAACTACCCGGATAATATTGGTTTATGGGTGGGTCGGTTCCTCTTTTGTCTCCTAGATGTAAATCTAAGGATGAAAAGTTGTGTAAAGGTTGAGGATCCGGCTCATCAACACTAGGAAATTCCCTAGAACTAAGAGTAAGGTCATCACTAAAAGTGTTCAAACCTATATCCTCTAGTTGTGCTTGGTCCAAGGGTTCTACCTCCATCGGGATTCCTAAAGTCTCTTCTACTTCTTCCGGGTAAGTCACGGGCGGTGTGGGTGCCTCAAATGATGGTTGAGTATTTTGTGGGCTTATGGTGTTTACCTCATCATTCCACGTGTCAAGATCACCTATATCCTCATCAATTGTTTTCTTAGGTAGTGATAATAACAAACCTAGTGCTTCATCCAACTTATGGTTTATTGATACGGCTCTATCCACAATTCCTTGGCAAACTAGGTCGCTTTTCCTATTAGCCTCACTAAAACAAGATCCTAAACATGGAGGTTGTTCATAAGAATCTATCCTAGGTGAAGGCTCATATGATTCATAAGTGTCTCTAAATGAGGTATTTTGAACTTCTTGGTGTTCTAGCCACTCAACCATATCTTGCAATCTTAGAAGTCTAAGTGAAAAGTCCATTTGAAGCAAATTACAAACAAAATCACAAAGAAAAGATAGACTACAAGAAAGCTACAAAAATAGAAAGAAAAATCTCACTTGATAGGAATCTTGTGAGTAGACCTAATAAAAATAAATTTCAACCTAAGCAATAACTACTCCCCGGCAACGGCGCCAAAAACTTGATGCGTGGTTTTGCGACCTTACAACAGGTTTTACCTCTCGAGGGATCTCAAGAGGCTTACAACCCCACCAGGCAGTGTACCTGACCGATGTAGTATAGTGTAGTGGTAAGTACGGGGGATTGATCGTTCTCCACAGGGAATAGTGTCGTTAGGATTGAAAAACTACTCTAATAGGTCTAAGGGTGAGAGAAGATTCTTTTTGTGTTTTTATAATTTTATGAAAGCAAGTAAAATCTCGGGGTTGAAAGAGTGGGCGGAATTAGTTGCTAGTCAACTAACCCAAGTAACTACGAATGCAAATAAAATAAAATAACTGAAAATGAAAAGGTTGGGAAACTTATGTGGAGAGAAATGTGTTTACTTAGATTTCCTTACTCCCTAACTATCTTTTACCGGTTGATTAGTGTGTATTAATCGCGTGGATGACGGGTGTATTCCTTAATACCAATCGTGGGGTGGCGTACGTACTTCCCCAACTCTATGAGCTCCTACTTCACTCCTATGTCGAGCCGGCTAAGAAGCTCCTAACATGGGATCACTAGAATTCGCTCATGCATTAAATACAACCATAAAAACCTTAGTACGCATTGGTTCATGTTTCTTAAGACGTTCAAGCAAGTTACCGAATAGGAAGTTAGCCAGTTTTCTCAAGCCTAACATCGATGAACAATCATCCAATACAATTAATAACACACTAATAACCAATAATCAATAGCTAGGTTTCATTAGATCTAAGCAAACACAAGATAAATCTAGCCTAGCATGTTAATCAAAAGACAAGAACAAGATGTAATCAAACAACACATAGACATATTGAATAATTAAATAATCACTTATCTTCAATTAAACATGGGAGATCCAAGGGTATGAAAACCCTTAAAAATGGCAGAAATTTGTCTTAGGGTTTCTCCTCCAAAATTACACACAATAAGTTCCACTCCAATGACAAAAAATTGCAAAACTATATATAGAGTTTAAGGGCTGACGGTGTCACGTTATAGATCCTGACGCCGTCACCTCGCCGCTTTTAGGGTTCCCGGATGGCCTTCCTGACGCCGCCACTCTTTAGACCTCCAAAATCCGCTCTGGCTTATCAAAGCTTGACGCCGTCAGAAATGAGCTTGACGCCGTCCCTCTTTAAGTTAAGCCGTGACGACCTTGATCACTTCAAAGGGTGATGCCGTCAGATTTTTCATGCAAAATTCTCTGGCTTATCATGAGTAATTTTCATATCCATCTTTTTTGCCAAGCCATGACGCCGTCTGGACCAATCCCTGACGCCGTCAAAGGTACTTTCCAGCATAATTTTGAGACTTTGTCATTTTCTTCACTTTTATGCTCCAAAAACGTCCAAAATGCTTCCTTTTCCAGATTTCTTCTCCAAAGTACCTAAAATGACAAAAGGAACAATTTAGGGCAATATTTGATCAAATAAATACGATTTATGGCTTAAATGACCCCCTAAAAGCGGTACACTTTTCGCTTCATCAGAAGTATCCATCATCAGCCTTTGCATCAAATTTCCCTAGGTGGTCTTTGTGATTATGAATAAACACAGGACACCCAAAGACATGAAAGTAGCTGATGTCAAGGATTCTTCCCTTGAATAACTCATAAGGAGTCTTGCTATGTCTCTTGACAATGATGGATCTGTTTTGTGTGTAACAGGCAGTTTTGACTGCTTCAGTCCAGAAATGTTTAGAAAGGACTGATCCATTTAGCATTGTTCTAGCAGCTTCAATGAGTGTTCTGTTTTTCCTTTCAGCCACACCATTTTGTTCCGGTGTGTAAGGTGAGGAAAAGTTTTGATGGATACCTTTCTCATCACAGAAACTTTCAAGTTCATGGTTTTTGAACTCAGTCCCATTGTCAGTCCTAATCTGTTTGACTTTGATGTCATTCTGATTTTCAATGTTCCTGACAAAGGACATGATAGTTCCTGCTCCCTGACTCTTTTTGGTCAGGAAGTAAACCCAAGTGTATCTTGAGTATTCATCCACTATGACCAGAGTATACTTCTCATGATTAATAGATCTAGGACTGATGGGTCCAAAGAGATCCATATGAAGAAGATGTAGGCAGTTCCTGATGGAAAAGTTGGTTTTGGTTTTAAAGGATGCTCTCTTGTGTTTGCCTTTTTCACAAGCTGAGCAGGGTTTATCCTTTGAAAACACAAGAGATGGTAAGCCAAGAACCTTGTTTTGTTTCACAAGATGATTTATGTTCTTGAAGTTCAGATGGGAGAGTCTTTTATGCCAAAGCCAATTGTGAGTTTCAGTGGCCTTAGCAAAGAGACAAGTACCATTCTGAGTCAGACTAGTCATGTCTAACACATAAACATCTTGTCTTCTAGGTGCAATAAGGACAACTTCCTTGTTTGCATTGAAGATGGTTCCTTGCTTATCATCAAACTGAACTATGTATTTTGCATCACATAGTTGACTGACACTGATCAAATTATACTTAAGGCCATTTACATAAGCTATCCTAGTGAAGACTATACCATTGCAGTTTACTGAACCATAACCTTCAGTGGGACATGATGAGTTATCAGCAAATACCACCTTAGGTCCTGATTCTTCCACATATTTGTGAAAATACTGCTTCACACCAGTCATGCTCCTTGAACATCCACTATCTAGATGCCAAATTGGCTCCCTGGCATGTCTCTGCACAAATAGTAAATTGGGTCAGTTCTTTCTAGGACCCCTCTTCTTAGAGGGCTTGGCTTTAATATCCTGCTTAAAAGTAGATAATGATTTATGGTCAGTGGTTGAGTGGACTGAGCTCCCACAAATTTTGCATTTTATTGCAAGGGAAGACTCAGCAGACTGAGAGGATGATTTGTTCTTACCTCTCCTTGCCTGAATGACCTCATCATGTCCTGAGGTGTCATGAGTGGGATCACCACATAGGTCACAGCATGTGTCCATTAAGCAATCCTCAGGGAGGTGGTCATTGAATCCACAATGAGGGCAAGAGGGAAAAGGCTTTGCCTTTTTCATTCTCTGCTTAGCTTCAGATGGATACTTAAGTGCAACTGATTTAAAGTTTGCCATCTTAGCTGAGGCTGTGTATGACTGATGATCAGAGGTTCTGTGATCTTCCTTTTTGCATACCATGCAGTAAAGGATTCTGTAGCAATCATCAGCAACATGATTATTAAAGCCACACAGCTCACATATCAGCAGAGGTTTGGTGGGCTTGGTTTTGGGTTTGGAGGTTGAGGAAGCTGGTTTTGTTTCCTTAATTTTAGATTTAGGATTTTTCTCAGAAGATTCAATCTTCTCACTCAGCTTCCTGACCATCTCAGTCAACTGATCAATTCTTGAATCAGGACTTTGGTTTTTTACCTCAGAAGGGACTGAAGTAGATGAGTCATCAGTGTTTACTGAGACATTTGCTTCAGAAGGAACTGAAGTTGTTGAGTCATCAGTATTTACTGAGACTTCAGGGATTAGCCTTTTCAGGATTGTATTTCCCGATCCTGATTTCTCCTTTGGAGAATGTTCAGAGTAGACTAATGGAGTGAGGTCTGAGCTTGGAGAAGCTCCTTGAAGGACTTTCAGTGGTGGAAGAGGTATAGCTGATTCTGATTCTGACTCAGTGATTAACTCAGTACTACTGGGTTCTTCAGTGAGTCCTAGCATGCTTTTCAAAGCCTGACTTTCAGGGAGCAAGATTTTCCCAGTCTCAAAGTTGGGTAACTTACTGACTGGGTTGTCCCTGACAATCCAGTCATTTGACTTGGGTTCCTTTTCTTGCTCAAAAGCAATACCAGCTGGAATAAAGACTCTTTCTTTGTCAGTCTCACTGAGGGTGTCAGTGAGTGGGTTAATTCCTATGACTTTAAAGTTCTCACTAGGATTCATACTGACAGATTCATAGACTCTTGGGTTCTTTTTAGTCCAGCTTTTTATGACAGCTCTTTCTTTGTCAAGTTCATTTTGAAGGGCTTGGTTCTTTTTCAAAATCTCAGTGTTTTGAATTTGTAGTGTGACTACTTCTAACTTGGCATGTTTCAGTGCAAGCAATTCATCTCTACATTTGTTCAATTCTAACACAAGATTATTATATTTTGAAAGTAGGTTAAGCCTTTGTTCTTCTACAAACTTGAGATCAACAAAAATATAATTTAAATAAGACTGTCAATCAGAATCATCATCCATTGAAAGTAAAATATTTACCTTCTTCATTGTGATGTTAACCCATTCTCCATCTCTAGCATGGCTCTTTCCAACTGCCAGCTGATCACCATCTGAAAGTGCCATCAGTGCACTCACATGAATTTCTTCATCATCAGAGACCTCTTGATCATCCCAGTCATAAGCTTCAGCCATAAGGACCTTGTTCTTGGACTGAACAGGTTTGGGAGCTGGAGCCTGAGAGACTGAGGGAGTGGCCTCAAGAAGAGCAAGCTTGGCTTTTGCCATCCTATACTTAGTTTCATAATCTTTTTGACCACTTTGAGAAGTTTGTGGAGACTGAAACATTTTAGGTTGAAATTTGCTAGCTCTTGAAGAAGAACTGTTTCCAGAAAATTTGTAAGAGGGTTCTGAGGTTGTTTTTGAATAGCAGTCTTTTGCAAAATGACCCTTTTTACCACATTTAAAACATTCAGTGGTCTCATTTGCTTTAGCTTTTGAAAAGTTTGACTGATTTCTTTTTATAAAACATTTTGAGTTTGCAAGAAGTGCCCTTTCTTGGAATTCCAAGTGTAAGTCACTTAAGTACTCCTCACTGGTTCTATCATCAACCTCATCATCAGAATCCTCTTGAAAATCCCGCACAATACCATTAGAATAAAAGGCAGTTGATATGGGTGAGGAAGTCAGGGCCTTTTTGGTCTCAAGAGCTTTCTTTGAGTCTGGGTATCTTCTTGATATTAAGTTGTCTTCATAGACGAACTTCCCATAGATCTCAGCAAGCTCAAGGGTCTGAATGTGGTTTGCATTCTTAAGGCCCTGAGAGAAGTTTAGCCACTTCTCAGGGAGACTGTTGACAAAGCCAACATTGATCTCATGCTTAGACAAAACTACACCATCATTGGATAACTCATTTATCAGGGTCTTGTACCTAGTGTAGGTCTCAGAGAGACTTTCAGAGTCTTTGGCCCTGAAGGTATTATACTCAAGTTTAAGATCCATGATCCTATTTTCCTTGGTATTTGAGGGACCTTCGAAGCTATGAACCAAGTCAAGCCATGTTTGTTTGGCTGATGTATAGTTAATGACTGATTCCATTATATCGTCAGGGAGACAAGATATAATTATGCTTCTCAGGCGTTGGTCTTGGTTGACCACCCTTCTCTCATCTATAGTCCACTGAGCTTCAGGTTTGTTTAAACCTTCAATAGTTTTAGGGACATAGGGACCTTCATTGATACAAGTGATGTAGTATGGTTCCATACCAGTCAAGTAGCAAAGCATGCGCTTTTTCCACTTGCTAAATTTACCAGCTTCTAGTCTAGGAGCAACAGCTGAATAGCTACCTCCCTTTTTGTCGACTAGCTGGGGCACATTTATATCAGCCATAGTAGGATCTTGGTTTTAAAAACCTTGAGCACACTTAGTTTTGGAAAGATTTTATAAACCAGAGGCTCTGATACCACTTGTTGTTCCCGTTACACTTATAGAAATAACTAGAAAGTTATCCTAATTGTGTACTAAGACTGATACAATGTATGATTTATTTTACCAAATAAGTTAGAACGTAAATATAAAACAACAAAGATTTTTCAACGTTTAAATTCTTATTAGAAATTAATCAAAGAATCTATTACCCAAAGTGTTTTGCGGAATAAACACTTTGGGATTGAATAGACAAGGTATGGTGTTCTCCTCTTCTAAACTCAAGCTTTTCTTGAGTGACAACTAAAAGACCCTACTGAGCTATCTTAGTGAGTAGGTTGTTCTTTGGAGGAGAAAAGTGGGCTGTGAAAGTCTAAGCTTTTAGTGCACAACCTTAATTCACTTTTCTCCTCATCTATCTATTTATACACAAGTATAAAAGAAAACCTATAACTAAAGTACAAGTTGACCTACGCTGGTCTGACAAAAGTACAACAGTGTTTTGTCATTACCAATAATCTACATCGGGAATAGGCTAAAAGATCCTTTAGAGTGTCTGCCCAACCACTCTCTGACTTTAAGCCGTTTTAAGGAAAGTTCTCTTTCGGCGTGATAAGACTTGTCCTTATCCTTTTCAAACTTTCCCGCTCGATCCCGCCTTTACTTCAGGTCTTAGATTAATTCTAAGTCTTCAGTCTTTAGTCTTCGGTCTTTAAGTTGTTCAGGAGACTGAGGGGTTCAGTGAGCTCTTGTCAGTACTCACTGAACCCATCATCTTCTTCTTCGGCTTAAGTCTCACTCAGGAAGTACCGCCTTCCTGAGGAGTGAATCCTTCGCCTTGAATTCGCCTTAAGCATCCTAAAGATGACTCACTGAGTTACTGTTAACTCAGTGACTTGAATTGTTCTTGGTTGGTAAACACTTGGCTTAATTTGTGTTCAAATTCTGTTTTAGATAATTGGGTATTTATGGACCCAACAAGGATTGTGGGTGGATATCTCTAACGGGGTTGAGGTAACGAAGTTCTAGATTTCTAGTTTGGATGATCCTAGTTGTGTGTTAGAGATAATTTGGTGCATGAAGGGTTTCGTGTGATTGTGAGGATTGAAGGTTATTGAACTAACTATCAGTATCCAAAGTGAGGAATAGTTGTAAGGTTTGAGTGTAATGATTGATGGGTTGAAGCTTGTTAGACTAACTATCACTGTCAAGAGTGAAGTGTAGCTAAAAGGTTTGAGTGGGATTGATATAAGGGTTGAAAGTTTTGAAACTAAATATCACTGTCAAGAGTGAAGTTTAGTTATAAGGGTTAAGTGTGATGATGAATGATATTAATGTGAGGTTTGAGGATGAGGTACAAGATAAGCTTGCAATGGTGAGACCTTATATAGGCAAGAGTTGTGGGATTCGAATTAAAGTTGGTGGTAGTGTCCTATGGTGTAGTGAGGGAATCTTAGGGTGTATGTGAGTTTGCAAAATTTTGCAGGTTTGAGGTTAGGGATGCAGGGATCTAGAGGAAACAGTGAAAATTCGTCAAACAAGGGCACGGTACCACTAAATACCACACGGTACCGTTAAATTTAACGGTACCGTGGCCTATTTAACGGTACTGAGACCTGGAAGTCACAAATTTTCCTGTGCAGCCTAGTTGTGGGCAGCTAAAGGGAAGTTTTTTAAGGAATAAGAACCACATTTTTGTGTTCTTGAGAGTGTTTGTTGAAAGACTATATGAGTGTGTTTTCGCTCCCCCTTAATCGATGACCATCTGGAAAAGATGTGTTAAAAAAAATAAAGAGGAAAAAAAACGTTGACGGAAGCGATGAGCTTAGCAACGTCATGACAAGTGGTGGATAGCATTCAATAAACTTCACCATTGAAGTCATGTAGCTCTTCTCAATCATTGTGAATATTCATAGAACATTCATATGATGAGGCACGTGATTATGTGGAAATATGCTAAGGGTTAAGAAGATAAAATTTTCAAGGTTGTGAGGTTAGTGATAAGTTTCTAGTGGGGTTATCTATGTTGATGAAGAAGGGTTATCTCAACTTATCCTAGCGGTTCTTCGCTTGAAGTGCGTGGAAGATGAGTGGGATGCGGAAGCATTGGTAGTGTAGAATGAAGGTTGAAAAGTGTAGATAAGTTGAGAAGATAATGGATACGGAAGTAACCAAACATATGGTGTGTTTAGTATCATGCGGAAATGAAAAGGGAAAAAGCTAAGGAATCAGAAGATAGACAAAATCTATTTTGATAGAAGACGGTTCTGGTTCAAGACTATAGCGAGTGGGTTTTGATAGTGTTTTTGAAACAGTGAGAATTAAAGACAAAATAAACTGTCTCAGCAAACAACGGTCTGACGGTACCGTTAAATTTAGCGGTACCGTCCCCTATTTAAGGGTACCGTGACCTGCTGAGCTCAGTTTTGACCCATAATTAGATTTTTGACAAAGAAATTTCACATATGTTGTGATTTTTCTGGACCTTAGATTAAAGGAATTTATACCAAATATATTCTTTTATGAATGAATCCAACAAGATTCGATGAACGCTGATCGAGAACGAAATATGACATTTAGTTGCATTTCGCAAATTAAATATACTTTAAATATTTCGGATGAAATATTTAAGTTGTCATTGGAATTTAAGAGGATTTTACGAATAAATCTCGCTGATTTAGTGAGACTTTTCGACACGAGGAGAGAATTTATACCTAATAAATTCTTTTTACGAGATGAACGGTACTAGACGAGAAGAGATGACTTTTATATTTCCTAGGAAATACATAGGTAGTTATTAGGGTGATGTGAAGGATGACTTAATATTTCCAGTGAAATATTTAAAAAGTCATGAGAAGAGACATGAGAGATGCTTCAATATTTCCAGTGAAATATTCAAGTAGTCATAAGAGGAATGTGAAGGATGACTTAATATTTACAGTGAAATATTTAAAAAGTCACGAGACGAGACGTAAGGGATGACTTCAATATTTCCAGTGAAATATTTAAATAGTCATGAGAGGGATTTAAAGGACGCATTTGAACACATGGGAATTGTGAAATTCAGGGAATATGTTCCATCATTCCTAGACCTAGACAAAGATGGTTAGAGGATTCTCGTTTGAGAGGTTTGGTTGATTTACGGATTTCGATGTTCTTCGCAAGCGAGTGTTTCATGAGGTTTTGAAAGACGTAAAGCATGGCCTATGGTGCTGATTCGCAGCAGGGTTTGGGATCTTAAGAAGTGTATATTCACACGAGGATGAAAGGAACTACTAATTACTTATATAGTAACTCGTGAGTCCTTTGTCACCCGAAGGTTGATGTTAGCTTTTAGCTTTTGGATGAGCGTTTTAACATATGTTGTTAAAAGGCTTGAATATGATGTTTCGGATATGACATTTAACAATTGCGATCGCAACTTAAACTTACTTGAATATTTCGGATGAAATATTTAAGTTGTCAAACCTACTCCGAGTTCTACTAGGTTTGTATCTAACCTTCCCATGACAAAAGGGTGTATTACTTGGAAAAAGGCAAAATGATGACAAGGGAATTAGGACAACTTCGCGACTACTTTAACTTATAGGTTTTGACACCAGTGTATGACTATATGACGTTTAAGGGTTCATAGAGATAGGCATACCTAATTCCTAATGTGTTAAAAGGACATAGTGTGGGTGCAAAATTTACAAGCAAATCATGTAAAATGCACATAAGGAATAAATGCAAACATCATGCAAAACATGATAATCATTTAGCATTTAAGATCATAGACATTTATTCATATCATACGAGAACATGTTATCATTTTAAAACGCATATGTGGGATGCAAGTAATTTAGGTTCGCTAAGGAGGATCCTAATTACTACTTGTTCAAAGTGAAATCCTAACGGGAGATAAAGTTCACTGATGTAAACTATATTTAGTCAAATGTAGGAATGAAAATTTTTTAAGTTAGAGAATGAGTATGAGACTATCACTAGTGGTGCTCAATTCAGGCTAAACACGACCATTTTTACGGGTTATACCACGAACCCAACCTCTCTCCAGGAAGAAATTCAACTGTTAGGTCAAATTGAATTTCTAGTGCGATAGGTTCTCCAGTAGTCATTCTCATGTTAGAAAAATTCAAATTCATATATTTGCCTATCGAAGTATAGCAAAGATGATATTAGCTTATTTCGCGAATACATGGCCTAATATGACTCAACTTACCATATTTTGAAAGTCGGTTAAGAAGATGACATGTCTTACACAACTCCTAACAAAGGCAAGCAAAATGTTTTAATATCGTGTTTGAGATTTAAAGGTTACTTGGTGGAGATGGTGCATTTTATGATCTCATGGATAACACCTTTGTTTGTTGAGTTGTTGCATGTTATTTTAACATGATTTGGTTTGCTAGAATCAAGAGATGCTCTAATGTGATACAATGAAGAATCTACTACATCGAGAGTGTTTCAAGAATGCTCCTTTTTATATCTTGAGAAAAGAATCTAGTAAAGGTTATTTACCTCAATAGATCTTGTGAGTATTATATTTGAAATGAGACATATTGTATATTTCAACAAATATGCTTTTCTAAGAGGAAACTTATCACTCTTACGAATGCTTAGTAAAACAAGTATTTTAGTGTATGACCAATTTTACTTGTTTATGCAATGACACATGTTGTATTGGTTATTATTCAACTCTATTATCCTATATTTGTTAACAAGATGCAATGTATTCTCATGTAACATAACCATTCATGTTAAAAAGAAAATAAGATGCATAAGATATAAGTTATCTTTTGTCAATCTTTTGATAAGAGAAATACATGTGATATTCTCGAAGATTGATGACGTACATAATAGTTAATAACATATTATGTGTGGCAATTTTACTGGACATGTGATTTTGAGTGTTGAGTCGTTCATGAGCAAAGTTTACATATGTTGTTTGTTTGCTCGTGTTTTGTTTTTCAAAAATGTCACATTTACTAATTGCATTGCAATGTAAATTTCTTGTATATTTTGGATGAAACATCCAAGTTGTCAATCCTACTTAGTTGTGTATTTTATGCATCTTTTAAACATAATAGTTTAATGTTTGGAACACAACCATTGGACAAGAAGACTCAATATGGCATCTTCAACACAAGTGTGAGTTATGATCCAATGCATATTATTTTCGTCTTGAGAGGAATTCATTATTTTCATAACAATCGAGTGTGATTGAGTATGTAGATTCAAGATAATATATTTCGTTATATTTTGATGTTATCTTAAAGCTAGGCAAATAATGACTCCAATTTCATGTCCATACTCGAAAACTTGTCAATTAGATTCGATGATGATATCAATCATAATTTGAATAATGAATTGATATGTACTCGAAATCTTTCTTGACCCTCACGATCACTCATTTTAAAAAGAAAATAAAAATTTAGGGAATGTGTTCCATTTATTCTAATACTAGTTGTATGCATGAGGTTAATGACCTATTAAGTTACTACTTCGATATTGTCATTTATTTTTATTTGCGAAAAACTATTTATATTATTAAGTATAATATTCTTAGTTTTTGACATATCATGAGTATAAAAATAATTATCTTAACCATTTTTATACAACATACGTAAAATACTAAATGTTTGAAACATTTTGTGTGTGTGTTAGATCAATGCAAGTTTAATACATTTTCTTTTACTTAAATACTAATGTATTAATATGATCTTTTATCTTGTTTAGACAGCCCATGGTCAAGCAAGGCAAAAGGATGTAATATTTTAGAGATCATGTTACGGATTTAATAAAAATGTTAAATATTTTGAGGTGATATATTTTTTACACCTAAATCTTTGGAAAAATAATTGTGTAAGACAATATCTTTCGACGCACATGATCAACCAACTTAATTTCCATTCCTATGAAGGTTACTAAAGCATCTTAAAACTTGCAAGATGTCGAAAACACGTATGTAAGAAAAGTGGTCTATGCTTATATGCAATGCAAAATCAATTATGCAACTTAGTGCAAAAAGTATAGTCTAAGTCCTATTGACCCATAAGCCGAAAAACTAATAATCAACACATAGCAACAAGGCATGTAAAACGCTTGTGATTATAGATATAATTAAGTCAACTAAAGATAACTATAAGCACTAAAAAAATATTAACTAACAATACTAGGACATAAAGAAAAATAAATAGTCATTTAGTATAACACACAAAAATACTTATCGACATTTTGTGTATTAAGTATAACAATTTATACTAATCTTACCAAGTCACGTTGAAAATACGTCAAGGTTCAAAAGTTGAAACGCCCTTTTTCAGTTTAACCAAAAATTTACGCAAACGGCATGACCAAAAAGACCTTTAGTTAAAAATCATGGACTCTAATATACTTTCATTTAGAACTAATTCATAAAAGTATTTTTCAAATGAAAGTAGACTCAACTTCGTTTAAAATGATGGGTGACATGACTCCTACGGACTTATGGTTGATTTTATATGAATTTCTGAAAATGACACAATAATGAAAACAGACAGACAGATGCACGGTACCGTTAAATACCCCACGGTACCATTAAATATAACGGTACCGTCCTATATTTAGTGGTACCGTGACCTGTTTCCTGATTCAGTTTATTATTTTAGTGCGGAGACTCGACGGAAAGATGTAAAATTTAATAAACTAGATACCGAACATATAAAATATATATTAAGCATTATTTCCACGTTTAGGACTGAAAAAGACATTTACGATAATACTTTTACTACAAAATAATGGTTTGTCCCAAACACTCCTTTTAAAACCGCATGACTTTACGACTCGTTCTAAAGACATGACCGGACACTTACAAACTCTATTCTTTTATTGGTTTAAGAAAACCTTCAAGCTAGTATGACAAAGTATACTTAAAAACAAAACTTGTAAGTATTAAGCAACTAAATACTTTTCATATTTTATCACCTTCATGGGTAATTTGTGTAACACCCCAACCCGACAAGGGTAAAGATGTCACAATAATGGTTTCATATCAGAATAAACACAAGCATATGACATACATAATACAATTTTATTTCAAGGGTTACAATGGAATACCTGAAACTACAAGGTTACAAATGAGAAATACAATAATTACTAAGTCTAAATATAAATTCTTCTAGTCATCTCTAATCCAAAATAGCTATCAGGATCTTCTAAGTCCAAGGTACTCTCCACTCATACCCAGCTTCCAAACTAAAACCTGCCGCAGGAAAAGAAATGCGGCTGAGCTACGAAAGCTCAGTGAACAGATATAACGATAACAAAGCAGTAATGATGGGATAATGAAGTAAGTGAAACAATGCAAGGTATAACAAGAGTTAGGAAGGAAAATAAAGGTTATGCAGAGATATCAGGAATTAAGAAACAGTTACAATAGATAAGAGTAAAGGGAACAGTAATCCCAACTCGAGCCCAAGTCATATCAAGTCAAGTCATGTATACAATAATCCCAACCCGAGCCCAAGTCATATCAAGTCAAGTCATGTATCAAGTCAAATATCAAATCAAGTATCCAGTCAAGTACGTATCCGGAGGGGTGACCTCGGAATACTAAGTACAAGGTTATAAGGTTACAGAAACAGAAATCCACTACGAGCCCAGTAACAGTAACAGTATCAATATCAGGGTGTATGGAGGGGAGACCTCAGCATACCAAGTACAGGGTGAGGGGATACCTCCAAGGGGTGGAGTAGCTAGCTCCCAGGATGTGAAAGACGTGTATCGCACACACCATCAGTCACCAGTAATAACAGGATATAACAGAAACATAAACAAGTCTAGGATGCATCCATACGCCCCAGGTGGCTAAATACCTCCTCAACACGCCAAATCAAATCAAGTCAGGGACGGGACAGGTCATCACTCTCCTGCCCTAGAGTCATGCCATCGGTGCATCAATGACATGGACATGAAACCCTCATGCCTAGTGTGGCTCGTAGTCTCAACTGTGGGTCAAGGTCAAGTATCAAGTATCCAGTATCAAGTATCAAGTATCAAGTATCAAGTATCAAGTATCAAGTGTCAGGTATCAGGTATCAAGTGTCAAGTATCAAGTATCAAGTGTCAAGTTCAAGTTCAAGTTCCATATCAAGAGATTCAAGTCAAGTTTCCATTTCAATTATATAAGAAGGTGCATATCAAAGGTTCATATCAAATGGTTCATATCAGAGGGTTCATATCAATTTTTCAGTATCAGATGGTTCAATATCAGATGGTTCAATATCAGAAAGGTCAATATCAGAAGGGTCAATATCAGAAGGTTCATAATCAAAGTTTCATAACAACAATTCAATTAAAAGGGTTTCTATTTAAAAGTCCATTTAAAGCAATCTTTCAAAAATGGTTTTCATAATAAATGATCTTACAAAATAGTTTTCATAAAAATGGTCTTTCAAAACGGTTTTCATAAAGATGGTCTTAAAAATAGTCTTCTTAAAACTTTTAGTAACTTTCATTTAAAAGTGGTATCGCATCATTTTAAAATAGCTTTTCTCACACATTTTCATATATAATTTAGAAAGATTTTCACATCTAGTTACCAAAATTCAAATAATCCTTCAAGGTATCAAGTGATTCAAATATTCATGTTACAGGGTGACGAACGAGTCATATCAAGTATCAGAGGAACATGGCAAGGCTCAATTATCAAGGTTCACAAATCAAGAGAAGCATAGCAAGGGCATAGATCAAGTAAGAAAGCCTCAATAAGAAGGCTCAGATCATAATCAAACCAAGATAGACAGATGTAAGTGAAACATGAAGAACGAAACAAAGTATAAGGGAACATAGCAATGGCTCAGGGAATCCTATGATGAATCAGAAGTCAGAATGAAATGAGAAAGAGACACCCTTACTGAAAAAGGGCAGAATATCTGTACCTTATTAACCAAGCAAGCAGAATCACAAACAAACACTGACAGGAAAAACCAGTCACTCCTTCTTCGGACCTAGAGGAGTAAAAGACAGAATTACTATTGGTTCCAATTCACAGATTTCGTTATCTTTCCATTTTAAGTAACTTTCCCAATTTAGTAAGTTTCCACTTTAAGTAAGTTTACTCATTTTAAGTAACTTTCTATTTTTAGCAGGTTTCCAAAATTAGTAAGTTTCCATTTTTAGAAAGTTTCCATAATTAACAGGTTTTCCATAATTAGAAAGATAAAATTAGGTTAAGTCATTAATTTAATAATATTATGGAATTAGGGCTTATTTAATCAAGTTACAATATTTTAGGGTTAAATATAACAACTTTCCATATTTTAGGGTTTTAAATGTAATTATGCCAAAGATAAAGGTTTAAAATGGAATTATTACAAGTTATTATTTTTAACCCCTAAGTTTCCCATATTTACCATTTTAATCCTTTAATTATAACAATTTACAAGTTAAACCCTTTAAATAAATTAAATTACAAATCAAACCTTATAATTAAATAACTTACAAATTAATCCTTACAATATTCATACTTACACATTAAGCCATCAATTATTCAAAACTACACATTACACCCCTAATATCATCATTATACGAATTACCCTATACTGTTCATAATTTACAAAACAAGTCCCTTAATTTATTAAAATTATAATTCGAATTAAACATAAAATCAATTTACTCTTTAAACCTTTTAATTACAAATTTTACACATAGGACCCCCATTTTATATTTTATACGAAATGTCCCTAGTCTAAAATACATTACAAAAATAGCCACAAGTTTAAGTAATTGTAAAACATACCCTTTTAATTTCATTTTTAATTCGGTAAACACAAAAATATTTTAAAACCCTAACCCAAATTCCCAATCATTGTACAATCATTAATACAACCTTAATTATACATTAAATAATCAGATCATTCATCAAAACCCTAATCCCTAATTTATTCGATTTATATTTTATTTAAAAACTCCTTTTTTTTATAAAAAATCCAATTGAAACAAGAATTCAACAAGCATGATTTAGGTGTCTATAAATTCAAGTGGCATTTTTATGGTGTTACATGATAGGTATAAGATCAAAATAAAATATGAACAAGGCCTCAAAATTTTATATGGTCGATATAGGGTTTTATTCCTTTTTTTCTTTTTAATCCGATTATAACAATAAATCAACGAGCATGATCTAGGCCTCAAAAAATGCAAGGGTTATTTTTCTGATGTTATATGATACATATTGAACTCAGGAAAAATATATTAGAGACCCAGAAAAATCGCATGAGCCATATAGAATTTATTTGTGTTTTTAGGGTTTACTTCTCATTAATTTTCATATGATCAATAGAGCATGCATGATTCGAATCTACCATTTTATATGAGTCTTATATGATGTAAAGAGTGCTCGAAAAATACCAGATGAATTTTAGAATGAAAGAACAAGTCGTGATGACTTTATGTTACTCGGCTCAATATTTTTTGACACCAAACAATTTCCAACGATCAAACGAATGACCCAGAAGCCTTGGCACTATTTTTCCTACCTTCCTAGGACTTAGATGAACACCATAAAAATGCTCCACAGCCTCAGAAAAATCAGATCAAGAGTATGTGAATTTTTGTGTGTGGCGTGTAGTTTTTTAGGGTTTTTAATTAGGAATGTGTAAAAATTATAGAATACCGTGTCTTAATAGAGGAGGGGGGAGGTAATTTCGTTTTTAGGTGATTCTAGATAGGATCAAATCAGAACTTTTATCTCTTTCCTTTTTATATATATATTTATCCTTTTATATTTATTTATTTTAAATATTAAACATAAAATATAAATGTACACATTACATATTTCGGCCCATACAACAATTTTATGTGTGACAAGCATTTTTATAACTTTTAAAATGTTAAAATGTTCATGCAAAAATTATCTTATTTCATATGGTGCTCATTACTAAGAGTTTGAGATTTATTTTGTGTTTCATGAAATTATTAAGTGAAATTTTAAGTTACAAGGGTATTTTGGTAATTTTGCATGTTTTGAAATTTTAGGTATTACAATTTGATACATGGATTGTACTCAATTTTGAAAACCATTTGTTTTAAAATTTTGAGCGACGTGGCTCTGGTACCAATTATGGAAACCGGAGAGGGGGGGGTGAATACGTTTAAATTGAAAAACTTAAAAACTTTTTGTATCAAACACCCAATCAAGTGTGACGTAATATGAAAAGTGTAAACAATGATCAAACAACATCTAGAGATGGTATAAAGTAAACTACAACATAAACACAATCAAACCATAACACAGACATAATCAACATAATATAAGCAACAAAACACACAAACATTAACGCAATACAAATATAAATATAAAGCGATAAAGACTAAAATAAAAGTAAAAAGATAAGTAAGAAGGCGCAAACCGGACACGATAATTTATTGTGGTTCGGTCACGAATCTCCTCTTTGCCCTACTCCACTCTCCGAGTACCCAACTCAAGAGTTACTTCACTAATCAACAAGCTCCCTTCAGGCGGAGAAAATCGTACAACGTCGCTTATCCTTATTTCCGACACTAAGCTAAATGTCGAGTATTAATCTTAGCTAGTACCAATCTACCACGATCCACATGATCCACATGATCCTTCCTACTTCACACAAACTCTCAAAAGAAAAATGAACTTGATGTATGCAAGGATACAACAAGTATGTAACAAGTGTTACAAGTGCACTAACTATAACTACAACACTTTGTATCTTCTTTGATACCTTCTGTTCTTCTCTTGCACTAGTAGAGGAATGAAGGTGATCACTTGGTTGGATGATTGGATCACTCTTAAACAAACTAAGACTCTCTAAATGATCAAAGAAAGTGATCTAAGTAAGAAGGGATTAGACCAGAGAAAACTAATTGGAAAAATTAAGTTGGAAGTGTAAAATGGTCCACTATTTATAGGCAACGAAAAAACTAGCCGTTACGTACGTACGGTACCACTAAATACGCAATGGTACCACTAAATTTAGTTGTACCGTGGTACCGTCCTCGACAGAGACACTCCAAATTTTGTTTTTAGTGGTGAAAGTTTATTTAGGTAAGTTTGGAGCTGATTTGGGGGGAAAAATAGTTGTTGGTGATTTTAAACTTATTTTTCAAAATAAAACATTTTTTTTAATTCAAAAATAATTTGTAAAATGTATTTTTGAAAAAATGTTTTGTCACATTAAAAATGTGAAGTTTAGAACAAAAAATCTATTTCTTTGATCATCCATCAAGTTTAAATTTGTTTGTTCATACATTGAGTGATTTACGTCGGGTTGAGAATCTACGACTCTGTTGAGGCATACTTGATACGTTGAGAGATGTTGATGTAAGTATGCGTTGATGATTTGTGTTTACAAGTAACTTGCGCATTTTACGTTATGCATTACAAGTTACATGTTTGTCATTATTAAAATCGAAGAAACCGTTTAGTTTAAATATCGTAATATTTGCACTAACAACTTTGATAATTTTTATAAACTACACTACAAATTGGTTTTTAAGGTGAAAAATTACAAAAAAAGTCAGATATTTCAAAAAAGTTACACTACAATTTTTTTTTCCACAAAGGGAGCACATGTCCCTAGTGCCCCCTTTATCTCCGCCCCTGGGGTTGCTCCTCGTGCTTAGTAAAGGGTGTTGCCTTTTGACCATCGCCCCTTGTCGTGGTCGAAATTATATTAGCTTATGTTAGTGTTCACTTCTACCTAGGGGTGGAAACGAGCCGAGCCGAGCCCGAGCCTGCCAGAGCTCGAGCTCGTTTCGAGCCTAATATTTGAGCTCGAGCTCGGCTCGGATTAAAATTTTCACAAGCTCGAGCTCGAGCTCGGGCTCGACTATTTGTATGATTTTTAAGAAAACAAAGTTAAAATGGAGCTCGGCTCGTTAATTACATAAGGCTCGAGCTCGTTTACTACTTTTAAGCCGTTTTACGTATAGACAAATTATACGTAATTTCAGGGCTTGTTTAGCTCTGCGAATCTATTCGAGCTTTTTTTATAGAGTCAGCTCGAGCTCGATTATTAAATGAGCCAACTTAGCTCGAGCTCGGGCTCGAGCTCGTTTAGGCTCGCTCGTTCGAGCTTTTTACGATCTGATCCCGAGCTTTTCACGAGCGGCTCGCTCTTCCACCCCTACTAGTTCTACCGAGTTTGGCATTTAAACAATTGAATTTAAGACTTGTAATCTTTGTGGTATTTATAAGGTATGCATATGGGGCTTGATATTACCATCTGTTATTTGTAAATAGTATAATGGTTTTTTTTTTTTTTTTTTTTTTTTTTTTTTTTTCTCATAATAAAAAGATAATATTTTGAGAGAAATTTGGTAAATTTATAAATTTATAGAAATCATGAAAACAGTTAGGTCATGTTTAGCAACAAGCTTTAAATAGAAGCATTTCGGAGCGATAAGCATATGCTTGTTTGGCAATACCTCAACAAGCGTTTGAAACATGACCAACTGCTCAAATCTTAAATGTTTCCTGAAGAAGCGACAAGCGGTAAGCATTTGCATGTTTTACACTTTATAATCATAGTTACAACTATGAAACCAAATATGTTTTTTAAACAAGCAGCTACTGCTTACTGCTAACTGGTACTGTTTACTGCTGCTGCTACATGTCGTCAAACATAGCGTGAGTCTATGAAAGCAATTTAGATTAGTTTATAGTTGAATATTTTTTCATTAATTGTAAATGTTATTGACAAATAAGATATAAATGTAATCATGCACTTAGTTTCAAAAGAGAAAAACGAACTTTTTTGGTATTTTTGTAATTTTGTTTTATTTTACAGTTTTCAAGTTTGACTATTGGTTAATGATAATATTACATTATTTTACCGTTTAATGATTTTTTTTTATTTATTTATTTTTTTTTTTATTTATTTATTTTTTTTTAATTTTTTTTAATTGGATCCAGTTTATGTATGACAAATAACTCTAAATGCGAGTTCTCGGCTTGTGGTCCATATTCATCAAAATACGTACTTTAATTGCCCTAGTATTATATACATGATGATTTCTTATTGTAAGCTAGGTGCTACCAAAATGTTAGAAGAAGTATCAAGTTAATATAACTTTCTTTAAAATTATTTTACGGAGTACAAGTTTTCTGTTTTGATCTATGTGTAGGGGTCCATTATATGCACTTAGTCCAGTGATATTGGATCCACATGATGAGCATTTACTAAGGTCTTTTAATTGACTGCTTTACCCTTGTCCTCCACACTTTGTACAATTGATTAGCGCCACATCATGTCATCTCCAAAAGCCAAAGGTTTCGAGCTCAATAATGTTTAGATATTATTTGAAACTTTTGTGTATTTTTTGTTTCAAAAAGAAACATTTTATTCGAACTAGATGTATGTAACAATAGGGTTAAAATTTCGGTTTAAATATTGCAGTAATCCGTTGAGTGTTTGACGTAGATAAATGATCGTGAGACTTACAAAAATAACTGATTGTATATCAAAACTTAGTAGTGTTTTGTTGGTTGCAACAAATGAACTCAATACCTTTGGCATGCGTGTTAGTGAACAAGTGTAAAATTCAAGAATATATATTCACTTTCCTATATCATTCTTTTGAATCCAATTAGGCAGCCACACTTACGAATCAAATAATTAAACCTGAAAGGCCACCTTAAAAGATAATGATCTTCATATCACGACATCTCTTAATCATATACGAGAAAACTAGTTCACAATCGAAATTGTCGTAATTAATACCACTCGACCATAAAACAAAGATACTTATTCGGAAAGTGACATGATTTGATACATATATGTCATGGCTAAGTGATGTTTTTGACCTTTAAATACGGGTTAATGGTCTCTAAGGATGACATGAGATATTATTCTGAGGTAATGCACCTTTCTATTGTCAATTCCTATCACTAGACTTTAGTGACTTAAAAGTCAAGTTGTAAAAAATACCAAGGTTTTAAGATCATTTAAGATGCAACTTTGATAGTATAGAGATTTACACGTAGTAAGGTTATGTAAAAGGGATAATTACTAAAATAGCCCGATTGCCCAAGTGCTAAGAGTATCTGTCCCGATCTCAAAAAATTCCCTCCTTAGCCCAGGGCAACTCGTATAATCACGTATTGTACAGCAGTGTTTTTTGGGCAACTTTTATTTGTTGGGCAACCGTATATTGTACAGATGGTTTTTTTGTCATTTCACATATTACTCATACTACTAAAAACCAGGACTGGACCAAAATAAAAAGCATTTCCGCGCCCACAATTCACTCACCAAAATCAAATCAAACCAAACACCACCCTTCACTTCACTCACTCACATCGCCGCCGTAAACTACCATGTCCTTGGATACTGCTTACTACTCTGAGATTTTAATATTAGGAGGAAGATTTGCTCTTGGATACTGCTTACTACTCTGAGATGAAGGATGCGGGGTTTTTCGATTCTGAGTGGGAATAAGGATCCGTCTTCACCTGTCAACAATAAGTTGTTTTTATTATATCTTCACTTTGTAGATAAGGTATGGACATTATTATCAATTTAGTACGATTGGCAAAACACATGGTTGTCCAACTGAACGTTTCACTTTTATGGATCTGATAGTTGGACCTCATAGACTGAAACACATGTAGCTTTTGGATTAACAATGTCCTTGTGTGAGTGATAAAAGTTGATGATCTCCAGTTGACAGTTATCTTGCGATATCTAATATAAGGTATTTGCTGAGAACTTTAAGTATATGCTTTATGTAAGCGTGTTGTGTAGGGGAGGTAAACTGAGCAGGTCATGGGGGCTTAATAATGGTTAGATATTTTAACAAACTAACTAAAATATTTTTTTAATATTAGTTGTATATAGAGTTTAAACCCAATCGGATCAGTATATTGTTTATAAATCGCGTCGACTTGACCTGGCCTTTTATGGACTTCTAGTAAAAGCTTGCCCATTATCAAGCCCCCATGACCTGCTCATTTTACCTCCCCTAGTGTTGTAGAATTGCTCAGGAGTATCTCTTCTGTGTACTAGTTAAGTTGGGATATATTTCATCCGTAAACCATGAAATGAGCGTGTTAGAACTATTTTGTGCTTGTGGAGTGTTTGTAAGTTTGCGATTTAAAGTCTGTGTAAGTGCCCCACGAATTAAGTTTGCACAAGTCGTTTTGGAACCAAACTACGCTAATAACATTTGTGTGTTGATGTTGATTTGTTTGGTAATTTGGTTGCTGGGTTATAAAATGTCCCAATGGACAATCTGTTTGGATTTGTGTGCCCATAAAAGTATAAAATGTTGCAACAAATGTTGGCAATACTACCTTTAATAGCCAGGTAACATGCATCATTGTGCTAAAAATGATATGAAGACAATTAATTTATAGTCACCTTTATTATTTGTGAAGAGCCTTCAGAAGAACAACCCGATATCTAAAATATGATTGAATTAGATACAAGGCCGCACAACTCCTAACTGTTGGAAACATCCATCTTATACACATGCGCCCTTTACAACACCCTCAACTAGTCTTCTAATAAATATATATGGAAACATCCATCTTATACACATGCGCCCTTTACCCAAAAGAAAAAAAAAAAAAAAAAAAAAAAAAAAAAAAACAATGAGAAAAATACTGGCTCATAAGGCCTGCCTATACCCGTCTCACTTTATCTTAGAATTCATAGGTGGAGTTGCTTTTGCGATGTGCAATGTATGTAGTTTTTGTCTTTACAAATTAGAAAATTTACCGGGCTTGCTGATTGATTCATTTATTGATTCTCATTTGTAGGATCGCTGGTGACGTTGGGTTGAATAATATAGAATTATTGCCCGATATTGTACCTTTATTGATAACTCTCCTAAGAGATGGTACACCTGCAGTTGCTAGACAGGCGATCACCTCTGGAATTAGTTTATTCAGACGGGCTCTTACGGAAATTGCACTTCAGGTACATTCGCATCCTATCTGTTAATTTGATTTATTAAAGCTTTAGGCTCTGAGACCCGTATTAAGTTAGTAAAGATGCAATAGTCGTGATAATGTCAATGCAGTTTCTTTTTCTCGAATATGTAGCCCGTTGGAGCTTAAACATGTAAACTTTGATTTTCCCCGATGACCATGCATATCAAGTGTGATTTTTTAAATATATAGCATTGTAGATACTCATAGCTCTAGTTTTCAGGGTCTGTATTCAAGCGAGGTGGATGATTCTATCGAGTCATCATGGGCATGGGTGTTGAAGCTTAAAGATGAAATATATTCGATGGCATACCAGGTAACCGACAAATTCAATGATTTGGCACAACCTTTATGCATGATATATGCAGGCTAATTCTCTGTTGCTATGTAATTTTAGCCTGGAAGCGATGGGAGAAAGTTGCTTGCACTGAAATTCGTGGAATCAGTGACTTTATTATATACAGCTGATCCTAGTGCTTCTTCTGAACCACCCG
The DNA here is from genome assembly GCA_021014915.2 of Artemisia tridentata subsp. tridentata. NCBI lineage: Eukaryota > Viridiplantae > Streptophyta > Magnoliopsida > Asterales > Asteraceae > Artemisia > Artemisia tridentata. Next base: position 167,293,032 of record CP139501.1, on the reverse strand, counting down.
CAGATCAAACTTCTTCAGGTATACTTATAAATTCTTTGTTGTATCTTATTTTTGTGGGTGTGTGGTTATTGATGTTATCTGTATGACACTTGCCTGACAGATGAATTTAACATAGCATGGCTTCGTGGAGGCCATCCCATACTTAATGTTAGTGATCTATCCGTTGAAGCCAGTCGGAACCTGGGTTTGTTGCTTGATCAGCTAAGATATCCAGCTGTTAAATCACTCAGCAATATGGTGGTTATCGTGTTAATCAAGAGGTATATTTGTATTGGCCACATATGCATATGCTATGGGGTTTCCTTTGTAGAACTTGACGTGCACAATATTAATATCTACAACTATACTTTGTAACTAGTACATCCAATATTCTTTTGGATTTGGCCAGAGTCAACTGGGATTCATGACATGTGCAACTTTCATGTATGGCTCCTGTGCTTCAATAGGCTCGCACAAAGTTGTAGTAATTGTCTCTACTTTTAAAGAGTTAATAAGTAAAAGTTGAAAGAGTATTAGTATGTCAATTGTTTTAGGTTGTGGAAAAACCGGATATAGGAGGGAAGAGGGATGGAGTGATATGGATTTTTGCATCAGTTTCATGGTCTCAAACTGTGATTTGGTAGTTATAAAATACTCAGTTATGTTGAAAAGCGATAATTGTAATGGGTTAACTCCTTATAATATATATTTTTTCAGTATATTCACACACCACTTAGAAAATTGTTCTTTTTAAGCAACTAATGATTTTGGGATGTGAAATTTCTTACGACTTCCCAAATCCAGAAGTTGAACAGTCTAAGAATGAGCAGATTTGTCTTTCCTATAAATTTCGTACTCTTTACCATTGCTTATGCTTCTTAAAAAACACTTTCACTAATTCCTTAATCATGCTTTACAGTCTTTCAGCAATTGCAAAGAAAAGGCCTGCATTTTATGGGCGCATACTTCCAGTTTTACTTGGTTTGGATCCATCAAGTTCTGCTGTGAAATCGGGTCAGGTTTCTGGAGTGCATCATACTTTAAAGAATGCTTTCCTTTCCTGCTTGAGATGCACACACCCGGGTGCTGTTCCGGTAACTATTTCCTTTATTACAAAACTGGACTTAGATCAAGTTTCTACCCATATATGCTTATCCTTGTTTGTTGTTCTTTGGCATAAGAACTTAATTCTAAGAAATTATAAATCAACAAGAAAATACTGTTTATATTGTGGAGTGTTTTTGGCTTTCATACTGTCCTTAAACTATGTTATATTCTCTTAATAGTGGCGGGATCGTCTAGTTGGATCACTTAGAGATATGAAAGCTGGTGGGTTGGCTGAAGAAGCCCTTGTGAAGTTTCTCGGGGTAATTCGTCAATTGGCACAAGTAAGTTGCTTGTTTTGAGTTACCCATTTTGCTTGTGTATAGTCAAAAGTATTTATGTGGAATAGTGACAAGTGGACGGTCCTCTTACAGGATGTAAAACCCTCAGTAGAAGCGAGTAATTCTCCTGGTATAAGGAAAAGGTCTCAAGTGCAGGATGTTAGCGATTTGAATAAAGATGATGGTGTACCTGGAAAGCGTGCTAAACCAACACCTAATCTGAATGAGGACTCAAAGGGCAATGTAGTTGGGAATTCTTCAAGCCAAAAAGTAAATGCAGATAATGGACGGGTACAACAGCTTGTTTCTATGTTTAGTTCGTTGGTTGCACAGGGTGAAAAATCTGCTGGAATGTTAGAAATTCTCATTAGCAGTATATCTGCTGATTTACTTGCTCAAGTAGTAATGGCCAATATGCCAAATCTTCCTTTAGTTCGGCCTATAGAATATGGCAATGAAGAGTTGGTCAACACCGGGTCCCATCCTGCTACTACACCAGCTGATAATCTGTCTGCATATCTAACTGACATAATATCACGCTCCACCAATTCTCAGCTTACAGATTCTAATTTGGAAACACACACCGACGAGGTACACTATTTAATTTTGAACATAATCTCTGATGTTGCTTTTATTATGGATTTTAGTTAGGGCTGCATAACAAGATGAGCTTTAGCCTGACTCAGCAGTTTTTGCCTAATATAGAACTCAATTTGATAGCTTCACTAGTCTTGTTGACGCAGGCTTGAGCTCGTCATGATTAGTATTGAAAGCTCAAAGTATGTATTACAATTACTTTTGATCAAACAAGGTCATTTCGAGCTCGAATAAAATTGTACACCAATATTTGACGATAATTCATACTCACTCTGTCTCAAAATAAGTGTCAACATCTTTATTTTTGGATTGTCCTAAATTAAATGTCTACATCATCAGCTATTTATCAAGCTTCCTAATCTGTCCTAAAAGGCACCCAATCAAAAACTTGCTACGATTTATCTATAAAACTGTTTAGATGTTATAGATAACATTTGACTACTAAACAGTGTAAATATTACACTTTTCTGAAATTGTGTGAACTTTGTCTAGTGGACACTTCTTTTGGAACGGAGGGAGTATCATGTGTTCTGAGTTCGGCTTGTTATAATGTGTTTTGAGCTCACAATTGTATTCAAACACAAACTCGATAAAGTTCAATTTGATCAAGACCGAATCGAGTTCGAGATCGAATTAATCATGAAAACCTTGACACATGCTCTGCTCTACTTCTAGTATTTTCAGTTTGCTATTGCATCTTATTATCCTGTAACTACCTTGAAAGTAATATCATAGAAACTGCATTTAATCAATTTGGTCATTCGTTCTGTACTTCTACTTTGACTCTAAACACATCAACTTTCTTCAGTTGGCTACAATTGGTTTGGCTGCAGCTGAGAACCCATTGGGCGTTGTTCTTGGAGGGATCTTGTAAGTTGATTCAGTCTATAGCTGACTATAACTTTGACTCTAAGTACACCTGGTTAACGGATTTGTGTCTTTGTTAGAGGGCAAGCTTTGTGTTAGACTGCTGCTGTCTTTGGTGGGAAGAGTTTGGCAACTCAAATATCAGACAGATTTGTATGTCAATTTATTGATTTGTGTGATCATTGTCTTGTTCAGTCGTTTGTACGTTTGAAATAAATTGTTGGAATATTTCGTGCAGATTGCGTTATCGGGTGGAATACTTTTCATTGTTTTTGGATTCCAATCATTTTTCTCTACAATCGAATCATGATTCTTGCTACTGACAATGGTACGTGATCATCATCTTCCTCATATTAAGAAAGAAACAAAAAGAGTTCTTTTGTTACAAGTTTGACTTTTGAGGTCAAAATCATTACTTTCCACCTTCAAATCAATATGGGTCTTTTATTGTTTTTCTTTTTGATAATTTGATAATGATATTTATTATGAAACACATGCTACAAGCCTACAACCATATTGATATTCAACTCGGAACTTTTATAATTATTTACCTTTAAAAACGCATAGGTTTGACCTCAAAAAGTCAAACTTGTATGATTTCCTTAGGATGGGAAAGTACTTGTGCTAACTTGATTTAACTACTATCTAACCATATGCATTACTTACTTTGTTGCAGAAGATAGGAAGTTGGTGCGTGAAGAAAAGATATTGTTTAGACTTTTGACACTTTGACCAAGCTTGAATTCATAGAAATAAAAAAATACTGATTAAAAACAGCACTAAGCTACTATCATCAGAAATAGATTATATTTATATCAGTTGCATCTTTATGGTAATTGATGATGAAACACAATTTGCTTCAACTTGTGACGTTTTCGCAGCATTTTATCGCCATACATGATACATGCTTTGTAACTCCACATAAATCAAAATTTCTCTGTTGCCGTTATTCTTGTCTCAAATTCTACATGAATAAGCGCAAATGCATTCATTTACTACAATGTTGCGTTCGTATACATACAAATACAGCTTGCTTGTTTTGTTTCTGAGTCACTGTTTCGTAATGTGATTACATGAATATTTATCAGACACCACAAGATACTGTAGATAACTTTATAGACCAAACAAGTATGATTCATGTATATGTATCCAACCCTCTTGAGAGTTTTGTCCTTATGTTTCTATTACAAACACGCATTTCCAATATGAAACATATTATCGACTTGTTTTAAACATGTAGTCATAAATACAATACCAGTTAATCTGATAATTTACTGATAAAAGTCGTAGCTTGAGGAGTCAGCAATTATATTCCTGAACGCACCGATGGTTGATGCTAACATTATGAACACGCCGATGAATATTCCCACCTGTATACCCACAGGAATTATTAAAATAGAACTTATTTCATTTCTGTTGTTAGTATACTTGGTTCCTGCTGGCAGGTATGTAGTTCCTGCTGGCATGGTTCCTGCTGGTATAGTTGGGCAACTTTTGTATTTTTTGGAAAAGTTGCCCAAAAATTTCAAAAGTTGCCAAGTAACTTTTGTGTTTTTTGGTCAACTTTTGTATTTTTGGAAAAGTTGCCCAAAAAATACAAAAGTTGCCCAAAAAATATAAAAGTTGCCCAAAAAATTACAAAAGTTATTTCATTTCTGCTGTTAGTATAGTTGGTTCATGCTGACAGGTATGTAGTTCCTGCTGGTATAGTTGGGCAACTTTTGTATTTTTTGGAAAAGTTGCCCAAAATTTACAAAAGTTGCCAAGTAACTTTTGTATTTTTTGGAAAAGTTGCCCAAAAAATACAAAAGTTGCCCAAAAAATTACAAAAGTTATTTCATTTCTGCTGTTAGTATAGTTGGTTCATGCTGGCAGGTATGTAGTTCCTGCTGGTATAGTTGGGCAACTTTTGTATTTTTTGGAAAAGTTGCCCAAAAAATACAAAATAAATAAATATTATGTACTCCAAGTTTTGCTTTCTTGCTTTCCACTGTCCGAAGTCCAAAATCACCATGCAAATATTTGACTTTTTGCATGAAACCACATCATATCTCAACAGCATAAACCAATAACCATGAGCAGTAGTTCAAAGAACTCGCAAGCAGTAGTAAAAATACCCGAGCAGCAGTACTAAGGTTAGCAGCAAGGTTAGCACTTCATCACATAAACACAAATGTAAAACCACAAACACTAAGAAATGATGAATAACACAGTTTTTCTTATAGTTAGCACACATTTAAAGATTTGTTAAAGTCTTGCCATTCACAGGTTCCATATATTATAATCCATGAACATAGAGTCGTAAAATATCTACACAATCTTTGCGCCTTATATATTTAATACTATTTTGAGATAGCATTTTGTTCAAGAAAATGTGTCTTCCCAATCTCCATTGGCCACATCGTCTTCTTCCAAATTGATCAACTCCAAGAAATGTGAATGTCTGTGATCTTCATGATAGTATTCTCGTGGGCTTCCCAGCTTTATTCCGTACATCACGCCTATTCTATGCTTCACTCTCATGAAATTGTAATTCCAAGGACCGTTCTCAGGAACCTAGGGCGCACAATCAATAACAGACATTAGTTACCAACGAGGTCGGCCACGACCCGCCGCGTTGCGGCGGAGCAATGATCTAAGCAAAGAAATAATGACAATTATGCTCTTAAGTGTACAGGCAAGTGATTAACTTAAGTTCTTGATAAGAGAAAAAAAATCCAATTCAGAAAAAAAAATTACTTTACTGGTAAAAATAATATAAAGAACTTACACCAAAACGTAACCACAGCTGCTATAATATGATCTCCCATGCGGGTCAACACCCAAGAAATCTGCTCCTCGAATAGATTTAGCCACATCAACTTCCAGATTACCCATCCCAACCAGGGGACCTGGTAACAAATAACAAAGCGACTATTAGAAACTAAAAACAGTAAAGAAATCAGTAACACAAACATAAATTAGTGGACTGCATACACACACAAAAATCGGCATACAAACCTTGTTGAATATTGTTGTAATGGTCAGCAAGTAAGGATACATGGCAAGGACGCACATTGGAAGTAGCACTGGCTGGATAAAAAGGTATGGAAAATAAATTATGATGAAAATGATAGGTAAAAAGAAGGTATAAGAAACAACAATAATGAATAAAATACTGAAAATAGATTGCAAGGACGCACATTGGAAGTAAGTTAAAAGTATATCAAAAAGTCGGCTACTAAAATTGGCGAACGCATAATATAAAAGAATATATCAGTAACAGCAGTTAACGGATAAATCATGTAACTAAACTAAAGAGACCTAATTTCATATTACTTTCAATTAAAGGTCACCATCAAACAATTAAACATTAACAGCAAAACAATAATAAACGTACCAACAATCAAGTAAAGGCAGTAACGAAAGAAACCGATACCAAATTCTTCTTCTGCTGTTTACAATGTTTCCAGATACATAAACCTAAATAGAAGTAATTTGAGATTAGTTTCAATCAGAGGTTACCTCCAAACAATTAAACATGAAGAACAAAGCAATAATAAACGTAGCAACAGCAATCAAACAATGGCACTAACGAAAGAAACGGATACCAATTTCGTCTTCTGCTGTTCACGAAGTTTTCAGACACATAAACCTAAACAGAAGTAATTTGAGGTTAGTTTCAATTAGAAGTTTTCACCAAACAATCAAACATCAAGAACAAAGCAATAATAAGCGTACGAACAACAACCAAATAAACCCAGTAACGAAAGAAACGGATGGCAACTTCTTCTTTTGGTGTTCACGATATTTCCAGAAACGTAAAAGAGATAACTATAAAAAAAAAAGAATGGCGGCGTCTCTAGAAAAAGGAAAAAAAAAAAAAAAAAAAAAAGGAAGGGAAAGGCCGGTTGGGCTCCAAAAGGGCTGGACTGGGCTCCCACTCAATGACGTAAGCTTTGCACCTAAATGAAGAAAATGAAACGGTGTCGTTTTAAACGACAAATTATATATATAGTAATTATATATACTAGAAGTAATAAATACGATTAAATAAGATGAATGGTCAATGTCGTTTGCTCAAAATTCCAGAACTGGTCACTTGCCAATATAATTACGGATATGGTCTCTAGATGCACTGTTGTTTTATTGCTTCCTCAAGTATGTAAAACTTTTCACTTTCGGTCCCTAAAGGGTCAAATGCGAGGCACCAAATATGAAAGCAAACAACATTTTTAAAGACTCATATTCGTAAGAGCAAATCATATGGACCATTTTTGTAATTTACTATAACAGTCTAACTATTAGAGAGAGTTTTTTACCATATAGAAACCAAAGAAACGGTCACTTAGAAGCATTGGGACCTTCTCATAATGAGTTGGAAGATACCCCTGAGGATTGCTTCTTGTATACTTGTTTCCACGGCCCCATTCATAGCCGGATGGCGTAAGTTTATATGCAGTCAAGGAGCATGAACCCGGAGTGAAACTGCAAGTTACTATGATAGACTTATCTCCGTCCGATTGCTTGTTATTTTCCAAGAACTGAGCATGTAACATAATGTCCTGCAAAAGTCAAATCAAGTACAAGTCAACTACCCGTTACCAACAACATCTTCCTCTTCAGGCTTCTGTAGCATTTCTTTTGTCGCAGGCTGTTCGCCTTCCACTTCAGGCTTCTGTAGCATTTCCTAGATTGTCAGACAGGACATGAAAATTATCATATTACTTTCAAGGTAGTTACAGGATAATAAGATGCAATAGCAAACTGCAAATACTAGAAGTAGAGCAGAGCATGTGTCAAGGTTTTCATGATTAATTCGATCTCGAACTCAATTCGGTCTTGATCAAATTGAACTTTATCGAGTTTGTGTTTGAATACAATTGTGAGCTCAAAACACATTATAACAAGCCGAACTCAAAACACATGATACTTCCTCCGTTCCAAAAGAAGTGTCCACTAGACAAAGTTCACACAATTTCAGAAAAGTGTAATATTTACACTGTTTAGTAGTCAAATGTTATCTATAACCTCTACACAGTTTTATAGATAAATCGTAGCAAGTTTTTGATTGGGTGCCTTTTAGGACAGATTAGGAAGCTTGATAAATAGCTGATGATGTAGAAATTTAATTTACTTGAACAAACAAATACCAAAACTATAGTACTACAGATATAAAAGATTAAACTTACTTGAACAATCGATAAAAGATTAAACTTACTTTTTGGAAGATCAATTTATATCATTATTATCATCTTCAATCTTTTAATCTTTTTGTTCCACAGCAACAGCTTGTTCTTCAACCTTAACCGAAACCACCTCCTCTTCCTTCACCAGGACCACCTCTTTTTCTTCCGTCACCGGAGGAGCTAGTCTATGCACATACAACAGATACTTTACATGTTTAACCCGATTATGACATGCTAACATAGAAAGACGTATATGCAAATCTGGTAATCACGAAACGAAGGAGAAGACCGAACAAGCGACCATCACTGATCGAAATCTGTGATGGATCTGGGTTTTGGTGTGTGTAAATTTTCTGGGTTTTGACTTTGTTTGTGTTGTGTGTGTTGTTTTGGATTTTTTTTGTGAGTGCAGTTTGTGTTTTTTTTGTTTGTGTATGATTTGTTATGCGTGAGAGTGATAGGGATTTATTTTTGTTTTGATTGAGAGCTAGATCTGAATCCATCGAGTTGTGGTCTTATGTTAATAACAAGTTTCTAATTTTAATGCACGTAAAATGACCAAAATATCCTTTTGTTCATGTATTTGTTGCCCAAAATTCAAAAGTTGCCCAAAATACAATACATCCCTTATACATCGTAGCAACAGTTGTTGAGGTATTTTGGTCGATGACGTGGCGTCCTGTGGTCCGTCGGATCAGTTGCCCTGGGCTAAGGGGGAATTTTCTGTGAGCGGGACAGATACTCTTAGCACTTGGGCAATCGGGCTATTTTAGTAATTATCCCTATGTAAAAAGGGTAAAAGATAAAAGAAACATGATTAACAAATTAGATTGTTGTCAAAATACTTAAGGATACATGTCAAGCTATAAAATGTATAGGTGTTAAGCTTGAATTCATTTGAAGTATTAAGGATGATCTTATAATATAAGCATGTAAAATGTGTAGATATCAAGCTTGAAATTCATTTAAAGAATTAAGGATGATCTCATAAATATATAGTTATAACCAACCGAGTTAAATAAAGTAATCCACAACTTTGTTACACCTTTTATAGAATAAGAAAATAATTAATTGAAAACGGCCCATTCACATCATCTAATAGGATAACTTAATTGTAAAATCGAACCTTCCTATTGACTAATTAAAAAAATCAAAACTAAACTAATTGGTGAACATGTATAAAAAAAAAACTTTTTTTATTAAAAACATCAAACGTTTAATGTGTCAATAAATAAATAAATAAATAAAAGCCTTAAAAGAGAACGAGATAATTAATAAACCTTCGTTTGTTAAATTTTAAATAAATTATATTGATTTGAATAAACTTATGAATTTTCTTGTTGCTAATAACTCTATTAATTCAATGAATACCCTTAGAGTTTGTACACTCTTAACTTTATATATATATATATATATATATATATATATATATATATATATATATATATATATATATATATATATATATATATATATATATATATATAAAATAAAAAAAAATAAAAAAACCTTATATGATGTTATTTATAGATATTATTATAGGGGATAATTATCAAAATAGATCGGGCAATCAAGTGGTTGGCGGTTTTCGCCCTGAAAATGGAAACTTCTGATATTAGACCAGGGCAATCTGTATTTTTTTGGCAATTGAAATCTGCAGGTGACAAGTGTCACTTTTCTGACTATTTTTTGGGCAACTTGTGTATTTTTTTGGGAAACTTGTGTATTTTTTGGGCAACTGGAGGTCACTTGTCATCGTATGAGTCGAGTTGCCCAGTTGCCTGGTCTAATATCAGAAGTTTCCGATTTTGGGACGGAAACCGTCAGCCACTTGGTTGCCCGGTCTATTTTGGTAATTATCCCTTATTATAATTATATATTAAACCAATGTATATGCAAGAAAGTGATGAAACTATAGATATTTTAGCACAAGTTATTGCGATATGTAAATAAATACACTAATTGTACATATACGAAGACTCATGTTATTCCCCGAGATTAAGTAAGGATGTCTCGATTTTTATTTTTTTTTTTAATTATTTTTTTATACTCATGTTTAATAACGACTCACATTATTTCTCTTAATAATTTTAATTTGTGTAAAAACACGGGTTATGAAGATAAATTAAATTAATTTTTATACTAAAAATTCATGTACGCACGAGACTGTTACAATTTCTATAAAGAAGGACTTGTCAAATTAACGGTGGAGTTTAAAAAAAATTATTATCTTATACTAAAGTAGTAATTATTAAGAGATTAGACCAGTCGCTCAACTTTTATACCTTTTTTAGAGCAAAAAAAAAGTATTCTTCCCAAACTAGACCGAGCGACTTGCGACTTTTTTACTTTTGATAAGAAGTCGCCAAGTGGCACAAAAAAGTTCGCGCCATGTCCTTTTTTATTCTGTATGTGTAAACTATAAAGGCATGTACTTTTCGAGCAACCTACGTTAAGCGACTTTTTGTACTTTGAGCGACCTTTTATTTTGTTATTTTTGAGTACAAAATTCAAACTTCATATAATATTTTTTTCTTTTTTCCTCTTTTTCCACTTATCTTTTACACCAAAAAACACACACTAACCACTCATTTCTACTCATTCTTTCTTCCTTCTCTTTACAAACCAAAGACAAACACAACCTCTACCGCCGTCCATCTCTACCACCATCTCCGGCCGAGAACCATCCCCATCACCATCCATTATAACCACCGATCACCAACAATATGTCACAATAACCATCACTCATTAACACCACAAGATATCACCACCACCTCTGCCATCATCTGCGCCGCCACCTATGCCATTATCTCCGGTGCCAACTCCACCCTCCTCTACCAGCATCACAGCCGCCACCTTTGTTTTATTTATTCATTTGATATTTTCAATTTTTTTTTTTTAGATTTAGGGTTTAGAAGATGAGGTTGTGTTTGATTTGAAGGAACCACCACCACCACCTACGGCAGCCACCGCCACATACAACCAGACGCCACCGCTCCAAATCACCACCATTTCCAGCCACCCGCCGCCTGCCACCATCACCGCCAATCTCTTTTTTTATTGCAGATTCGCGTCGTCATGCTTGGTTATGTGTAGATCTGTGTGTATGCGTTTGGTTACGTGTAGATCCGTGTGTATTTATGATGGGTATGTTGAGATGATAAGGAAAAATCAAAGAAATGGTTGGTATTAGTTTGTTTGGGTGTGGATGAAGAAGATGTTTATGGGAAATGATCTGGTGGCAGTGTGGGTGTCAGTGGAGGTTTGGTGGTGGTTGTTTTGTGGTGGCAGTGTGGGTGGCGGTGGTGCAAAAGTGTTTATAAAGATGGAGAATAATGATATTGTTAGGAACACAATTATTCATGTGAAGACTCGGTCACCCCGAGTATTTGTTAGTGTTAACTAGCTCGTAGGATTATCAGTAATATTAGTATTAGTTTAGATATTAAAGTATTCGTGGAGTGGGTCAGGTCTTTACCTACTGTCAGCTCACTCCACAGCCCACACGGGACAACTATTTATGTACTATATATAGCCCTTCCCTCCCAAGGGAAGGGTTGGACCTTTTCACATAATCTAATCTCATATCATTTCTCTCTCTACAAAGGCTCCCAACTCACTTTCTCTCTCTAGATTTCTTACTACTATTCGGCCAAATCACAAACCAAATGAGTGTTAATTGTTAGTGAACATCTTACAATTGGTATCAAGAGCCATGGTTAGGTTCATGTGATTTCATGTTCACGGATTTGCTTAGCTTATGGTTGTTTTGGTTCGAATAGAATGGTACAAATATTTCTCTTTTGTGCTTTGTTTTGTGGTTGGATCTGTTAAATCCTTGTACGATCGTGTTTAAGATTGGTGTATAAACCTAGATCTGTTGTGATATAGCTTGATTCACTCTGGATTTGCTTTGTTTTTGGTTTTGAGTTACTTTTTGGTTCGAATAGATATTAAGAAAAAATATTAGATTCAACCTTGTTTGTGGTTAGATGTGTGTAAATCTTGTACTCTCTTGTTGAAGAAGTCTTACATAAGCTTGGTTTAGTTGTTGGTTTACTTGTTTCAGTCGCGTGTTGGAAGTTAGAGAAGATTCGAGTGTTTTTGTTATTTTGTCCTTCGCTGCGATTTGAGTATCGGTAAGATCTTCTTAGTTGCGATTTGAGTTAATTAAGGTAAGTTACAGTTGCGATTTCATGCCTCGAAATTGCGATTTGCCTTTTTAACTTAAAACGGAAAAAAGTAGCGATTTGACCTGACAAATCACGTGCAAGGGAATCTTTTGACTTTCTGACGTTGCGATTTGAGCTGACAGCGACTGGTTTTCTGGTAGTGCCTGCGATTTGAGCATTCCGGTTGCGATTTGATCGTTGCTATTTGGGTATTACGATTGCGACTTGGCAGTTGCGATTTGTGTTATCTTTTTGGTTGCGATTTGACTATTGTGACTAAGTCAAGTCTTGCGATTTGAAGAAGTAATTTTTGGGCCTGCGATTTGAGAGTGCCTGCGATTTGGTCTTTGCGATTTGTCTTACTGTTGACTAATTGCGATTTGATTAAATTACGATTTGACAAGTTGCGATTTGACTAGTTGCGTTTTGACAGATTGCGATTTAACCTATTGCGATTTGACTTTGCAAGTTAATACTTGCGATTTGACTCATTGTGATTTGGTCAGTTGCAATTTGACTCTTTGCGATTTGACAAACTGTGACTTGACTTGTTGCGATTTGATCAGTTGTGATTTGACTTCCGTAACTCAAATCTTTGAAGATCTTTATTGTGGTTCACTCTCACTTTGTTGTTTACGATTTCTTTTGTTGATTTTAGAAAATCCCGCGAAAGATTCGATTTCTCGGTTTAAATCACAAGAGTTGTAAAATCCCTGTCTACATCATGACAAGCACTGCGTCTAATGACATCCAAGCTGCAGGGTCCGATACCCGTCCTCCTATGCTAGATAGAACTGATTACGAATCATGGGCTCAAAGAATTCGACTCTACTGCTTGGGTAAAGATAATGGGTTCAACATTCTCAAGTCAATTGATGAAGGACCATTTCAGATGGGCACCACTCGTGATGCTGTGACTACTGCTGAAGATGGTACGGTAACTCTGGGGATTGATAGGCCACGTGAATACAATGATCTGACTGAGGAAGAAAAGAAGCGGTATGATGCTGACGTCCGAGCTTCTAATATTGTAATTCTAGGCTTGCCCAAAGATGTTTACAAACTCATCAACTTCAACACGGAAGCAAAAGCAGTTTGGGACAACGTCAAGATGCTTCTGGCAGGATCAGAATTGACAAAATAAGATCGGGAGTCACAACTGTATGATGAGTTTGAGCATTTCAAGATGAACCCTGGTGAAAACATCACAGATTACTATGTGAGGTTTCACAAGATGGTAAACGACATGAGAATCATCAAAATGACCATGCCAAACATCCAACTCAACTTCAAGTTTGTAAACAACATGTCACCTGAATGGGACAGATTTGTCACGGCAGTCAAGCTCAACAAAGGTTTAAGGCAGACCAATTATGAACAGCTATATGCTTACCTTCAACAGCATGAAAAGCACGCTGTTTATGATCGTCTTCTCAGAGAGAAACTTAATCCTACCATAACAACAACAAATGATCCACTTGCATTGGTCTCTCAAGTTCAGCCGTTCAATCAACCACAACTTGATTCAGGGTATTCGGTCACTGATCAAAGGATTGATGATCTTTCCAATCAAGTATCCTTGCTTGTTCAACAATTCCGAGCAACACTTCCCCAAACTAACAATCAACTTCGAACTTCTTCAAACCCACGCAATCAAGCAACTGTGGAAGATGGAAGAATTATTGTTCAAAATGTTCAGGGGAGACAAAATGTTAATCCAAGGAATGTTGGTAGGGGGAATATGCTAAACAGAGGTGGAAATGCCAACCAAGGATAGGGGAGGCAAGCAAAGTGTTACAACTGTGGTGGGTTGGGACACATTGCTAGGAACTGCAATCAGCCCAAGCGTCCTCAGAACTCTGATTATTTCAAGGACAAGATGTTGCTGATGCAAGCTCAGGAAAAGGGAGCAGTACTGGATGAGGAAGTGCTTTTGTTCCTTGCTGGTGAGGGGGGAAACACATTTGATGCAGATGTGGATGACCAACCGGTTCAAGATATGGCCCTCAATGACCAAAACATCTTCCAAGCTGAAGATTGTGATGCATTTGATTCGGATGTTGATGATGAGCCAATTGCTCAAACCATCTTTATGGCCAACCTATCTTCTTTGGCATCATCATCTCATCAGACTGGTTCTTCCAATCCATCCATCATATCTGAGGTACTAAAGCTATATGACACACATAACATGATAGATGAACAGAAGACTCCTACAAAAATACAACAGACAGACGATGTTGATTCAGATAATGCAAATATGGGAAACAGCAATGTTATTCCATATGAACAATATGTGAATCACAGCGACATGCCAGATGTATCAAGTAGTGGCTCTTCTGTTGTAAATAATGCATGTGTTGTAGATAATGCTAATGTGGTAGATAATGATTGTGAGTGGCATGAAAACACTGTGTTTGTCCCAGATGATACTTTGACTACTAGGCTTAATATATTTAAAGACCAGGTAGCAATTTATGAACAACGTGCAAAATTTGAGCTAACCGCTCGAGAACAGAAAATGGATAGTCAGATGCGTACATTTGTAATTGAACGTAATTTAAGGGAAGAAACATTAAAAAGGGAGTTAGATTCTTTAAGAGCGCAACTTAATCAAACTGTTAAGCAAAAACAGGAGATTCAGGAAAGTGTAATTACACTACAACAGAACTTCAAAGAAAGAGAATCAAAACTCCTAATTGATTTTTCCAGACTTAAAACGTTGATAAACAAGATTGAAAACAAGTTGTACACACAAGACCAAACCAGAAAAACTGCTCAAATGATGCAAAAGCATAAAAAGTTTTGTGATAAACATAGTGAATATAATGTAGGAGAACCTAAATTAGCTCTTCTTAAGAATGCTATGGTAGCCCAACCTGCGTTATATGATGGAAATGAAATGCTTAAGACTATTCATGCCCCACCTGATGTGTCTTCCTTAGAAGAGAGTAATGAGTTAGATGACAGAAAAAGAGACAGATTAGCTGATAAATGAAGGACCCGAAATGTATAGCCAAACGAATCATAGTTAAACCCCATAATTACTATGAGCAAAATCGTTTGACTGTCTTTGCACCTCAAACTAAGTTAACGCTTGAACAAATATTTTGGTCTTTGGACATGGAGATGAGAAAGGCCGATGCACTTAAGGAAAACACTCCACCCCTTAGGAAAATTGCAGCTGCAACGGTGTATCCTCCCAATACACCTAGGCACTTAGTTCCATTAACTCTTCCCACAGCATGCAATACTCTAATTAGCATCTATGTTCTATATCAACTACTTGCTGATTTTGATAAAACATGTATGAAGAGAATTACACCAACAGGAATTACCGAAGGGGAAAGAGGGTTTGAATTAACAAAAGAGTGCTACTTAACTGAGGTCATACCATTCTTTAAACTTCTCAAGGAACATTTTAAAGGCATGCAAAAATCCCTTAAAACTGAAGTCAATGAAATGAAAGTAATGTTTAAAGATATGGAGAATGAGGTGGCTCAAAATGCAATAGAACTTAAGAGTCGTGAGATTGAGCGAAAGAATATTCTCATCACCAATGAGAATTTGATTTCTAAATGTGTTGCCCAGGATGTGTTTTATACTGCTACTGATGCTACAATAATTGCTTGTCATTTTTATGAACTGTCTATTGCACTAAATGCTTCCCAGAATCGTGTTGTTGAGCTTGAGGGGGAGAATTGGAATTTGCATGAAAAATTTCAAAATGATGACCATGATAACATGGTTAAACGTTTTTCAAAACTAGAGGTTGATTATTGTAATTTGGAACTAAAGTATCAACACTTAGATGAAAGATGTAAAATTTCAAATGCCAAGACATCTTCGGATGCTCCTGAATTTGATACTTATTTTGAATTAAGCAAACGCGATGAGAAAATTCAAGCTCACTCCAACACGATTCAACAATTAAGGGCTCAAATTGCCCAATTGAAATCAAACAAGAGTGATGTGTATGGCTCCAATAAACCGTCGCCTTTAGATTCTCAGAATTTTCAATATCAAGACACCATCAATAAGTTACACCATGAAAATGAGTGTTTTCGAGCTGAAAATTCAAAAGTCAAACAGCATTTCAAAGAGTTATATGACTCAATCAAAGTCACACGCAATAATCATAATGAAAAGATAACTTCTTTGTTAAATGAAATTGAGAATCTAAAGACTCAGGTGAAAGGGAAAATGCCAACCATCACTGGTGATAATGTTGGTCCAAAAGTTTCTGCTTGTAGTAAGTATGCTGTTGATGTAGTGCCTATTCCTTTTCCCCTTAGAAAAAATAGGTCTGCCCACCAAGTATATCTTAATCTTCTTAAGGATAGTCTTGACACCTTGCGTGAGATCATAGAAGAGGATAGAACAGTAAAACCACTTGACAGTGCTGTTGCAGATGCCTGCTACATTACTAAACGGTCTCAGGAACTTTTAGAATATGTCAGTGGCACAGATCCTAAGATGGAAAACAAAAGAGATAGATTTCCTGCATCATCTTACACAACTAAGAACAAGCATGTAACCTTTGATGCACCACCAAGAACATCAGAAACCATCACATTAAAAACAGGAAAACAAATGACAGTAAAACAAACTAATGTTCCCACCATTACTTCTACAAGAGTAAACTGTGACACCAAAGCTAGCGGGTCAAAGTCTAGAGACAATGCAAGGAAAGATAGGACTGCGCCAGCTAAGAATGTTCACGAGAAGAAAGTAGAAGCCCAACCTAGGAACAATAAGTTTGCAATGAATGGAAAGAATCGTGTTGATTCTAGTATTAAAATTACTGTAATTAATTCGAATTCTAATGCTGTCTGCAAAACATGTAACGAATGTTTAATTTCCAGTAATCATGATGATTGTGTTGTGTCATTTTTGATGTCTCATAAACGATCCCAAGATAAGAATGTTAGGAAGACTGAACCGCGTAAGCAAATTTGGAAAACGACAGGAAAAATGTTTACTAATGTTGGTTATCAATGGAAACCCACTAGAAGGAAATTCGCTTTAGGAGACCAGTACCCCTTAATCAGATTGAATACTCGTAAATTAGCGAATGTTAAGGAATGGAAGCCGACTGGTCGAATCTTGCCTTTAGTGACACAATGCCCTACCACTAGCTCAACTGCTGCTTCTAGTGATGTTTCCACTGTAAATGCAATAGCATCTAAGAACCCTGTTATTCCAGAATTTGTTTGTGCTAACCAAACGGACCCCAACTGCACGTAGGGATCCACATTTTTCAGTTATCCATCGTTGTCTGTTTTCAAATGCAGGTCGTATAGATCGTCCTTTGGTATTTGGACTCAGGCTGCTCAAAACATATGACTGGGGATCGCTCACGGCTCAAGAACTTCGTGAAAAAGTTTATCGGGACAGTTAGATTCGGGAATGACCACTTTGGTGCAATTATGGGTTATGGAGATTACGTTTTTTTGTGATAGTGTAATCTCCCGGGTATACTACGTGGAAAGAATAGGACATAACTTGTTTTCTGTTGGGCAATTTTGTGATTCCGATCTTGAAGTACCATTCAGAAAACACACTTGTTTCGTCAGAGAGTTGGATGGTATTGATCTTCTTAAAGGCTTTCGTGGCACCAATCTATACACCATCTCTATTGAAGAAATAATGAGGTCCTCTCCAATCTGCTTGCTTTCAAAGGCCTCAAAGACCAAATCTTGGCTTTGGCACCGTCGTTTAAATCATTTAAACTTCGGCACCATAAATGACCTTTCTCGCAAAGACCTTGTAAGAGGCATGCCTAGATTAAAGTTTGAGAAAGACCACCTTTGCTCTGCTTGTCAACTGTGCAAAAGCAAGAAACATACCCACAAACCCAAAACTGTCAACACCATCTTGGAAGTTCTTCACACCCTTCATATGGATCTGTGCGGACCAATGAGAGTGCAAAGTATAAATGGGAAGAAATACATTCTGGTGGTAGTCGATGACTACTCTCAGTTTACATGGGTGAAGTTTTTGAGAACCAAGGATGAAACTCCTGAGGTTATCATCAAACTGATCAAACAGCTGCAAGTGAGACTCAACAAAACTGTTAGAATCATCCGTATAGACAATGGAACTGAGTTCGTCAATCAACAACTCAGTCATTTCTATGAAAGTATTGGCATAACTCACCAGAAAAGTGTTCCACGCACTCCTCAGCAGAACGGTGTGGTTGAAAGAAGAAACCGTACTCTGGTGGAAGCTGCAAGAACCATGCTAATATTTTCCAAAGCACCGATGTTTCTTTGGGCAGAAGCAATTGCAACTGCATGCTACACTCAAAACCGATCCCTGATTCATACTATTCATAACAAAACACCTTATGAGCTAATTCATGGCAAGAAGCCAGACCTCTCTTTTCTTCGTGTGTTCGGTGCACTATGCTATCCGACAAATGACAGTCAAGATCTGGGAAAGTTGAAAGCTAAAGAAGACATAGGTTTCTTCATTGGGTATGCACCAGATCGCAAGGGATACAGAATCTACAACAAAAGAACCCGACAAATCATGGAAACTATTCACGTTACGTTTGATGAGCTGACTGAGCAACCGGATTCTGGACAAGCTAGTTCTGGACCCACTCCAAATCTCTTGACACCTGGACCTATCAGTTCAGGTCTTGTACAGAATTCCACGCCTGCAGCTCCTTATGTACCACCTACCAGTGAGGAGTTGAAGAAGTTGTTCGATTCGATGTATGATGAATATTTTGAGCCACCAACTGGTGGTGCTACAACTGAAGTCCCACCTACACCTCCAGCTGCTGATGCTAAAGTTCAAAACAACTCAGATGGCCAATCAGTGTCTATCTCTGTCAGTCAAGAAGCACCATCTGTCAGTCATTCACCATCATCATCGAATGTTCAGTCCTCTACGGTACAACAAGGTGCTGCAATTGATAATTCTTTTGAAGTGAATCCGTTTGCTCCTGTTGATGATGTTCCATTCGAGAATATTTTTGCTCCTGAATCTTCTACAGATATGTCTTCTTCAGGGGATCTTAACTCGGCTACATCAGTTCAATGCCCTCAACCACATGATCATCTCATAAAATGGACCACCGATCATCCTATTGACAACATCATAGGAAATCCTTCTCGTCCGGTATCCACAAGAAAGCAACTTACCACCGATGCAATGTGGTGCTTCTTCAATTCTGTACTCTCCAAAATCGAACCCAAAGATTTCAAAGATGCTATGTCTAAAGACAGCTGGTTTCAGGCTATGCAAGAAGAAATTCATGAGTTTGACCGACTTGAAGTATGGGAATTAGTGCCCGCTCCAGATTGTGCAATGATTATCGCTCTCAAGTGGATCTTTAAAGTGAAACTTGATGAGCATGGTGACGTTCTGAAGAATAAGGCTCGACTTGTTGCAAAAGGATATCGTCAAGAAGAGGGCATAGACTTTGAAGAATCATTCGCTCCAGTTGCTAGAAGTGAAGCCATTAGAATCTTTCTAGCTAACGCTGCCAGTCAGAATATGGTTGTCTACCAAATGGATGTAAAGACAACATTTCTGAATGGTGATCTAAAAGAGGAAGTTTATGTCAGTCAACCAGAAGGATTTGTGGATCCTGATCGTCCTACTCATGTCTACCGATTGAAGAAAGCTTTATATGGGCTAAGGCAAGCACCCAGGGCGTGGTATGATACCTTATCGAAGTTTCTTCTGGCTAATGGCTTTTCCAAAGGTGTTGTTGATCCTACGCTATTCACTAGGAAATCGGGCAAACATCTACTTCTTGTTCAGATCTACGTAGATGACATCATATTCGCCTCGTCCGATCCTAGGGAATGTGACAGGTTTTCCAATGAGATGAGCTCTAAGTTCCAAATGTCTATGATGGGACAAATGTCGTTCTTCTTGGGTTTACAAATCTCCCAAAGTCCCGGAGGCATCTTTATTAATCAATCCAAATATGCTAATGAAATATTGAAGAAATTTGGATTTGATTCAAGTGATGCTGTTGACACCCCTATGATTGAGAGATCAAAGTTGGATGGAGATCTCTCTGGGATCCCAGTTTATCAAAAAAAGTTTCGAAGCATGATCGGATCCCTGATGTATATCACTGCTAGTAGGCCAGATCTATTGTTTGCTGTATGCATGTGTGCTCGATACCAGACCAAGCCTACCAAGAAGCATCTGGAAGCAGTAAAGCGGGTCTTTCGATACCTTCAAGGGACTATCCACATGGGTCTCTGGTATCCTAAAGACACTTCCATGGCCCTTACGGCCTATGCCGATGCAGATCATGCGGGGTGTCAAGATACTCGTCGAAGTACATCAGGTGGTGCTCAATTTCTAGGAGATAAGTTGGTTAGTTGGTCGTCTAAAAAGCAAATAAGTACGTCTATATCTTCAACAGAGGTTGAATACATAGCCATGTCTGCGTGCTGTGCTCAAATCCTTTGGATGAGATCACAACTATCGGACTATGGTTTTGCATACAAAAAAATACCTCTGTATTGTGATAACAAAAGTGCAATAGCTCTTTGCTGCAACAACGTCCAACATTCCAGATCAAAGCACATCGACATCAGACATCACTTCATAAGGGAACAGGTTGAAAAAGGGGTGGTTGAACTTTACTTCGTGAGGACCGAGTTTCAGTTGGCTGATATCTTCACTAAGGCACTTCCGAGAGAAAGGTTTCAATTTATTCTCCCGCGACTTGGCATGAAGAATCTGACTCCAGAAACACTCAAAGTCTTTAAGAAGAAAACGAGGAGTAAAGGATTTGCTTCACATATCCTTGTATATATCTGTGTATATCTTAAACCAAAAAGAAAATAGAAAAATATAAAACCTAGAAAAACCATAAAAATCAGAAAAATAGAAAATACCAAAAATAGTTGTTCTAGGCATGTCTTCTGTTTATCGATAACATTTACGGTCTTAGAAATGTCATTCAATAATGACACAGGACTGTAAATGAAGCTCGAGCAGAAGTTATATTTACCGGTTAAAACATGTCTAATGGCTTGCTATTACTTCAGATAGCAACCAGCATTTTATTATGGGGAAAGCATGTCGCCAAAAAGACAGCTGTTCCTCCAACTGGGTGAAGTTCACCCGGGCATGGATTACTTTATATCCATGTTTCTCCTGATTTAATGTACGATTCAGTGCATCATTTCTTGGATAAGAAGAGAAGTCTTCTTTACACCACAAACTCTTCGCATCTTTGATTCTTTAGGAGAGTTTTGGTGTTTCACAAGGTGGTAACTGGACTTAAATTTTCACAAATGCTTCTCACTCAATTGAATGACTACAGCTCTTTGAATAAAAAATGGGTCATTACTTGAGGGGGAAAGTAGTTGTTCAAATTTTAGACACCTTTTTAAACTTTGTGCAACATTAGCAGTGACACTCCCTCTTGGATTGAGGGGGAGCATTGTAAGCACCATCATCAGAATATATCAAACCTGACCACATTTTCTCCCACATTTCTTTAAACTTATTTAATTCAATTGGGATCCAAAATCTCAATTGGATTGAAATTTTTGATCGGGGGAGAGAATGTGATTTAAATATGAAATCTGATAAAAATGTGATGCTTTGGACATAAGTGTAAGCTCTCCCATATGTGCTAAACTCTTTCGTATAATCGATGCACATATTGAGGGGGAGCAAACGGTGTGATTGCAAAAAGGATGCGACATCTCATGTGACTCAGACTTTACCAATGAATTGACGAAACATAAACTGTCATTGATCGAAAGGATGCGTCATGGCCGGGTAATAATTTCAAGCTGGTCTAACCAGTGATGTAAGCGTGTCTCGAAGAGGACGTATCTGAGTAGAGTGTACTATTTCGAGAAACTTTCTGTGGACTTGACCTGGCCGGGTAATAATTTCAAGCTAGTCTAACTAGTGATGTAAGCGTGTCTCGAATCGGTCATGTTCACTGAAAGTGGATCAATTCAAAAAGTGCGATCTCCACCCAACATGTGCAAATTTATAATAAAATCATTTGAGCACATGTCAAGAGGGAGAATTTGAAAAATATAAAACTCTCAAAGTGTTAGCAAAATTGTGTTTTATAATCATGAACACTTTGAGAGATTTTTCAAGGATTTGGTAAATGGCAACATAGGATAGTCATGAAGATATAAGGTGGCTAAGGTTAGGAAAACCGTCCTATGATCCGCCAGAGCCGGAAGGATCTACCCAGGGACAATACCGAATAGTTAGTATTAGAAAGTCCTTAGGTATGATTATGAAAAAAAGGAGTAATATGAGAAAGGAGAAAGAAGGGGTTGAAGAATTAAAAAGAAATGAAATGAGAAAGGGTGAAAAGAAATAGCCCTCCAATTATTCAACCTTAGGGCAGAAAATGGGTTCAATTCATATGCTACTGGTGGTTACTAGGGTAACACCGATATTGAAGACAAGACGTCATGGACCCAGTGACGCACTGCACTAAACCTTCTAAACCACTCAAGTTCTCTTAAAAGGACTTGTTTCATTCTCACGGGCAACCCTGCATAATCTATCGACTGCTCATTACGAGCTATGTTGATATTGAAACAGGAGACACCGCTCCAGTCTCCGACTACCAAAAATGCACTTATCGAGTCTAAAGCCACGAGATGTATCAAAAGATCTCATAGGAACACGTGCTACTTCTACACTGGATGTTCAACATTAAGGACACCAGTTGTAAACTTATGAGTCCTACACAGATCTTAGCAATCTGCTAGAACATTTATGAGGGAATTTACAAATGTAATTCTCAGTGATTGAATGGAAATTCCTGCCAGGGTCAACATCAAACAGCCCTGAAAGCAGGTCACTTCGGTAATTCCTTGTGGATTACGCTTAGTGGTCATGGCGGTTTCAAACGGTCTACAGTCGTGGAGTGAACTCCAGCGACTCACCTAATCGTTGATTTGCTACGGTAGATCTTGTAAGCCCTCTGTGGGTTTTCGATTTAGTAACGGCCTTGGTAAGGATTAGAGAGAGTTTTCACACTATGTTGTTAACAATCTCGAAGTCTGAACCTGTAAGTACCGGACATTTTATTGCTAACTGTCGTTTGCAGGAATACATGGCGGTTGCAGCTGATTGCCAAAAAGATGCCGGTCCATCACCCCATGCTCACACTTCACCATCATCATAATTAAAAGAAATCATGATAACTAAAAGACCTTTAACACAGCTTCCGCAACTCTGATGCTGAAGATCATGATCCAGACAAGTGTGAGCATGTCGATTCAACATCACAACTTCATATGGAGGAGATGCTGCATGATGACCTGAAGACGCAAGCTGGATGATATTCTCAAAGAAATCTCAAATATCATCCAAGACAAAAGTTCAGTCATCAAAAGTTCGCTGCTGAACGCACAAAGATCAATGATTTAGAAGAATCAAGAACTACGAGCTAGGAAGTCATAGTCATATGATAAACACTAGAATTCAAAACATTATTTTCGGGGTAACCTCCCTTAGGGGGAGATTGTTAGGAACACAATTATTCATGTGAAGACTCGGTCACCCCGAGTATTTGTTAGTGTTAACTAGCTCGTAGGATTATCAGTAATATTAGTATTAGTTTAGATATTAAAGTATTCGTGGAGTGGGTCGGGTCTTTACCCACTGCCAGCTCACTCCACAGCCCACACGAGGCAACTATTTATGTACTATATATAGCCCTTCCCTCCCAAGGGAAGGGTTGGACCTTTTCACATAATCTAATCTCATATCATTTTTCTCTCTACAAAGGCTCCCAACTCACTTTCTCTCTCTAGATTTCTTACTACTATTCGGCCAAATCACAAACCAAATGAGTGTTAATTGTTAGTGAACATCTTACAGATAAGGAAGTGGAAGTTTTTATGTTTGTGTGGTTTTTTTTTTTTTTTTTTTTTTTTTTTTTTTTTTTGGTTCTTGATTTGATATAATCTGGAAAATATAGATGATGATTGGATTGTTTTTTGGTTGTTTTGTTTTGTGAAGAAGATGATTACATAAAGAATAAAAAATTGATATTTGATGTTTGACTTCTGTACTCGAAAATGACAAAATAAAAAGTCGTTTAAAGTACAAAAAAACATTTAACTTAGGTCGCTCAAAAAGGACACGCCTTTATAGCTTACACATGCAGAAAAGGTACATGTCACTTGGCGACTTCTTATTAAAAGTAAAAAAAGTCGCAAGTTGCTCGGTCTAGTTTGAGAAGAGCATATTTTTTTTTGCATAGAAAAGGTATAAAAGTTGAACGACTAGTCTAATTTCGAAATTTTCTCAATTATTAATTATCTTAGAAAAACAAGTTCCAAGTTTCAACAAATAAGTTCCAATTACATGTATACTAGTAATTATTAATTTATAGTTTCGTTGGGATCAATATATATACATTGGGGTTTCAAAAAAATTAGTATCTTATTATTTTGTCGATTGGGGTTCAAATTTGTACTGGTTTTAAGTTGGGACTGGACAAATTATTATTTTATCGAGGTTTTACTGTAGTCGTTATTTTGCTAGCCATTAAGAACACGTACAGGGATATTATGGGAATATATATGTAGTTGCTAGTATATAAAGGGAAAGAGCTCACACTTTGTATCCCGTTTTGTCCTCCTAACATCACCAATATATATATTGCCTAGCGAACGGTGATTTGCGACGGTTTTCGTCTTAATTTTTCCGATATAAATAAGAAAAATGGGGCGATCTCCATGTTGCGATAAGGTAGGATTGAAGAAAGGACCATGGACTCCTGAAGAAGATCAAAAGCTTTTAGCTTACATTGAAGAACATGGTCATGGCAGTTGGCGCGCTTTGCCTACGAAAGCTGGTTTTACTTCTGTTTTATATTTGATTCTAACAAGAATACTGTATTGTATATATAGTCATACAAAATGTTGATATATTAACATGCATGAAACAGGCTTGCAAAGATGTGGGAAAAGTTGTAGGTTACGTTGGACGAATTATCTTAGACCAGATATCAAAAGAGGCAAATTTAGTCTTCAAGAGGAACAAACTATCATTCAACTTCATGCACTATTAGGCAATCGGTATCTTTATTGTCTAACACCTTATTTTGAGCCATATTTCCAAGTCTAGGACAATTTACAGTATGAAATTAACTTATAATGTACTAGTTGACAAAATCATTTTTGCAAAAGAGCTAGTTATAAAACTAGAAACTTGAAGTCTTTTACTAGACTTTCATGCTAATTAATTAAGGGTGCATAGTGAGTATTGATCTTTTACCTATCATTGTTAATGTCTAATGAGTTACTCTATCATATAACAAGCTTTTATTGGATTATATTTGTGTTTAGGTGGTCAGCAATAGCAACTCACTTGCCTAAGAGAACAGATAATGAGATTAAAAACTACTGGAATACTCATCTAAAGAAGAGGTTGACTAAAATGGGGATTGATCCGGTGAGCCACAAGCCAAAAAATGAAACCCTATTGTGTAATGATGGTCAATCAAAGAGTGTGGCTAACTTGAGCCACATGGCTCAATGGGAGAGTGCTCGGCTCGAGGCTGAAGCTAGATTGGCCAAACAATCTAAGCTTCGGTGCACGAGCCTAACTGAAAAGCAGATGGGATCGACTGAGTCCTCATCGACCGGTACCCCTGCTAAAGTGTTGGCACCCAATAGGTGCCTCGATATTTTAAATGCATGGAATAGGGTTTGGGGAGCCAAGCACAATGACGTTGGTGAGGGGAATGGAAATGAAGATTTGCATTCGCCAACTTCCACACTTTCCACTACTGGAAATGAGGAAAGCTCCACGAATTTGATCGAGCTTGTTGGTGGGAATTCATCGGGATCTTGTGACAATGGAACCACGGGTGAAGAATGCGAAGAGGAATGGGAATACAAAGACGAAAATCGAACAGAAAGTTCTATTCAAGGTTTCAATGGAATTAGCTTGGCATCCATAGACAACAATAACAAGAATGGCAATGGGCACATGCCTAGTGGCAACTTCTTAGCAAGTTTTACGGATCTTCTATTGAGCAAGTCAGGCACTAGTAATAATCCTACTACACAAGGTGGTGGTAACTCAAACACTCCTCTCGAACCTAATGGAGTCAACAACAACAACAACAACAACAACAACAACACTTGCTACGAAGAAAATAACAAAAATTACTGGAATAACATTCTCAATTTGGTGAATTCCTCACTACAAGATCCACCTTTGTTTTAAAAAATCGCCTCGATCACACACATTTTCTCTTCTTTTTTTTTTCGACCAAAGCATCTGTTAAAACGCTTGCAAGTGTGTTGTAAGAAACATGTCGATTTTTAGGGTTTGTGAGTTACCAATAGCTTTGATTGTGTAATAGTTCAAGCTTTTGTTGTTTACCTTCAAAACCGTCTATATAATAAGTTATAACTGATCTCTAGGATTCTTTGAGACTCGCTGCATAAATCATATATGTTCTTGATTTATTAAGAGTTTATCTTATCTTTTAGTTGTACCAAGCCGACAATTTTCCTAACATAAATTGAACACAACCCTTTGAAAAGTAAAAGTAAAGAGAGCTATGGTCTAAAATGCCAAAATGGTGTTGAATATTGATTTTAATGCTTCTATCGTACTCTTACTTCTTTTTTCTATACTTTCACATGCATTGCTTTCCATTATTTAGTCGTAATAAATTAAGGAGACTCGGTAGGAAACACAAGGACCGTTGGATAGAAATATTGTTACTAATGCAATATGAATGCATAAGTATGTAACCCATAAATATTTATATCGAAACACATAAGTAACTAAAAAATTTAGAAACTTAAAATTACTTTTTGTGTTGCTTTACAAGTTTTTCTAGAAATATACAAAGAAGAACATACAAATGAGACAGAATTTATAAGAACTTGTTCAAAACTTGATATAAAAATTTGCATTTTCTACATCTTATTCTATAAGACATGTAGGATTTAAAAAGGGATAATTGTCTAGAAATGTATCTAACTTGACATTTTTTCTTTTGTTGTGTACTTAATTTTTAATTTTTTTTTTATTGTATGTATCAAACTATCTAATCTTTCTTATTGCATGTATCATTTTTTTAATATTTTTTATTGTATGTATCATTAGTGTTAAGTGTTGTATCAGTTAAGAGTCAACTATATTTTTTGTCCTTGTGGTTTATCGGGTGTAACACTTTTAGTCCATTTATTTGGTCTCTAATACTTAACCTCAGTTAGTCCAAAATACATAACCACCGCCCACCACCGCCACCACCACCCAACACCGCCATCCACCACCGCCACCCACCACCACCACCAATCACCACCACCATGCAACACCCACTGCCACAACCCACCTACCACCACCACTTACCACCACCACCACCAGTCACCACCACCACCAGTCACCACCACCCACTGCCACTATTGCCACCCACCACCACCACCACTTACCACTACCAATACCAATCACCACCACTACACACCACCGCCACCCACCACCACCTATCACCACCACTACCAATTACCACCACCACACACCACCGCCGCCCACTGCCACCACCGCCACCCACTGCCACCACCGCCACCCACCACCACCAACACCTGCCACTACCGCCACCCACTGCCATCACCGCTACCCAATGGATGGCGGTGGTGCATGGTGGGGGTGATTGGTAGTGGTGGTGGTAGGTGATAGGTGGTGGTGGGTGGTGTGTGGTTGTGATTGGCAGTGGTGGTTGTGGGTGGTGGTGGTGGGTGGCGATAGTGGCAGTGGGTGGCGGTGGTGAGTGTTGGTGGTGACTGGTGGTGGTGGTGGTAAGTGGTGGTGGTAGGTGGGTGGTGGCAGTGGGTGGTGCATGGTGGTGGTGATTGGTGGTGGGTGGTGGTGGTGGTGGGTGGCGGTGGTGGGTGGTGGTGGCGGTGGTGGGGGGTGTTTATGTATTTTGGACTAACTGAGGTTAAGTATTGATGACCAAACAAATTGACTAAAAGTGTTATACCCGGCAAACCACAAGGACCCAAAATGTAGATAACTCTTAACAAATACAACACTTAACACTAATGATACATATAATAAGAAATGTTAAAAGAATGATACACACAATAAGAAAGATTAGAGAGTTTGATACATACAATAAAAAAAATTAAAAGTTTCGTACACGACAAAAGAAAAAATGTCAAATTGGATACATTTCTTTACAATTATCCCATTTAAAAACTATGCATGAAATGATAACAATAATATATGACATTAAACTTACGTAAGTAACAAAAGTAGTAGTGATGAATTATTAGAAGAGCATTTATAACTCGGATGGGATAGAAAGCATTCAAAGCTGTTGGTTTCACGTCATATTCTAGATATTAATTGAATGATATCCAAATTGATTTCTTGATACTAAAACACTGTTTTTTTTGCTAGTTTCATTTTTTGTACTTGTATATCACTTGGTATATAAAAAATGTAATATATTTATTTGTACATAAATGATTATAATAGCATAAAATAGTTATCATGAGCATATACCATTTGGTAAACACTAAACGAAAAACATTTTCTATAATATTAAACTTGTTGTGAATAATAATTGAGGGAATGAATATTCTTTTTATTGATCATTAACTATGAGATTTACAAAAAGTATATATAGACAAACATTAGGGCAAAAACCCTAATAGCTAACATGGGCCATGGGCCTATTATGGGTTATATGGACATCCACTAATAATTATCCATAACACTCCCTCTTGGATGTCCATATTGTTAATACGCTTAGGGAATGCTGCCTCATTAAAAACCTTGCCAGGAAAACCCAGTGGGACAAAACCATGACTAAGGACAAAAAGAGTGCAGCGCGTATTATCTCCCTCTGATGACTACATCACTTGGTATCTTGTAAATAGGTCAACGAAATCATCACTGGAATGAGAAGTGTCTTGTCGCCTTTGATGTAACGTTACTTGAATATAGCAAGGTATGCTACATTATCTTCATGCAATAGTTGCTATCTCATTTCCAGAATTTATGTATGGTTTGATGAAGTCGCCTTGATTGTTTGCTCTATCAAATACCACTTGTAACAATATATCCATGTTGAGATCGATCATTGTAAGTTAAACATATATCCTGCATCTGCAAAACTAACTAAACTTGTTTTGACGGGTTAGTAAAATATAAACCCATATCCTTTGTACCTTGAAAATATTGAAATATTTGATTTACTGTGGTTCAATTTGATCAACTACTATTCTCGAGAATTTTAAATCATGACACGTGTTCCATGCATTCTATATTCCTTAAGGAATCTTCAACAAAAAATGAGCTCTTGTTTTATAATATAAGACGCATACAACTTATTTCTCATATTGCCAGACATAACATTAAATATCCTTTCTCATAACATTCATGTGTACGGATTTCACCCAATAATCACGTTTCATCATAAGAGACTTTCATAGTTCATTAGTTACTTGCGTCTTTATATTCTTTGGCCATTCATTTTACAACTACACTTCTTGTAGATATCCAAGATCCTCACCTTGTATTTATCATGCGCATTATTATATACAGTATTATTGACGTCATTTCAGTTTTTTTCGATTCCACACTTTACTAGACATTATATTCTATCATTTGTTG
Organism: Artemisia tridentata subsp. tridentata; assembly: GCA_021014915.2. Lineage (NCBI taxonomy): Eukaryota > Viridiplantae > Streptophyta > Magnoliopsida > Asterales > Asteraceae > Artemisia > Artemisia tridentata. The sequence continues at coordinate 167,263,242 of CP139501.1, read as the reverse complement.
AGATCTCAAAGTTTTTTTTTCATGTACCCGGGGTTTTCAATATCCTTTCATGTCTAGTTTTTCTTTCAGAGACTATTATGGGGTCTTTATTACCTCGATTCGACCATCTTAATTTATTGGTCCATTTTATCTATTCATTCGAGGACTTTTTATTTGGAATCGATTCGTCTATCACGCTGCAGACGTGCCATAGACTTACTACCAATCAATGATTTTACTGTTGGGACACACATTGTAATTGGAGCAATAGCAGCATAATATGATCTAGTCACTTTCTTTAGGTCACTAAATATGTCTGGCATTTACTATATCTGGAATGTTATTTGTCTCTTGAACTTTAAGTTCATATTCATTAATGTGAGAATCAACATCTATATCATAATTCATTCCATATTTCTCGCTGCTCATTCTCTCCCCCTGAATGAATTATCAATTTAAATATCCCATTTTGTGTGTTGTGGTATATTTACTATATATCACACAATTACAAAATCTCACATGGGAAATTTGGTTTGTGACCAAAACCATTCTAACGGGGAGGATTCATTATAGATTGTTGGCAAGATGCGATTCATATGTCATAACATGCCCCATAAACTAAAAGTTTTGTTCTCACAATATTATTGGCTTTGTAATCAACTGAAGACGTTTTATAAATGTTTCAACAAAAGCAATTCGCGTATGAACATGGGCTACTTTTATGTTCAACACTTATTCCAATAATCGCCAAATACTTGGAAGTTTTCACCACCATTTTTAATAATTTAATTTGGAAAACCGTGCTCGCATTTTATAAGCCGAGCCATTAATCACGCTAATCTTAAGTTGCGTCTTTGATGATCATTTTGACGATGCATCGATTTTATAAATCAAAATGATCCATATGGCACATGTATAGGCCTACATACATGCCCTTTATATTTTTCCACAATTTAAGGAAGCAAGTCCTTATTTGTATTTTATGGTGATAAGTAAATAACCAACTTCCACTGAGAACAATAAAAATTTATCTTGGAAGAAACACATCATTCTTCTATATATTTCGCATCATCACTAAACCGGAATGGTCGAACCGGTTTGCCAATCAATACAAGTTGCACAATATTCTTAACACATATACATTATATATCATAACATAATGTCCATTAAAGAATTTACAGAAACAAAAATTAATAAATAAATTATGCACGTTACTATGCTTGGCCACAAAACAATAATATGTAAAATAAAATATGTATACGTTATTCAACTATATTGCTATAAACATGTTTATAACTCAGATCACATAACAAACTAAAATACTAACCGCCATACGACCATGAAACCAAAGTCTTAACCCCGATGTTAACTAGCATACATAGGTTCTCAACCTTTTATTTTTTATGTTTATAATACGCCAATATGTTTAAACCCGAAATCAACTCGTCCCTCATTAATTAGTGAACGTATATATGTTCATATATATACAAACAGGTTATACTCCACATATAGCCTTTCATGTTAAAGGTCCAAGACCACCAACGTAAATACAATTTTCAATCTATTGCTAATAGTACAAACCATGCATGCTAGCACAAACCCAAAATCTTATAATCAGATCCTTAAATTGTTATTGTTATATTTGTGGTTACCATGCATGCATTTATAATTAAAAGAAGATCTTTTTAATCTAAGACATATGTCAAGTGGGTCAGCCTAACCAAAGCAGAATCCCGTATACTAAGATACCCATTGTAACCAAAACAGCCTCCAAGACCACAAGATGTACTCGATCCCAACTTACCATGCGTATAAACACAAACTAGAAATCCTACGGCCCATTTTAATCCATTTGATTCTCATTAATATGCATGCCACACATAAAAAGAACACAAACCCAAAACTATACTCGACACAACAGTCCACAATTCAGGTTATTTATAGGCGTATTAGTCATGATTTGATATGTAAACCACCAATCTCTTAAACCTCAATTTGCAAAAGAAGGCACACATGAACTCACACAAACTTAGACATGACCAGGTTTATGAGGCTCGATTAAATACCAAAGCATGCACGTGATCACATAATATCATAAACCAAATATTTAGTACGCCTCATACCCCTTTTTAATTTAGATTGTATACATGTTCATGCACTTCTTTGACCCACCAAAACTTAATATGTTTAAAACCCATCGAGCCCAACATTTGTCCACACCCACACATACACACATACACAATATAACCACCAGACTTGCTAGTTATCCATGCATCCCCACTCACATGCAATTTTCATATATGAACCATTTTTTAAAGCAGTTTGATCTTTCACACAGCCTTACTACCCACGTCCCACCATGTCAGTTCATTACTTCGCATGAACACACTCATACACATAGATTACAATCACAACCCACAGCATAAAATCACAATACTAATTCCTACCTCGAAAATCTTTACAATGTCAAGACAGCAAGCGAACCCCTTTCACATAAAATCATGCATTTAAATATCTTATTATCAGTTCCAGTTTATCTTTATAGATTAGTTTTATACTCGCGACGACACAATGATATACAACTATACGACTCACGACTTACACATCGCGAGACACAAATACTTAAAAGGCCACACATACATTCACATACGTAACCACAAGCATCACGCCATGTTATACGACTCACAAAATAACAAATACAAAACCTTAAACTCTTTTGTGCCCTCGACATAAAAGTACCTAGGTTTCTTTTTAGTATGTTATAATTAATGCTTAATTTGTGATCGATCTGATCAGGTTTTAAATTACAACCACTTAGGTTTCAATGACAAAGGTCTAGAGTTGAATGTGATGCGTCGAATGAATCAGTAGACAAGGGTCGATATACACAAGGTTTTAGCATGCTACCATCATGATTTCATGTGATCACTTTTAACATGTAATTCGAATAGTAAGATCATAAATAGATTCAGATCTATAGATTTTCATATAATAATAATTTATTTATGCGAGTAATAGTAATAAAAACTAAGAATATTTTCTAGAAGACGATTAAGAAAAGGGGCGAATACATACCAGTGATAATCGAGACAAAGAAAAAAAAATTTAGAGCGTGCTGATAACGTGTTGTGAACAATAATTGAGGAAATGAATATTCTTCTTATTGATCATTAACTATGAGATTTACAAAGAGTATATATAGACAAACATTAGGGCAAAAACCCTAATAGCTAACATGGGCCATGGGCCTATTATGGGTTATATGGACATCCACTAATAATTATCCATAACAAAACTATATATATAGATCAAAATCCACTTACCCGTTGACATTTATTCAGTTAGCAAGCTTAGTTTTGGCTTATCTATTGATCTTGTGAGAATATATGACGATTATGATAGTGCAAATATTAAAATATTTAAACTAAACTGTTTTTTATTTTTTAATAATAACAAACATGTAACTTGTAATATATAACGTAAAATGCGCAAGTAAGCATGAGTAATGGTAATGCATATAATTGCAAAGACAAAATTCATAAAAATGATGCATGTTCGGGATGAATAACGGTAATGAATAAAGGTAATGTATCAAATTGCAAAGAATACATAAAGTCATAAAATATGTATCTGTTATCTAATGATGTCTGGGTACATGTAAACTCCTAATAATCACGTGACGTATTGCAGGATAAAAATGATGCTCCCCTTTTGAATACCGGTTCTGAGCATACAAGTACAACTTGAGCCATTGTTTCAGATGGAAAAGCAAAAGCAACATTTACTTTCTTCACTCCATGTGCCGATGATATCACAGGACATCAATGTCACGGATTGGTTCAGATGCTCGAAACACCTGATCCTCAACAAGTACCAACGAAAATACTTGCGATCAAAGGGAAGTACTGTATATTCCAATTCCATTTCAATACATCGAACAAGATAGGATCAGTAGATTTCACTCTAAATAACGTGTTTAGTGGTGCCGTTGAAGCAAATGGAACGTCCAAAGTACCAAATGAATCTATCGGTTAGAACCTATTAGTTCATGTTTACTGCTTTAAAAGAAATGTACATGTTCGCTTATTCTTGACACGTGTTATTTGTTCTGCAGTCACAGACACACCACCATCACCGGATTCGGTTAAGGTCAAAGAAAGAGGAAAAACAACGTCGAGGAGTGAAGCCAGGACCAGATCCGCAAAAAGGCCCCTTTATCCGATCTCAACAACGAAAGCTAGCAAAAGGAAAGAGTAGTGATTGAAGAGCGGTCGCTTTTGGTATTTTTCTTCATTGTCGCATTTTCATACAGTGGTTGGGGCGATTGGGTTAGGATTATGTAAGTCACGGTGGTGATCCGATGATGTATGGGGTTGAAAACTTTATGGTTTTTGTTTAGGTTTGTATGCAATTGTGTCATTGGGCAGATCGTTGAAAAATATATGTTGTTAAAGTCTTTGCAATATTGTTAATATGTTTTAATTGCCGTTTGTGTGGTGGACTAATGGTTGCCGCTATTTACTGAGAAAGTAGATGTGTTCGTGTTTGGATGTTTTCTTTTGGGATGCGTATATGCAGCTTGGGTTTGGAGATGTAAGTCGTGATGATGATCCGACTTTTCATCTTAGTTACTAAGACTTAAATCTGAACTATCGTGTTGTTGATACTGTCTAGCGAGCGACGGAAACCTGTGGTCCATCATGCTTTACAAAACCGAATTAAATACTCGAAGGATGGGTTGGCCATGGTTTTCGAAAACCGAAATACTAAAGAGTAGTGTCGTTGGCTTCGGCTTATCAACAATAATTAAAGGCTTTTCTAAGAGAAATTGCTTAGGAAAGACGCTCTCACGTCAAAAAAAATTACACATAAGTAAGCCGATCTTAAGTAAGAAAAAATTTGTCGGTTCCGGTGTTTACAATATTATCATTTACATATTCAACTGTTGCAACACAATCGTGTGCTAGAACTCCGCCACAACGTGCGGGCTGAAAACCTTGTTCCAAGCATTCATGATTATTATGATGTATAAACATGCAATGCGGACATGCATGTTTGGAATTAACGGGAATATCACGACACTAAACAAAAAAGCATACATCTTGTTGAAATTATATAATCATGACTATCATATATATAAACAATTAACATCAAATAACACGTAGCGGAAACAAAGGATACATAACACATAAATAATTAACCGAATTTAAATAGTAAGTGTACCTTGATGATTCTAGTAAGAACAAGAATCAAACCGAGCAATATGAGTGATGAACCCTAATTAGGGTTTAAACGGATTACACGAATTGCCCCTTGCCTTTTTTGCAATTCAATCCAAGATACTTACAATAGTGTGTAAGTATCACGTTCTTGGACACACATACTAAATCAAACTAAAGTTATGCAAGTAATCAAATCACAAAACTTTAAAACCAAACTATTTGTTTTAACAAAAATTCGATCGGCCCTTAAAAGGGTTTATGGTCGATCGAACAAGAACAAGAGAAGAGAAGAAAACTTAGGTTTAGTTTGTGTGCACAAGAGGTGAGAAGAAAACTAAAACCTTGGTTTGCTTATATAGTGAATGAAACTTAGAGTCCAAGTTTGAGTTGGATTTGGAAACCCAAGCTCAAAACCGATCAACCCCCTATGGAGGTTTATCAGGAACCTTCTTGACTTATAAAATTATTAATCTTTAGTTCTCATATGTAAAGTGTGCAATCCCGTGATCTCGAGTTCGATCCTAACATACAACTACTAAAATAATCTCTACAAAACTAACAGCTCCCACTTGGACATATTTTAATAGTGTAATCACATCGGTTAGTGTCTTGCAACACGCCGATGCCTCTAGTACAACTCGAGTAGGTCTCCTGGAAAAACCTTTAATGATTCATCATTATTTTTATCCTTTTGTTTCTAATACTACATTAAATAAAGATATGGATATTATCTTTATTCAAATATTCTGTTTCTCATTGTTTGTGATTGAGCAAGATTACCAAATCTTCTGAACATATTCAGGGGAGATCTTGGGCGTGGCCACACATACATCTTGTTAACCCTACGAGGGGCCCATCAGTATTAAACTCCAAAATAAATTTGGAGGAACAAATTCTATCTTGACTACAAGCATAACTCATGAACTTTGCAACAATTCCAAAACAATCCTTATGACTACCAGTTACGTATAGCGTTAAATTGTTCAACAGAATGCACTACATTCATAACAGTTATCTGGTATCTCAAGTCTGAGGATAACTATTCATGATTTACTTAACAACGTCCATAAGTAACATCATGCAGTTGGGATAAGTCATATATTCAATTCATTGAATATCATGTGAATTTGGTATGACTACGCATCAATATACTTTCAAGTATATTATACCAAAACTCATATTTGTCTTAATTTAATGATATTCCTATATCATTAACTGACAATGGACGTTTAGAATAACTAACTTATTCATGGATTAAACATGCAAAAATAAGACAACAATATTAAATAATGAACATAAACATAACCAATACTTTATTTCATTAAAACTAATAAATGTTTACAATATCCTTTATCCAAATACTAAACACAGTTATGCATGAAACTACTAGCTAATCTAAGTCCAATGCCATTGGCAAGTTCAGTAAGCTTTTCTTTAGCTAAAGCCTTAGTGAATGGATCATCTAAGTTTTCATCTGTGTGAACTTTTAATAGATTAATTTCACCTTCGCGGACTTGTTCCCGAACATAGTGATACTTCCGTAGAAAATGTCTGGTGCCCTTCATGACTCCAGGTTCATTGGCAAATATGATTGGAGCAGAATTGTTGCAATACATATTAATAGGCGATTCAATTGAAGGCATAACACCAAGCCCTGAAATGAATTTCCTAATCCAAACAGCCTCCATTGCAGCTTCTGAAGCAGCTATGTATTCGGCCTCTGTCGCAGACATCGCAATTGTACTCTGCTTCTTGCTCCTCCAGTCTACTGCTCCTCCATTGATAACAAAGACATAACCAGTCTGAGACTTCGCATCATCTTTGTCACATTGCCAGGACGCATCACAGTAACCTGTTACATCAAGTTCTGTAGCTGGATTTCCACCATACACAAGAAACATATCTTTCGTATGCCTAAGATACTTTAGAAAATGTTTAACAGCAATCCAATGTTTTTCAGCTATATTCTGTTGAAATTGACTGGTGATATTTTGAACGAACGCCACATCTGGCCTTGTGCATCTCACCGCATACATAATAGATCCTACAGCCGAAGCATAAGGAACTTTGCTCATGTGTGCCACCTCTGCAGATGTTGAAGCACATAACTCACTGCTCAAGCCATTTTTCACATCCATTGGCAAAAATCCTTTCTTGGAATTTTGCATATTGAATCTCTTCAATATTTTGTCAATGTAAGCACTTTGACTTAATCCAATTAACCGCCTTGATCTATCTCTATAGATCTTGATTCCCAGAATATATGCAGCTTCCCCTAAATCCTTCATAGAAAATCACTTTCCAAGATATGCCTTAACCTTTTGCAAACTTGGAATGTCTTTTCCCATGATCAATATGTCATCAACATATAGGATAATGAAAATTACACTACTCCCACTAGCTTTGTGATATACGCATGACTCATCAAGATTCTGAGTAAATCCAAACTTTTTGATTTCTGCATCAAATCTTTTATTCCATTGCCTTGATGCTTGCTTCAATCCATATATGGATCTTTGAAGTTTGCATACACGGTTTGAAAATTTTGGATTCACAAACCCCTCAGGTTGCGCCATATAGATGTCTTCATCTAGGCGACCATTTAAGAAGGCAGTTTTGACATCCATTTGCCAAATCTCATAGTCATAGTATGCCGCTATGGCTATGAGAATCCTAATAGCCCTAATGTCAGCTACAGGAGAAAAGGTCTCCTTGTAGTCAATACCAAATGTTTGAGTAAAGCCTTTAGCTACCAAACGGGCCTTATAGGTTTGTACCTTGCCATCCATGTCAGTTTTCTTCTTGAAGAGCCACTTACTTCCTACTAACTTACTTCCAACTACCTTGGCATTGGGAGGAAAGTCTACTTCAATCCTGATATTGTTATCTTTCATGGATTGCATTTCCCCATTCATAGCAACTACCTATTTATCCTTTTCAGGACTCTCAATGACAGCCCTATAATTAGCAGGTTCATTAAGATCCCCTAATATAGTTTCCTCAACTTCTACGTTAAGACATAGACGTTCAGGAGCTTTCACATGTCGTGAAGACTTGATAATGGGAACAATTTCAACTTCAGGTGGAGGACCCAGACTTTCAGGTTCCACAGGAAGTACGCTAGTATTTTCAGAAGGTAATTTATCTACATGATCATCTTCCAGATCATAAACTCTCCCACTGAATTCTTGAGATATAAGTTCCTTTTCTAAAAAATCTCCATATCTAGCAACAATTACTTTGTTTTCAGGTGGGTAGTAAAAGTAGTAACCCATCGTTTCCTTTGGGTATCCTACAAAGATACACTTTACAGATCTGTGTTGGAGTTTATCTGCTGAGTCACGTCTTATATACGCCTCGCAACCCCAGACCTTTAAATAAGACAAGTTTGGAGCTTTTCCATTCCATATTTCATATGGTGTCTTATCAACATTCTTAGTGGGAATCATATTCAAAATACGAACCACAAATTCTAAGGCATAATCCCAAAAAGATAAAGGAAGAGTTGTAAGATTAAACATTGATCGTACCATGTCTAACAATGTACGATTTCTTCTCTCAGATACACCATTTTGTTGTGGAGTATATGGAGATGTGAGATTCTGGACAATTCCATTCTTAGCTAAGTAATCTTTAAACTCTTGGCTTAAGTATTCACCGCCTTTGTCGGATCGAAGAGCTTTAATCTTCTTTCCTAGTTGCAATTCTACTTTTGCTTTAAAAACCTTAAATGTTTCAAATACCTCATGTTTATGTTTAAGCAAGTAAACATAACCATATCTGCTGAAATCATCTATAAAGGTTAAGAAGTAGCTAGCACCTTTCCTTGACACATGTCTAAGTGGTCCACACACATTAGTATGTATTAAACCAAGTAGATCAGAAGCCCTTTCCATATTACTATGAAAAGGTTTCTTAGTCATCTTCCCAGATATACAAGACTCACATTTATCATATGATTCATCATTGATACTTTTCAAAAGCCCATCATGTTGTAGTTTTTTCATGCGAGTCTTGCCTATATGATCAAGTCTACAATGCCAAAGGTAAGAAGAATTCAAGTCTGACTTAATTCTCTTACTTATACTATACATTGAATTATTATTATTGGATATACAATCGTTCATATCAATCTCAAACACACCATTAACAGTAATAGCATTAAAATAAAAAACGTTATTTAAAGAAACAGAAATTTCGTTGCTATTGATAATGTGATTAAAACCAAGATCCAATAAACAAGAAAAGGAAACAACACCCCTAACAATTGAAGGTGCATAATGACAATTGTTTAATAACAGTACTAAGCCCGAAGGCAAAACTAAATTAAACACACCTATGGCTTCAACAGCTGCAGGCGCTCCATTTCCCACATGCATATATTGCTCCCCATAGGCAAGCTTCCTTTCCACTCTAAATCCCTGCAGCGTATTACAAATGTGAATACCGCATCCAGTATCAAATACCCAGGAATTAATTTTATGATTTAGAGTAAATAATTCAATCATAAGTAAGTTACCTGAAGTGCTGGCACTCAAGTGCCCAGTCTTCTTGTTCTTACTTTCCCGCAACTCTTGGATATAAAGAGTACAGTTCCTCTTCCAGTGACCCACTACATGACAGTAGTGGCAAGCCTGATCCTTTTTAGAATTATCCTTCTTCTTAGGAGGGTTTTTCTTGGGTTGTGGTTGATAAGCCATAACTTGCTTACCCTTATCAGCCTTACCCTTTCCTTTACCCTTCTTGTTCGCATTTGGCTTGTTAATTCTACCCCCTTGAATAGCAAGTGCCTGGGGTGTAGAAGCCCTTGGTGGTAAACCTTTCTCGTAATCAACAAGCAGTGCGTGTAAATCATAAACTGTCTTCCCCACGCAGTGCATATTGAAATTACGCACAAAACCACTAAATTCCTTAGTAAGGGATCTATTGATTAAGTTTATAGCAATGTTTTGTTCATAGACTTTGCCAAGTGCTTGTAGTTGATCCATGTAACCTTTCATTTTCAACACATGAGTACTTACAAGTTCACTTTCTGCCTGCTTACAACCGTGTAGAGATTCCATCAAATCATAAACCTCAACGGTTTGTGGTTTTTCAAACATTTTTCTAAGTTCGTTTATCATGTCCATAGGGAAGTAATTGTTGGGAATTAAATATTCAAGAAGTTTAATATCTGGTTCTATTCAAAGAAATACTCTAAGTATGATTCTGCTGCTAGAGCATTTGGTTCCTGCTGCTAGTGTTTGATTTTGCTGCTAGCGTTAAACATTCTGCTGCTAGGCTTAATCATTCTACTGCTGAAGGATTCTGCTGCTAGCGTTAACATTGCTGCTGCTAAAGTACTTTCTGCTGCTGAGTGGATAAGTATGAAAAGATATTATGTGTATTTAAGTCAACAATATACGGTAGATAATATCTTACCCCATGTAATCAGTCATAATGTTATATTCACAGAACAAGTTGTAAACATAGATACAAGTTGTATCTTAATGACTGACACTATCAAAGCAAGTGTTCGACTAGACTTAACAATATTGTAAAAGATCTTTCTTGTGTTATAAAAGAAAGATCTTAGACTAGTGATAAAACATATACGAATAGATAAGTGCAAAATATATAACTCTCAAGAATATAGAACAAATATCACAAGTCGTAGAAAACATAAGATTCAAGGTTTTTGTAACCCTAGTGATATTGAAGATCACTCGTATTATCTTGAATAGTATTGAATCGTTTGGTGATAACATTGCATGTTCTTTGTTCTACATACACAAGCATAACTGTTCCATTTCCATAACACAAATAACCTTCTAAGTGTGATTGAGTAAATTCCGCGTACTTGATCATATTAACTCAACTTATCACATACACAAAAGAACAAAGGTTTAACCACCTTATTAGTGTATCGATTAACCTCATCAATTGGTATCAAAGCGCCAGGTTGATATAGTTGATTTAGAAGAAGAAGAAGAAGAAATGGACGTTGAATCTATTCAGACCAATGTTGCTACTAAAATACCCATGCTCAAACAGAATGGGTTTGAGATGTGGAGGCTAAGGATAGAACAATATTTCCAAGTGCAAGACTATGCACTTTGGGAAATTATTGAAGATGGAGACTCTTTCAAGCCTACCACCACTACATCAACTGTTGATGGCAAAGTGCTGACAACTCTGCAGATGAAGCCAAAATCTGCAGAAGAAAGAATACTGAGAAAAAATGACTTAAAGGCAAGAAGCATGCTGATGATGACCATTCCAAATGATCAACTTCTAAACTTCAGCAAGTTCAAAGATGCCAAGTCATTATTTGAAGCTATTATTGCTAGGTATGGTGGAAATGAAGCCACCAAGAAAACCCACAAGACATTGCTCAAGCAGTAGTTTGAAAACTTCTCCTATACATACAATGAATCTCTTGACCATATGTTTAATAGGCTTCAGAACATTGTGAGCCAACTTGCTATTGTTGGGGTTGAAATACCTCAAGAAGATTTGAACTCAAAATTTCTGAGAAGCCTACCAGAAGAATGGGCTATGCATGTTGTTGTCTGGAAGAATAAGCCAGACCTTGATATAATGGAGCTTATAGATTTGTATAGCAACTTTAAGATTGTGGAGCAAGATTTGAAGAAGAATGGAGGTACTAGTTCTAATACTGGGAACATGGCTTTTATGTCAACTCCTAGTACCTCAAAATCAAGTGAAGTGGTGAAAGTTGTTGATGGTGTTGGTGCTGCTAGTTCATCAAGCAGTACCATAGGTATTTTAGATGAAAAGACTTGTTGTGCATTTCTTACAAGTCAAAATAATGGGTCCACGCTCACCTATGAAGACCTCCAAGAGATCCACGAAGATGATCTGGAGCAAATGGATCTAAAATGGCAAATTTCTCTTCTAAGCATGAGAGCCAAGAAGTTTTATCACAGGACGGGGAAAAAGCTCGTAATCAGCAACACTGATGCTGCTGGTTTTGATAAGTCTAGGATAGAGTGCTATAACTGCCACATGATGGGTCATTTCTCAAGAGAGTGCAGAAGACCAAGGCAGCAAGATAGCAAGAACAAAGGTTTTGGAAGCACATCCAAAACAAGGGAGGTTTCTGAGCCGAACTCAAAGGCTATGGTAGCCATTGATGGGCTAGGTTTTGATTGGAGTTTCATGGCTGATGAAGAAGAAGATTCTTCACAAATGGGACTCATGGCTTTTTCTACTTCTGAGGTACAATCTCATAAAGCTTGTTCAAATGATTGTACTGCTCTTAAAGAATTACTCACTTTAATCAAACATTATAATGACCAAAAGAAAGAGCTAAGCAGAACTTTTCAAGAGTTAGTAGATTATAAGTGTGGATTAGCATCAACAGAAAAGCAGATCTTATACTACAAAGAAAATGAACTTGCTTTTTCTGATGACAAAGCTCTTCTAAGACAGGACATATTCTTTAAAGATGCTGAAATTAAGCTTTTGAGAGAGGCTTTTGATAGGGTCAAAAAGGAAAATGGAAACATTCACTTGACTACACAGACACTAGAACATGCTTCTAGAGGTGTGACCAACATGATAGAATGTCAAGTGATTAATAGAGCTAAGTCAGGAGTAGGATATAAGAGTGTCCCACCTCCATATAGAGGTATCCCTAAACTCCCAGGGATTGACCTAGAAAATTCAGGTATCCCTGAATTTCAACAACTTGAGCTACAATATGGTGTACAACCAAAGACCAAGCTAGTTGTTGATGAATCTAAGAAAGTAAGTGAAAGTTTAAGTAAAACTTTACTTCCTGAGGACAAGGTGTCCTCTGATAGAAGATCAGATAGTGTAGTCATTGAAGACTGGGTATCTGATGATGAAGAAGATGAACAAGTTATGTCTAAACCTGAAGTAGTTAAGAAAGCAGGAACAAGGGTTCCTAAAGTGATCAAAAAGGATAATGTTAAGCCTAGAACAAACATTAAACATGTTAGGCAACCAGTTAAATATTGTGAACAATATAGATCCACTAGCAAGCCCAGAGGTAACCAAAGAAATTGGAATGGCCTCAAGTCTAACCAATTAGGTAATGACTTTTTCTTTTATAATAAAGCTTGTTACACATGTGGTAGTTTTGATCATCTTGCAGCTCTCTGTAACAAATGGGTATCTGGGTATGAAAACAATAGAGTGAATTTCAAAAGGCAAACTCCTCAAACTCACTTTCACTCTAAGTCTAAAAGAACAAAACCCAGAGCAGTTACCAAATTTATCAAAGCAATTTCCGCTGCTAGACCATTCATGACTGTTAACCCAAGACCAACAGTTAAAAATGCAAAATCTTTTTATACAAATGCATCAAAGACTGTTCAAAGGCCCATTCAAACAAAAGCAGTGGTCCCAAAACAAGTTTGGAAAATTAAGGGAACAATTACAAAGCTAGCAGTTTCGGCTGCTATGCATGTAATTCATTCTGCTGCTAGGAAAAACAGGGCAAATGCTGTTAAGGCCTCAGCATGTTGGATTCTTAGATATCTCAAGGGTCAACCTAGGTTGGGTCTATGGTATTCTAGCGAGTCACCTTTTGACTTGGTAGCATTTTTGGATAGTGATTATGCTGGTGCTAGCTTGGACAGAAAGTCAACAACTGGAGGATGTCAATTCCTTGGGTGTAGACTTATTTCATGGCAGTGTAAGAAGCAAACAACTGTGGCCACTTCAACAACTGAAGCTGAATATGTAGCTGCTGCAAGTTGCTGTGCTCAAGTATTATGGCTTCAAAACCAACTTCTTGAATATGGGTACAATTTCATGAACATTGTTATTCATATTGATAATAGTAGTACAATTTGTATTATTAAAAATCCAGTGCAACATTCTAAAACAAAACACATTGAAATTAGACATCACTTTATAAGAAACTGCAATGAGAAAAGATTAATTCAAGTTCTTAAAATTGCTTCAGAATTCAATTTTGCAGATCTGCTAACGAAAGCTTTTGATGTTGGAAGGTTTCAGTACTTGGTAGCAAGTATTGGAATGCTTAATCCTCAATGATTTTAAACTTTGTGTTTTTGTAAATAAATTTTTGTTGGTGCTGATGACTTTAAAAGATACTATTGCTATTACAAAAGTTTGTGCTGCTAGTACAAATTTAAATTGTGTTATTCATACAGTTAGTCCTATGATTATTCTAATACAAGACAAGTACTTTGTACATTGTTCTTTTGGTTTTAGACTAACAATTTAAGGTATGATCATATGAACACAAAGGATGTTTCAAGTGAAATGGAAGCAGCAGAATGATAATATTAGTTGCTGACATAATAGGTTTATGATAGAAAAACTTCTTTCTTATGTTAGAGGCAACAATTGCTATGAGCTGGAAACCCTGTCAAGAAAGCCTTTTGAATAGGTTTATCTTTACACAGGCAGTTATTTATAACTGAAAACATTGGTTCTCACACAACCAGAGGTTGCTTTAAACCGAAATTTTGATTAAGTGTCTGTTATACACTTAATCCCTTCAAAATGGTTGAAAGCAGTATGATTTTTCAATTCTAAAATCATGAACATACTGCTAAGTCAAATAATTTCTTAAACAAGGATTTTCAAAGGATTCAGAAAAACCATCCATTGATGGACTATGAATCAAATGCCCCATGAATTACCTCTCATAGGAGTTAACACACCTAGAAGTGATGAGGGCAGCAAATTAAACTCTTAAGGAATTGATGGCTTCATGTACAACATTGTCTGATAACATATTATGATGGATAGCTCAGATGATGGAGAGAAATATTTTGGTACATAGTGAGAGATCTTCCCAACAGGGGAGGATAGAATGTTATTTACATCTCAGGGAAGGTAATATCTCAGGAGAAGAAATAAATCCCAAGAAGGAAGATTAACCAATGAAAGGGAGGAAAAGTTTAGAGCATACAAGATGATAACATGGAGGTTGAAAATGACAAGAATAGAGCTTATTATGGAGTATTACATATTCATAAGGGATGAAGCATTCCAAAGGAGAAAGTTTTATCTAGGTCAAACGAAGAAAAGTTTCAATTTCAGTTCACCACGTTTGTTCATCACTTGCAAAGGCATGCTGATAGATTGTCACAACTCGCAATTTCAGGTCATTTTCCAAACCTCGACAATTTAATATTCATGAGTTACTATTCATCAAACACTATTCACCGATCACTATTCGCCATTTCACTATTCATCATTTTTGAAGTCAGTTTGAGACTTTGAGAAGTCGTCAAAAATTTTACTATTCACATGACACTATTCATTCCCGAAGGGAAATCATTATTCATGGGCATCATTCATCATGTCGTAAACTAGGTTTACGGGTATTCAAATGCGCGTAACCAGTTAGGTTTAGCTGCGTATTCATGCATCATTAGTAAAAGCACCTCATACGGACTAGAGTAGTCTGCATATCATCAGTAACATCATTTCCATATCAGTTCATGCATGGGTTTGTGTGATTTTCATTAACGTATGCTTAATTGTTTAATTAACGTTACCACTCAGTCATTTCTACTAACAGTAAACCCAATACTCCCGACAATGATCCTAATATATTTTCAATCTAATTATAATGATATAGAGATTATATTATTACTTTACCTGGTGTTTTTAAACCAATCGCTATATTTTTCGTTTGACGCTTATAACTCCGTCGGTTTACGAAATTTCAATCCGATTATCATTCTAACACCCGATTCTTGCAAGGAACATGATTTTACAATTTTTACAACTTCTTCATATCTCATTTCACCTCTTCACGAGTTATTTTTAGTTAACTCGGTACCCAATAACACTCAATGTATATACAAATCAACTAATACTTACACTAATGGAGGACACTTGGCAAGTTTACTTCAAACCCTTCCTAATACCCCATGTGTGCCGCCCCCCCTACCCCCCAAATTAGCTTAATACATCCAAGACTCATTAATGAATTTACTTGCATTTTATTTCCAAAACCCACTAACTCTAACACATACACTATAATATTTTAGCTAACAAAAAGATCAAATCCTCTCCATCTTCATCCCTATGCTCGGCCACAACCAAGAACACACCTAGAATCCATAGATTTTTCAAGAACAAAGCATAATCATACCCCATTTGCCTTCCTAGTTATGGATTTGTGATCAAACCTCAAGTTTATTACTCATTTCTTATCAAAACTCATCCAATCATCAAGTAAGTTTTCAATAACATGTTTTGATCATTTATTACTTTCATTTGATATATATGTTCATGTATTTTTCAAGTTATATTAATCATCCATGCAAGATACTTATGTTTTACATACCACATTTGAACATAAACTCTTTAAATCACTAGATCTATAGGTTTCACTAATGATCTCATGAAATCCACCAAGGTTGGTGATGTTTAGGACCCCATGACACCCTAAGAAGGTGTATGGTAGGATTTGCGAACTTGTGGAGTTGATTTGAGGTTGTATGATCAAGTTTAGAACCAAGAAAGTGAGTTTTTAACAATCTAAAATAGGTTCTGTCCAAAAACGTGTAAACTGGAAAACTCAGTAATTTTTGGCATATTTTGGCCTTCATATTCAGAAATTTCTTTCAAAAATGAAACCGTGGCCGCAAGAATCACTAAAAACTGACTTATAACGAAGGAGATATGATCGTTCGAAGTTAGACGACGAAAACTAATTTTCTGAAAAATTAGTTGCTGATCGCCGAGATTCAAAGGACAAAATGAGGCGTTAGACGTGATCTAGACGACCCGACCCATTGAGATTATGTTATTTAATGTTTATACGAAGCCGTGGATGTAAAGAACGTAGAAAACAAGCTTGTAATGGCCGAGTTATTCACGTTTAATGCCGACGAACTTTAAATTATTTTGACAGCCACTATTAGAAAGTGTTTTGAATATTAAAACTAGTGTTTTTGCGAAACATAACGTTGTTAGCCGATTTTCTAATTGATCGAGGCGTGTACAACCGGAAGTTAAAGGAAACGACATTTATACATGGTTACAAGATTTTCAAAAACGTCGAGTTTGATCAACTAACACGTAACGTGCAATATTTCACGACTAGTTTCACGAAGCCATTTTGGACATATTTTCACAAGTTATGAAAAGTGTTGTTTTACGACGAAAACATTATATTTGCTAATAGAACACCAAACAAGGATCGTGGAGTACCGTTTCATCGTGTTTACGCGAAAAGTAGTTTATAACTTAGCGAGACGTCAAAAGTGTATTTTTCGTCGATAAAAGTTATTTTCAAAACTAACAAGTGGTATCGTTAACATACGTATTTGCATGTGTTGCATTGTATCATTGCTTACATTGGATCACATCATTCATAATAGGTCATGGTTAGAGACCGAGCTTTGTTTCATCATATCCATTGTGATCATTGTGGCTTTATCATATCAGGTGAGTTTTCATAGCCCCGTTTTAAATTGTTTATTGATTTCTAAACTCTCGGGGGAGAATACATTGCACCATTTTCATATGCGGACCAAAGTATACAAACTCATTACATTGCTTAAGTTACATCATTGCCCAGATTAAAGTCCCCTTTTATTATCATGAACCGTTAATTGTTAGCAAGCGAGAGTGAGTGAATAGATCTATTGAGGGTGACTCCTCCGTTCGGGTTGGTAGCACCAACTGGTCAAACGAACGCATTTCATTTCTGTCATATTTGAGTGATTGGCAAACACTCGGTCGGGGCATTTCATTCAGTCTAGCTTCGGGGTCATGAGCTTAGAGCTAATGTAGCATTTTTATGTGGCATAGTTTTGTCATACACTTTATACTTGTGGTATCCGTAAAATATTTCATTTACATAAACCTATGATCTCACCAACATTTTTGTTGACCATTTTTAGCAATGTATTTTCAGGTAATTAAGGTATCGCATGTTGGCTTGCATATGGACATCATGGAGTCGCGGAGTCGACGCGTCTCACTTTATATTTTACGCACTTATCCATCGTTTGAATTGTATGAACTTGTTTTCTGAAAACTTGTTTCACCTTTTGGGACCTAGCTTTATAACTCTGAATGTTTTTAAATAATCAAACGATGTATTTTATAAACGACACTTTAGGTCGTTCAATATAACTGCAACTTTGGTGCTATGACCAGTCGTGCCCCTGAATGACTTATTCCGCTGCAAGTCACGAAATTTGGGGGTGTGACATAGATGATTTCACTTGTTGAAACAAGCATCCAAGATACACAGCATCATTGCCTCTTATAATTCCTCCATCCAAGGAAATTGCACCATCTTTTAGGTCAATGTTTGAAGACTGAAGATGTGTATTTATATTGTTAAAGTCAAAGAACAAAGCAGATGAGTTACTGAGAAAGATATTCAATCTTGAAGAACATAAGTGTTTGAAAGATCTTCACAATCCATAATTTAATTCAGAAACATGTTGAAATGGATTCACATGTTTAGGGGAGGATTGTTGGGAATTAAATATTCAAGAAGTTTAATATCGGGTTCTATTCAAAGAAATACTCTAAGTATGATTCTGCTGCTAGAGCATCTGGTTCTTACTGCTAGTGTTTGATTCTGCTACTAGCGTTAAACATTCTGCTGCTAGGCTTAATCATTCAACTGCTGACAGATTATGCTGCTAGCGTTAACATTGCTGCTGCTAAAGTACTTTCTGCTGCTGAGTGGATAAGTATGAAAAGATATTATGTGTATTTAAGTCAACAATATACGGTAGATAATATCTTACCCATGTGATCAGTCATAATGTTATATTCACAGAACAAGTTGTAAACATAGATACAAGTTGTATCTTAATGACTGACACTATTAAAGCAAGTGTTCGACTAGACTTAATAATATTGTAAAAGATCTTTCTTGTGTTATAAAAGAAAGATCTTAGACTAGTGATAAAACATATACGAATAGATAAGTGCAAAATATATAACTCTCAAGAATATAGAACAAATATCACAAGTCGTAGAAAACATAAGATTCAAGGTTTTTGTAACCCTAGTGATATTGAAGATCACTCGTATTATCTTGAATAGTATTGAATCGTTTGGTGATAACATTGCATGTTCTTTGTTCTACATACACAAGCATAACTGTTCCATTTCCATAACACAAATAACCTTCTAAGTGTGATTGAGTAAATTCCACGTACTTGATCATATTAACTCAACTTATCACATACACAAAAGAACAAAGGTTTAACCACCTTATTAGTGTATCGATTAGCCTCATCAATAATTCTCAAACTGCTTTTGAAGAGCATGTGTCATCGCCCCCAACATTAAGCAGGCCACATCATTATGCGTCTTATACTTAGCTTTCCACAATGCTTTTTCTTCATCGGTTGAAGTTGCAGCAGTAGGTTCAGCAGAATAAGGCTTAGATAAATATTCAAGTTGATCTAGCACTCGCAGGATAATCCTGAGTGAACGATACCAATCATTGAAATTCTGAGAGCCAATCAATTTTTCCCGTTCAAAAAATGATCTAAACGCAGAACTCATAGTGGTGTTATTGTTTTTAACCATTTCTACAGATAAAGAAAGTTCAAAATTAGTATTTTCGATAATACAATTTTTCAAGAAAATAAAATACCCTAGGAAATATTCATATAACCATAGTATTTTCTTGAAAACTAGGGTCCAAATTATCATAGTTTCATTACATTAGTTGATTTGCTAGCAATGAAAGTATATGATGTTCCCTTAACACGCTTAGAGATAACTAACGAGTTAATCTAATGGTGTTTATGACTGATACAATGTATTTGATTAATTACAACTGATAAGTAAAACGTAAATATAAAAAACACAAAGTTTTTCAACGTTTAAATTCTTATTAGAAATCAATCAAAGAATCAATTACCCTAGTGTTTTGCGGAACAAACACTTGGGATTGAATAGACAAGGTATGGTGTGTCTCCTATCTAAACTCAAGCTATGCTTAAGTGGTAACAATATCGACCCACTGAGCTATCTCAGAGATTGGTTACTCTTTGTAGGAGAAAAGGGTTTTGTGAAAGTCTAAGCTTTTAATGCACAAAAACTCAACCCACTTTTCTCCATCTGTTTGCTATTTATAAGCAAACATTCAAAGAGTCCTGAAGATTAAAATACATAAAGAATAAGAAGGCGTGTCTGACAACTACAACAGTATTTGTCATTTCCAAGAACCAATAAGAATGCTCCAAAAAGTCTTCGAGTGTCAGTTCTGACACTTCTTGACTTTTAGCCGCTTTAGGGATGGTTTGTTTCTGGCCCGATAAGACTTGTCCTTATCTCTTCAAACTCTTCCCGCTCAATCCCGCCTTTCTTTCAGGATTCAGGTTCTTCAGTCTTCGCCTTCAGTCTTTAATCATATTGTTGTTGAGGAGACTGGGGTTCAGTGAGTTCTTGTCCAACACTCACTGAACCCATTACCTTCTTCTTTGTCTCAAGTAACAATCAGGGAGATCCGCCTCCCTGAGTGGTGAGTCTTTCTTCTTAGACTCGTCCTGAGCATCTTGAAGGTAACTCACTGAGTGACTGTTCACTCAGTGACTTAATTATGTTTTCGGTTGATTAACACTTAGCTTAATTTGTATTCAAATCCTGTTTTAAGGATCCTTGGGTACTGATGGACCCAACAATCTCCCCCTATTTGGATATAAATTATGCCTAAGTGTTTTGATCAGTTATGAGTGAGCTAATGACTTTTTCTCATACTGAATATACTAGAAAGTTATTAAGGACACTGAAATAATAAAAACGTGGGCCATCAATTTTATTTATCATTTACAAAGGTCCTAACAACTAAACAAAGTACAGGATAGTGGTGGTGTTGCAGATTAATCAGTCTAACTTGTAACCAAGGGCTTGAAGCTTTGGTCTCTTAGATTCCAGCTCATGTTGGTCTGGATGTTCTTGGATCTTGATTCTCAGGTCATGACAGAACCTCACATTTTCAGGACTTTGTATTGGGGAGGCCATCATGAGGTAACCAAGCATTGTTTTAATTCCCGCCTTATCAATGTCGTTCCATCTTGGGAAGGCTGGGTCACCAAACGCATCAGTGAAGAAGAGACCTCTCTCAGGTTGTTCAATGACCATGTTGTTCACAAATCTAACTCCTTCAGGGAGGGCTCTGTTGCATTCAAGGCCAGGAACTTTGATCTCAGGCTCAGATTCAATTTGCTTCCTCTTTCTTTTAGAGGACTGAGAGGGAGCAGGCTGATTGGCTGGAGCTTGGAGAAGAGAGGGAATACCAAGTTTATCAGGTGTTGCTGTCAGTTTGTCATATCTTAGCTTCAGGGATTTCATCAGATCTTTGACAACAATGTTCTGCTTTTTCAGTATGATTGGACCCAATTCATCCAATTCAGTGATCCCAAAGTCAGAGAATCTAAAGGGATCATGAACCTCAAAGTGTCTCTTGTCTGGACCTCTAAAGACACTGATGAAAGCAGGCTTGGTATTCTGATGAATCTTGATATCAGTGATTGGTTCAGGTCATAATCTGCTTGTCATAACCCACTGGTACCTCTTAATTCTCTTTTTCCTTATCTCTTCAGCCTTTTTCA
The DNA here is from genome assembly GCA_021014915.2 of Artemisia tridentata subsp. tridentata. NCBI lineage: Eukaryota > Viridiplantae > Streptophyta > Magnoliopsida > Asterales > Asteraceae > Artemisia > Artemisia tridentata. The sequence goes on along the minus strand of CP139501.1, from coordinate 167,241,485 downwards.
ATCTTTCATCCCTTTTCTGCCTTAGAGCAATCATCTCAGCATCCTGAGCTTTTATAAAGCTCTCACCACCTTTTCTTCCAGCAAGGGCTTTTGGTTGTATTCCAAGCTTTTCAGCCTCTTCAACGACCACTTGGATGAGAGCTGACTTGTTCAGCCTTTCTTCTTCAGCTGCTTTCTTTAACCCCTCTTCTTTCTCCATATGAGCCTGAATTTCAGCCTCAGTGAGATGATACAACACTCTATTTATTTCATAAGGGACCTTGACTGGTTCATCAGGGCCAGGTTTTCTCTCCAAGGAAGCAAGCACCAATTTTGGTGTAGGTTCAGGCTCTGTTGTTGTGAGGATGCCTTTGCCTTTATCTTAGTGAGTAGATGATGGGGTTGTTTCAGTAGCTTGAGTTGGTGGTATCTCCCCCTCAGTGTGAGAAGGAGGTTGGCTGAAAGATGCTTCAGTGACTTTCTCCCCCTCAACTGTTGCTTGAGCCATCGTGAGAGCAAGAGTTGGAGTGCTCACTGAATTTGAGGGTGTAGCATGACCTTTGAAAGCCTGATAGATCTCAGTCATCATGGTTTTGATTTATGAGGTGTCTTGCTGAAGAGTGGTCACTTTTGCATCAAGAGATGCCTGAGAGGTCTCTATAGCAGTCATTCGAGGCCCAAGATTCCAGGCCAAGGAATTCGAAGACTTAGCCCAAGATGCTAAATGTGCCTCCATAAGAGCCAGGGAAGACTTGATGGAGTCCACTGAAGAGTTGAGACCCTGAAGGTTAGAGGATGTCAGCATGTTGACAAGCTCAGTGAACTAAGCTGATTGTTGCTGATAGGTCACAGAAGCCTGAAGAATCTTTTTGTTGAGCTCAGGGTCATCTTTTATTGACTCTTGAATAGTTGCAACGCTCTTTGAAATGTTGGATAGAGTAGCGTTGAACATTTTAAGGTTTTGATCAAGAGTTGTCAAGGAGTAGGAAATCCCTGATTGTTGCTCATTAATGTCATCATAATAGGCTTCAACGGATTCCTTCAGGTTGACTTAATGAACTGCAGCTTCACAATGTTGATCAAAGATTTCTTCAGTGAGCCCTTGAAAAAGAGCATTATTGGCTTTCTACAAGAACTTAACCAACTGTCTTTCAGTGAGGGGAAAAATATTGTCATACTTCCTGAGGTTGGCTGGGCAGGATGATTCAAAGTTCGATGAATGATCAGCCTGAGATGCTGATTCTTCAGCCTGTGGTGGAGAAGACTGATGCGATTGTTCAATGGGTTGAGCATCAGTGTCCAGATCATTACCTGCCTCAAAAATTTCTTCCTCACTGTCATTGCTGAGCTCATCATCAGAAAAGAGAACAGCCTGAAAATCTGCCATGGATTGAATCTGCAACTGGGTGTGGCTAGGTCCTGACCGTGCCATAATAACTGAGTGGGTTTGCTCAGCCTGGCTTTTGGAGTCAGTTCCCGAGAGAATGGATCCGCCTTGAGGGGGTTGTGGTTCTATATCAGTGGGTAGTTGCATGCCCCCTGAGTCTTTGTCCCCATGTGCGACTTGTGTATGTCAGTAGAGCCATGAGGAAGGGTTTTGCCCGAGGATACTGAGGATGATTTCTCAGTACCCTCCGTTGGCATTTTTTTTAAGGTCAAGAGGGTCTCAATGATGGGTGTCTCTGAGGTCTTGGCCATTGTTTCCCTTTCTTTGGGTTCTAAGGCAGAGGTCTCAAGGATGAGTAATTTGGGTTTAACCACCTTCTTGGACCCTGTCTTCTTTTTCTTCTTCTCCTTTGTAGGAGAAGGAATGGGTGAGATAGCGTTTTCACCCTGAATGACTACTAACATGTAGTTGGTCAGGGCGACTGGTTGTACCTCAGTAATGCCACTGGTATAATTGGCCTTGTGTAGGACATCAGGTTTAGATCCTTGAGCGTCAGGCCTAATATAATCAGAGCCAAGTAGGTCCTGAAGCACACAGGAAGTGAACCTAGGGTAAGACATGTGTCTTTGCCTAGATTTTCCTGAGAGCTTGGCCACGAGGTTACGGAAGATTATTCCTCCGATGTCAATTTTTCTACCCTCCAAGAGACTGAACACCATCAATTGTTGTGATGAGTTCAATTACTCCGTGGAGGACTTATTTCCCCCAAGGACCTGAATGACAAAAGTCATCAGGATCCTCCAGACAGGATGGAACCAGGTTTTAACGATAGGCGCTTTGGCCAAAAGGGATCCTGAGGCCACATCAGGTTGTTTTAGGTCATGTGGCCCTAGTAAAAGCAATTCGGCCTTTACTTCTTGGTCAGTGGGGTTGGACTCATAGTTCTCAGTGAAATCAAGACCTGTGGCCTTGATGAAGGTTGGGTAATCTAGGGAGAGGGTCCTTCTCCCATTCATCACTGAGAACGTGATAATTGAGTCTTTGGTGTCTTCAGGGCTAGTTGCCACTGCTGTACACTAGAATTCCCTCAAATAGTCATTGTATATGACTGAGGGGGTCTTTGTGAACGTCGTAGCAAGAAAGCAGTTTTGAAGGTATTTAACTACATTCTTGTACGCCCAAAACTTTTGGGGGTAGGAAAAGTTTCCTACCACGTTGTTCTTGGTCATGTCTACGCCCTCGATGAGGAATTCCACATTTGGGGCGTATGTGATAGCTTTAGAAGTAGCCATTTTTGTTTGGTAAGTCTGGGTTACAAAGATGGTCTGGGTTTCTAAAGACTAAGAACACACACATGATTGTGTTTTTTTTGAAAGAAAAAAGGGCAACAATTTGCTTAAGATTTTCTAAAAAACGTGTGTGTGTTATTTGGTTTGGGGGTATTTATAGGGAAGTGGAGTGGAAGGTGTTTTGGGCATAAAGCGGTTTTTAATTTCTCAAAAGAGATTTTTGAAAACTGTTTTGTATAAAAATGTTTGAATCCGCATTTAATGCTCAACCACTCCACTTTCCCTGTTTTGCGCAACTGTCGAGGTGAACAGTTGTGCCGTCTGCAAAAAGTGTGATTTGCAGGGTTGAGTCATCACATATCTGTTATGTGATTGGAGAGGCATTAAATGCCAAGTGAGAAAGTGGGGGCCCATGAGGTGCATGCTAGAAAGGCAAAAGAACAAATATTCTTATATTAAATAAGAATTCAGTTACCAACCTCGAACATTTACTAACTAGATACTTAGAGCATTTAAGTTAGCATTGAATGTCTTCTAAGGGCCCTGAATGACTCTTCATTCAGTGAACCTGCTTGTTCAGGACTTGGGTTTAGTTCCTGAGGTTCAAGGGTTCAGGGTAGGTGATTTATAGATCTTTTTCACTGAGGAACACATTGAGTCAGGGACCTGTGGTTTTCAGTATTTACACGTAGTTGGATGGATTCAATCAGTGGACCGAATCTCAATATCCAACATTCCTAATTCAGCTTCCAGTCTTGTGAAAGTTGGTTCATCCAATGGTTTGGTGAATATATCAGCTAGTTGATATTCAGTAGGAATGAAGTGTAATTCAATGTCACCATTCATGACATGGTCCCTGATGAATTGATATCTAATATCAATGTGTTTTGTTCTCAGATGAAGAACAGGGTTGTTAGAGATGGCAATTGCACTTGTGTTATAACAAAAGATGGAAACTATCTTGTACTGAATTCCATAGTCACTGAGTTGACTTTTCATCCAGAGTACATTTGCACAACAACTGGCTGCTGCAACATATTCAGCTTCAGCTGAGGACATGGCAACTGATTGTTGCTTCTTAGCACTCCAACAGACTACTTTCCCACCTAGGATTTGGCAGGAGCCTGAGGTGCTTTTTTTGACCATGTTGCATCCAGCATAGTCAGAGTCTGAGTATCCTTTAAGATCAAAGCCTGAACATTTTGGATAGTATAATCCAAGGTTTGAAGTAGCTTTCAGGTACCTGAGTATCCTTTTCACAGATGTGTGATGAGATTCTCTTGGGTCAGATTGATATCTGGTACATAAGCACACTGAGAATTGGATGTCAGGCCTTGATGCAAGTAGATACATCAGTGACCCAATCATTCCTCTAAAAAGAGTTTGATTCACTTGTTTTTACAGTAAGGTCAGGACCGAGGTTGTTTGGTGGAACCATGGGAGTTTTGACTGAGGCACAATCATTGAACTCATACTTCTTTAGTAGGCTCCTGACATACTTCTCTTGACTAATAGAGGTTCCTTTATTAGTCTGCTTGATTTGCAGTCCAAGGAAGTAAGTCAGTTCTCCCATCATGCTGATTTCAAATTTCTTTGCCATCAGTTTTTCAAACTGTTTGCAAAGTTTATAACTTGTTGAGCCAAAGATGATGTCATCAACATATACTTGTACAAGTATGACATCATTATTTGTCCTATAGATAAACAATGTGTTGTCTATCTTACCTCTGACAAATTTATTTTGGATCAGGAAGGCTGAGAGAGTTTCATACCATGCCCTGGGAGCTTGTTTCAGTCCATATAGGGCTTTGTTAAGCTTGCAGACATAGTCAGGAAACTCATGGCTTTCAAATCCAGGAGGTTGCTGAACATAAACTTCTTCTTTCAGTGACCCATTTAAGAATGCACTTTTAACATCCATTTGGTACACCTTGAAGTTCATGTAGGTAGCAAAGGCAAGGAAGATCCTGATGGCTTCCATCCTTGCCACTGGTGCAAATGTTTCTTCATAGTCAATGCCCTCTTGCTGGTTATAGCCTTTGGCTACAAGTCTGGCTTTGTTTTTAATGACTATGCCATTTTCATCAGATTTGTTTTTGAACACCCATTTCATGCGAATGACTGAAACATCATCAGGACATTTGACCAAGGTCATTACCTTGTTTCTGTCAAATTGTTCCAGTTCATCATGCATGGGCTGAACCCAACTTGGATGATTAAGTGCTTCCTTGACACTTTTGGTTTCAATTGTGGAGATGAAGTCCACAAATAGGCATTAATTGGCTGAGGCTGCTCTTAGTTGTGTAGCCATGCTTCTAGTGAGCATGCATTCAGTAGGCTCTCCAATTATATTCACAAGTTCTATAACCTGAGACCTAGTCCAACTGTCCTGAGGTCTTGGAAACTGATTAGAACTTGAGGAGGCCTAATGGGTAGGGTCAGGATCAGACACATGATGATCTTCAGCATGTTGAGTGTCTGAGTGGATTGACTCATCACTGTGATTGTTTGGTTCCTGAGCACTGTGTTCAGACTGAATGATTTCATCAGTACTTCTTTGTGTTTCAACAAACTCAGTGATGGTTGGGTAAGGAAGGTTATGAGGGATGATGTAATAGGAGATGTCAGCATTTTTTTGGTACTGAGTGGAAGGACCATTTTCAGGATGACGTTCATCAGGAGGGTATTTTGATTAATCATCACTGCCTATCTCTTCCACTGACGTGTTAGAGACACTGATTGCATCAGTGTTTTTATCAAAGGTAACATGAAATGTTTCCTCAATTTGCTGTCTCCTAGTGTTGAACACCCTGAAGGCCTTTGAGACAAGAGAGTATCCTAGGACGTATCCATCATCAGCTTTGGCATCAAATTTCCCTAAGTGATCCTTGTGATTATAAATAAACACAGGACACCCAAAGACATGAAAGTAGCTGATGTTTGGGATCCTTCCTTTGAATAACTTATAAGGGGTTTTGCTATGTCTCTTGAAAATGATGGATCTATTTTGAGTGTAACAGGCAGTCTTTACTGCTTCAGTCCAGAAGTGTTGGGAAAGGACTGATCCATTTAGCATTGTCCTAGCTGCTTCAATGAGTGTTCTATTTTTCCTTTTAGCCACACCATTTTGTTCAGGTGTGTAAAGAGAGGAAAATTTTTGGGAAATTCCTTTCTCATCACAGAAACATTCAAGTTCATAGTTTTTGAACTCTGTTCCATTGTCAGTCCTAATCTGTTTTACTTTAATGTCATTTTGATTTTCAATGTTCCTGACAAAGGACATGATTGTTTCAGCTGCCTGACTCTTTTTGATCGGGAAGTAGACCCAAGTGTATCTTGAGTATTCACCCACAATGACCAGGGTATACTTCTCATGGTTAATGGATCTAGGACCGATGGGCCCAAAGAGATCCATATGAAGAAGATGAAGGCAGTTCCTGATGGAAAAGTTTGTTTTGGTTTTAAAGGATGCTCTATGATGTTTACCTTTTTCACAGGCAGAGCATGGTTTATCCTTTGAAAACACAAGTGATGGTAAGCCAAGGACCTTGTTTTGTTTTACAAGATTGTTTATGTTTTTGAAGTTCAGGTGGGAGAGTCTCTTATGCCAAAGCCAGTTGAGAGTTTCTGTGGCTTTAGCAAAGAGACAAGTTCCATTTTGAGTTAGACTGGTCATGTCTAACACATAAACATCTTGCCTTCTTTGTGCAATAAGGACAACTTCCTTATTTGCATTGAAGGTGGTCCCTTGCTTATCATCAAACTGAACTATGTACTTTGCATCACATAGTTGACTGACACTGATCAAATTGTACTTAAGACCATTTACATAAGCTATCCTAGTAAAGACTATACCACTACATTTTACTGAACCATAACCTTCTGTGGGACATGATGAGTTATCAGCAAATATCACCTTGGGTCCTGGTTCTTTTACATATTTGTGCAGATAATCCTTCACACCAGTCATGCTCCTTGAACATCCACTATCTAGATGCCAAACAGGCTCCCTGGCATGTCTCTGCACAAATGGTAAACTGAGTTAGTTCATTCTAGGACCCCTCATCTTAGAGGGCTTGACTTTTGTAGTCCTAAAAGTATCAATTGATTCATGGTCAGTGGTTGAGTGGACTGAGCTACCACAAGTTTTGCATTTGATTGCGGAGGTAGACTCAATAGACTAAGAGGATGATTTGGTCATACCTCTTCTGGTCTGAATGACCTTTTCATGTCCTGAGGTGTTGTGAGTGGAATCTCCGCAAATTTCACAACAGTTGCCCATTAGACAATCCTTAGGATGGTGGTCATTGAAGCCACAGTGAGGGCAAGGTGCAAAAGGTTTGGCCTTTTGTTTCTGTTTCTGTTTAGAATCAGAAGGGTATTTTAAAGCCTGTGCTTTAAAGTTTGCCATTTTTAATGTGGCTGTGTATGATTGGTGATCTGAGGTTATGTGATCTTCCTTTTTGCATATCATGCAGTAAAGGATTCTATAGCAATCATCAGTGAAATGATTGGTATAGTGACACAACTCACACCTTTTCAGGGGTTTGAAGGGCATTGGTTTGGTGCTTGAGGAAGCTGATTTGGGTTCCTTCATCTTGGATTTAGAAGGTTTCTCAGAAGATTCAATCTTCTCACTCAGCTTCCTGACAAGTTCAGCCAACTGATCAATTTTTGAATCAGGGCTTTCTATTTTTACTTTAGAAGGGACTGAAGTTGATGAGTCATCAGAATGAACTGAGAGTTCAGGGGTTTGCCTTTTCAGGATGGTTTTTCCCATTCCTGGATTCTCCTTTGGAGTATACTGAGAGCAGACCAATGGTGGGAGGTCTGAGCTTGGTGCAGCACCCTGAAGGATATTCAGAGGTGGGAGTGGTGTGAATGATTCAGATTCAGACTCATTGACTGACTCAATACTACTAGGTTGGTCAGTGAGTCCAAGCATATTTTTTAGAGCCTGACTTTCAAGAAGCAAGATTTTTCCAGTCTCAATGTTTGGTAACTTACTGACTGGATTGTCCCTGACAACCCAGTCATTTGACTTGGGTAGCATTTCTTGCTCAAAAGATATGCCAGCTGGAATAAAGGCCATTTCACTGTGACTCTCACCGGGGGTTTCAGTGAGTGGGTCAATTCCTATAGTTATCTTAGGAATTAAACCCATAGTATCAAAGACCTTGGGGTTCTTTTTAGTCCAGCCTTCAATGACAGCCTTTTCTTTGTTAAGTTCATTTTGAAGAGCTTGATTTTGCTTCAAAATCTCAGTGTTTTGAATTTGTAGTGTAATATTTTCTAACTTGGCTTGTTTTAGTACAAGCAATTCATCTCTACACTTATTCAATTCTAACACAAGATTGTTATATTTTGAAAGCAAGTTAAGCCTTTGTTCTTCTACAAACTTAAGATCTACACAAATATAATTCATATAGGACTGCCAGTCAGAATCATCATCCATTAAAAGTAAAGTGTTTACCTTCTTCATGGTTATGTTTACCCACTCTCCATTCCTTGCATGGCTTTTTCCAATAGCCACCTGATCACCTTCAGAAAGTGCCATCAGTGCACTCACTCTAATTTTCTCATATTCTGAGGAGACCTCTTCTTCATCCCAGTCATAAGCTTCTGCTACAAGAACCTTATTCTTTGTCTGAACAGGTTTGGAAGTTTGAGCAGCCTGAGACATTGAGGGATTAGTTTCAAGAAGTGCAAGTTTAGCCTTAGCTTTCCTATTTTTAGCTTCAAAGTCTTTTTGACCATTTTGAACATTATTGTTTTGAAAATGTTGGTCGACTGAAACATTCTAGGTTGAACATTGCGAGTTCCTGAGGAACTGTTTCTAGAAAATTTGTAAGAGGGTTCTGAGATGGTTTTTGAATAACAGTCTCTAGCAAAATGACCCTTTTTACCACAATTAAAACATTTAGTGGTTTCATTTGCTTTAGCTTTTGAAAAGTTGGACTGATTTCTTTTGATGAAACGGTTAGAATTAGCAAGGAGTGCCCTTTCCTCGAATTCCAAGTTTAAATCATTTAGGTACTCATCACCAGTTCTTTCATCAATCTCATCTTCAGAGTCCTCTTGAAAATCCTGCACAACACCATTAGAATAAAAAGCAGTTGATATGGGTGAGGAGGTCAAGGCCTTTTTGGTCTCAAGAGCTTTTGAGTTTGGGTATCTCCTAGAGATTAAGTTGTCTTCATAGACAAACTTCCCATAGATCTTAGGGAGCTTAAGGGTCTGAATGTGGTTAGCATTCCTGAGGCCTTGTGAGAAGTTTAGTCATTTCTCAGGGAGACTGTTGACAAAGCCAACATTTGTCTCATGCTTAGACAAAACTACACCATCATTTGATAGTTCGTTTATCAGGGTCTTGTATCTGGTATATGTCTGAGAGAGGCTTTTAGAGTCCTTTGCCTTAAAAGTGTTATACTCAAGTTTCAGGTCCATGATCCTGTTTTCCTTGGTATCTGAGGGTCCTTCAAAGCTATTAATTAAGTCATCCCAAGTTTGTTTGGCTGTTGAACAGTTGATGACTGATTCCATTATATCGTCAGGAAGACAAGATATAATTATGCTTTTCAGGCGTTGTTCTTGATTGACCACCATTCTCTCATCAATGGTCCACTGAGCTTCAGGCTTGTTTAGCCCCTCAGCAGTCTTAGGGACATAAGGACCTTCTTTGACACAAGTGATGTAGTATGGTTCCATACCTGTTAAGTAGCAAAGCATTCGCTTTTTTCACTTGCTAAATTTTCCAGCTTCAAGTCTGGGGGCAACAGCTGAAAAGCTACCATCCTTTTTATCGACGAGCTGGGGCACATTAATATCAGCCATAGTAGGATCTTGGTTTTAAAAACCTTGAGCACTCATAGTTTTTTGAAAGATTTTATAAACCAGAGGCTCTGATACCACTTGATGTTCCCTTAACACGCTTAGAGATAACTAACGAGTTAATCTAATTGTGTTTATGACTGATACAATGTATTTGATTAATTACAACTGATAAGTAAAACGTAAATATAGAAAACACAAAGTTTTTCAACGTTTAAATTCTTATTAGAAATCAATCAAAGAATCTATTACCCAAGTGTTTTGCAGAACAAACACTTGGGATTGAATAGACAAGGTATGGTGTGTCTCCTATCTAAACTCAAGCTATGCTTAAATGGTAACAATATCGACCCACTGAGTTATCCCAGGGATTGGTTACTCTTTGTAGGAGAAAAGGGTTTTGTGAAAGTCTAAGCTTTTAATGCACAAAAACTCAACCCACTTTTCTCCATCTGTTTGCTATTTATAAGCAAACATTCAAAGAGTCCTGAAGATTAAAATACATAAAGAATAAAAAGGCGTGTCTGACAACTACAACAGTATTTGTCATTTCCAAGAACCAATAGGAATGCTCCAAAAAGTCTTTGAGTGTCAGTTCTGACACTTCTTGACTTTTAGCCGCTTAAGGGATGGTTTTTTTCTGGCCCGATAAGACTTGTCCTTATCTCTTCAAACTCTTCCCGCTCAATCCCGCCTTTCTTTCAGGCTTCAGGTTCTTCAGTCTTCGCCTTCAGTCTTTAGTCTTTAATCATATTGTTGTTGAGGAGAATGGGGTTCAGTGAGTTCTTGTCCAACACTCACTAAACCCATTACCTTCTTCTTTGTCTCAAGTAACAATCAGGGAGATCCGCCTCCCTGAGTGGTGAGCCTTTCTTCTTAGACTCGTTCTGAGCAACTTGAAGGTAACTCACTGAGTGATTGTTCACTCAGTGACTTAATTATGTTTTCGGTTGATTAACACTTAGCTTAATTTGTATTCAAATTCTGTTTTAAGGATCCTTGGGTACTGATGGACCCAATAGTATATAATAAGGTAATCTGTCGAACAATAATTGGCAAACAATTTCCAATTCCTAGATCACTATGGGATTTATATTGGCAAACAATTTCCAATATAAGCATGCCTTATCCCCATCTTATGCCTTGTGTCCAAGCTCTCACTTAACTCAATTCAAGTCGTCTAATTAAAAAAAAAAATTGTAAATTACCATAGTCCCATTACATCAGTTGATCTGCTAGTAATGAGGATATGAAATTTACCTATCCATTGTAATCTAGTCCAAGCTCTCAAATGACTAAATTACAACTTCAAGTGTTCTTTAACTAGATGGCATTGACTTACTTTTAAAAGGGTACAAATTTTGATGTGTCAATCAAAATATGTACGAAGAAGCATGCATACATCTTCATATCATAAGTTTTTCAAAACCTTTTTACCAATTTTTAAGCAAAGATTTAAATCAACAAAGTTTTAATTGAGGTATTGGGTTCACCAATCAAAGAATTATCTACAATTATCGTCCATTATATCCTACTACTGCATTAGTCAAAAGACCCAAGTTATTCGGATAATTACCACAAAATGGTACGTGGGATTGAGGTCAATTCACCCTTAAGGTGATTTTGTACATTAATAGTCATACTTGGTAGCTACAATTTGACGCACAAAGGAGCGGGGAGACAAACGTCAGCACAAGTGCCAATTAAAAATGTGTCACTTTTGGTTTGACAATTTAATGTCAATCCTCCTTATACCCCTCTTATAGTTTGTTGAAACTGGGTGAGCCGTTCGTACTATTGGTACAAAACTCAACAATCAATTAAAAGTTTATGACTTTAGTCTTAAAAATCATGTCATAAATTATAATCTTGCTAGTCTTGCCTAGGAGCAAATTACCGTGCGAAGTGAACCACTATCGGCACATAAGACTTTGCAAGATTCATAATTTATTACATCAAGTTTCACCATTATTTAATTCGTTTAATTTTTATTCAAAAATTACCCTTTTGCTTTAAACATGTTGAACAATTAAACAAAAACAAGTAATTATAAAAATAAAACAACTAAATAACACACATAACTTAACAATTAATTATGTAAACAATTAGCCACATGCAAACTAATTCGATAACCTATTAATAATCAATCTATGTTTAATAATGCATATATTTAATTAAGACTCTCACTTACAATGGTAAGTGAGCCACATGCATCGATGTATCGATTGCGTTAGTCAAAATTAAATATATACCACGCTGCACATAATTGATTACTTAATTAATTGGATTCTTCCCCAATTCGACATCTATCAATTAACTTGCATGTGAAAACAATTAAATCATCACAACAATGAATCCATGCCAAACATGCACGTTTGCATGGATTCTACCTAACAATTAGCACGTTGCCCCAGGATAACTTACAAACACATAAACATGTAAAACCTAGGGTTTCTAATCAAATTAATAACCAAACATAAACCCTAAAAATTAATTAAGGGCAATCAGCCCTAAAATTAAATTAGGGTTCGATTTTTGATTTAAACCCTAATCGACCAACATGTATAAAACTCAATCAAGATTCGTTTTTATGTGTTTTCGGTAATTAATTACATGTTATAACTTGGCTCGTGATGCCACTGTTGAAATTATATAATCATGACTATCATATATATAAACAATTAACATCAAAGAACACGCAGTGGAAGCAAAGGATACATAACACATAAATAATTAACTGAATTTAAATAGTAAGCGTACATTGATGATTCTAGCAAGAACAATAATCAAACCGAGCAATATGAGTGATGAACCCTAATTAGGGTTTAAACGGATTACACGAATTGCCCCTTACCTTTTTTGCAATTCAATCCAAGATACTTACAATAGTGTGTAAGTATCACGTTCTTGTACACACGTACTAAATCAAACTAAAGTTATGCAAGTAATCAAATCACAAAACTTTAAAACCAAACTATTTGTTTTAACAAAAATTCGATCGGCCCTTAAAACGGTTTATGGTCGATCGAACAAGAACAAGAGAAGAGAAGAAAACTGAGGTTTAGTTTGTGTTCACAAGAGGTGAGAAGAAAACTAAAACCTTGTTTTGCTTATATAGTAAATGAAACTTAGAGTCCAAGTTTGAGTTGGATTTGGAAACCCAAGCTCAAAACCGATCGCCCCCCTATGGAGGTGGATCCAGAACCTTCTTGACTTATAATTTCATTCTAGTCCCTTTCATTTTCTTATTTAACGATCGTTAGTCACGTCCGTTAAATACTAACGTTATTTATACGTTTTGTGATAATTAATAATTAAATATAACGTTTTATATAAAATTATTAATCTTTAGTTCTCATAATTAAAGTGTGCAATCCCGTGATCTTGAGTTCGATCCTAACATACAACTACTAAAATAATGTCCACAAAACTAATACATCTTTCACACAAAGCCAATAAATTTGGTGTTGTTATACGGTTAACATTTAAACAATCACAAAATGACCTAATAATAAGGAACCTGCACTACATGAATATAAGTTTACATATGTCATCCAAAAAGCCTGAAAAATCATCGCGATAGGTCTTTTGCAACTACATGGTGTTGCCATAGGCTCGTAGCTAGAACTTTTTGCGAAGATGGTCACAAGTTTCCGCGACTACAGCTACGGACCTATGTGTTTACTCTGTCATTACTTTTTTCGATGGAATAAGTTATCGATAACAATAAAAATCATTCAATAAAAAGATTAAAAAAAGGAAAAGAAAAATTAAACTATGAATATCTTTACGACAACAAGTAGTCGTCGCAAAAATAGTTTAAAAGATAGAAACTTGATTATAAGTAACTTTGCAACAAGGTCTCTCAGAAACTTGCCTATATTTTACAGTAATCTTTAGATATTTCTAGAATCTTTCAAAGAAACAAATGTTTCTATAAATGATTAAATGTTCTATGGAGACACGGTTGTTGAAAAATGTAGTAATCGTCATTTCATCATTCCAATAGAAACATATAAACTTATAGCTCGAAAAATAACATAAAAATATAAATGTCTCTCCATTCTGTTAGTTTGTCATCCATCTAATAGGTCTAGGGTTCAAAATGCTCCCTCAAATATGCGGCGAGTTACAAGAATTATTTGTAGTTTTAACTATTTACGGCTTTTTAATATAACAGACTTTATTCATGAAATATCTTATATATATAAAGATTCCCTCCTCCTACATTTATTGTGGAAGAGTAAATGTGCATAAAAGGTTGTATTGTGCAACATGGTAAATCTTGGAAATAATACAAAAAAATGCATTCGGAAATACAATTTTATCATATAAATTTACAATCACTAAATAGGCTATCATATAAATGCACAATTAGTTAATAGGGGTTACAGAATATGAACCAAAAGAGCCATGAATACTACAATTAAAGACCATCATATGACCTTGAGGCTGCAACACTTCTGCTGCCCATACATACAAGTGATGCTTCATTCGTGCATACAGGTGAGCTCATTCAATGGCTGACAAGGATGTGAATGCAGCTTCCCATATGTTCATTGATGAGTTAAAATTCTCTTCAACTGGAAACATTGTTGTTATGCTGTGCATGATGTGGGATGTGAAGGCTACAACCGGGCGTCTATTGAGTACCGATTTTGTTGTATCTGATGCAAAGGTAATCTTTACATGTTATATTTACTGCTAATATATATGATTTTTTACACCATATTATTGCAGGGTAATGTTATCCACTGTACTGCCAGGGCAACTGTGGCACACAAATTCCTCATGTTAAAGGAAGGTGGTGTATACTCGATAAAAGATTTTGTAGTACTGGCTAACAAGGAAGAATATCGCGTTTGAAAAGATGATACCTTTATGCTTGAATTTGATGGCAAAACACGCATACGGAAGTCTTTGGTGATTTCTGAAGGGTTCATTAGGTATCCTTTGCAGTTGGTGGATATTGAAAATATAAAACCTACAAGGAACAAGTATCTTATTGGTAAGTTTGTATTTGTTTTATAAAATTAGTGATGCCCCACTATAAATGGTATGATGGATTAATATTCGAATTGTTACCTGGCAGATGTAGCCGGATATGTGACAAACATTGGCAGGATGAACCACACTAAGACCGGTTCCAAAAATCTTGAATTCTACCTGGCAAATCATAGGTTAGCACCGTTATATATGTTTATTAATCTTTTAATGAAAGAATACAACACTTTGTTCGATCTATTCTTCCAAATATATATATCAAAACCATATATATCATATTGATCAAAAGATGATAAAGTTAGTTTATATGACTTTTATTTGAACAAAAATCTTCGTTTTTATTGTTATGAAGTTTACAGCTTAGTTTATATAGCAACTTTAATCTACATTATTGGTGTTACAATTTTAGAAACTGTATTAACAATTATCATTTTTTTCCCCGGTATATGCAACAGGGGACAGTCAATAAGGGTAACCTTATGGGGAGGGTTATGTGATGTGCTTATTGACAAAAAGATGAAACACGTGGTCATGTGTCCTATTGTGATGACATCTACAACTGCAAGACATTACAACAATATGTATTTTTTTACTTTGAAACTTATCTGTATAAATCATGCGGACATGTGACTCTGAATTTGTACATCCCATCCTAGATAAGCTGTGTTTATCCAGCAGTTCATCGACAATGCTTCTGGACGATGTTGACATACCTGCAATTAAGGAATTGAAGTCAGACTCTGGGTAAGCATTCATAGCCGTTTCGAATACATTGTTTGAATATTAAAACCCCCTCCTGATCTGCCATGGTTTGCAAAGTTAATACCATTATTTTTTTAAAAACTTACCAGTTCTCTGGCTGTTAGTTGTGTTGGCGAAAGACAGGTTGCCCCCTCTGTTATGGACTCTATACCTAAAACTGGGACAGTCGAAACCCTTTTGCTGTGGTTACGCAATCGGACAAATGATGTAAGTAATTTTTCGATCCTTGCATGCCTATATTATCATCCCATTGCATGTTGGTTAAATGATCCTCCCGTGTACAGTCTGCAACCTTCCATTTAAAGGTGACAATCGACAATATCAGGACTAAGAATGGGTGGATCATCCGATCATGTGGTGGGGACAAATGCAAAAAAGGTTCCACCCAAATTGAAGGTAGCTTTTGGTGCGATGGATGTGAGAATCCAGTTGCATACCCTGATATTAGGTAATGTTATAGTTTAAAATTATGTAACGTTATTTGGAATGCAACAAATATAATTGATAACTTACCCGTAAAACAACTGATTTACAGGTATAGGCTTGAGCTGTGTGTGTCCGACCACACTGATAAAACTGTGGTTGTGCTCTTCGATGAGCCATCGACTCAGTTGGTAAAGTGCTCGGCGTCCTCGCTTCTGCAATTGGAACACGAGGTGAATATGTGACATATATGATATTTTTCATAACACTCTTTTTACTAACCTTCCTTTATAGTATTCAGATGAACACGGTACCTTGCCACCGACCTTAGCCAAGATCATTGGCACAACACATGTATTTGAGATAAAGTCTCAGACATACTACGAGTGTAACAGTTTCGAAAGATTCATATGTTAGATTGTGAACCCAACTGAGTTGGCTGTGGATGGTGATTGTTCCAACGCATTTGTCAGCCAATTTGTCGCATTGAACCATTCAGTAAAGGAATCACATCAGGACCCATCAATCGCTACACCTTCTAAGTCTGCAGAGATTAAGGAAAAGAATATGTTAGTTGCCATTAACCGTTACAAGCAATAAACATTAAACATATGAATATTGATTTAAACAATATCCTGCACATGTAATATATGATTTCATTGTCTTCAGGGGGGAGCTAGAAGATTCCGATGTAGAGGTGGAATTGGTTAATGTAGATGAGTGGCTGAATGTTGCTGGGAGTGGATCAGCTGAACGGAAGAAAAAGAGAAAGTGAGAACATGGTGATGAGAACATGAAATCGTTATCCGGGTTACTCTGACATGCTTATTAATAAGTATTTTTTTATCTTGTGTGTTTAGGTTTATTGTGGAGGATTCTGAGTAAGTATGGGGGTGTTGTTTACGTCAGGCTAGAAGCATGCATCATCAAGAAATAAGCATCAACAAATAATGTCTTCATACATAGACATATGGGCATAATAAAATAGTTTTGCTTATAATAGTTTCCTGATATCATTTGGATGTCGCGACAAACTATATTGATTTACCTCAATATAAATCGTGTTCTTATTTATGTTATTTTATTTCTATATGAGTTTTGATATCATTCAACTCTACCATGAATCCTAACGATGTGTGGTTTATATTTGTGAACCAAATAACAAAATATTCTACTATTTATAACAATGCTAATTGAATATCTAAAATAATGCAATTTACGGATTATGCAATGAGAGAAGGTTACTAAACAATGATATAGGACACTTTGTTATTCACGTATGAATTAGGCCTTACACGATTCCAAATAAAGAAATAGCCACCAAAACCGAAATAAGTAGTTATATTCTAATAGGCATGAAGGATCTAAATGATATACGTATTTATATAGTTATAATAACTATAGCTCTTTTAAAAAACTAACCTAATTTTCCAGATACAAGGATACTAAAAAAAATACCAATTTTCAGTTTGTTTTTGATTAATCATTATTAATATAAGGCGCTAACAAAGATAGAGTGACAGAGTTAGAAAAAAAATATTCATCATCTGTCACATCTACTCAGCCCACGATTCCCAATCAACAGAACCCATCACCGAGATATGGTAACTCTTTTTGAAATTCATAGTAATAAGAACTGTGTCGCCTAACTTCAGTCACGAAGAAATGATGTAAGCGGAAGGGATTAATTGAAATACACGTTTACTACTACATATCCACTAATATACAGAATCTGGTGTGCCCTTCATACTAAAATTATGACAATTCCCTCTAAAATTCTATTACGCAATGCCAAATAACAAGTGTCAAGGGTAATCACTTACCTATGTTGTCCTATATCCGCCTAATCCCATATTCAGTAATGTTCAACTGTACGTGTCAGAATATGGTATAACGAGTCGTTATGTGCTAACGTTTCTTATCATTACTTCTTTTAACATTCATATAGAATGTCTATTAACATGATATATGTTTTTTATAGTTTTCATATGAAACAAACCATCTTATACTTCCTCGAATAATCACTTCCAGTCAAAGAATGTCAATAATTAACAATAACAAAGCATAAATTATGAAATTAAATTACTTTATGAGTCATTATGAATCACAAACCCTTTTTGTAACTGCTGGGAATGTTAATCACTTGGACAGGCTTTAAAAACCTGGACTCTGGCCTCCACCAACACTCACCAGTTCTTTTATCAGACACATATATCAGATACCCCTATTAGAAATAGATGAAATTCAGCTTTGAGGTTATCGCCAAGTACTTTCACATGCCTATCGCGCAAGCTGCAAAAGAATTTAATGTTGGTTTAAGTGTATTCAAAACCCGCTGTAAAAACGTGGGTATTAAGCGTTGGCCCTATCGTAAACTGAAGAGTATGAAAGATTTGATTAATGGTTTACAGGTTCAAAATGAATAAAAACTAACCTTCTTCCAAATCTGTATATCGTGTTACTAAATAATTTCATTTTTCGTTGCAGGCTGGGAATGGTGGCGCACAACACTATGGAACCATGCAAGATATACTAACAATGCCGAAAGAAGAACAAAGGCAATTAGAAGATAACCAAAATTTACAATTTGCTATTAGCACCAAAAAATTGAGACAGAAATATTTCAAAAATAAGCACGAAAGAATGAAATCCATGAGTTTGGTATTGTCATTATCAAATCCAACAATAGCAAAGGATGTAATACCATTGTAGTGTTCGTCTTCTGCCAGCAGCTCCAATTATGATGACATGAATGATGGTTATCATTGTCGGAACGATGCGCATAAGTAGGTGAAGATACATATATTCACATGTTAGGGTTTTAATAAAAATGCTGGAAATAAAGTTGTTAATGTAACTTTCAAGCAGTTAAGGACAGCAATATCAAACCTCTTTGGAACGTGTACTCATTATCAGTTATCTCCATTTCGTATTAACTTATTAACTATTGCAAAACGATTCTAACAAAAAACATACAATGATAAGTATTTGATGTATAAACCCTGCACACGACTTAAGTAAAACCGACTGCTAACGGACTTCAACATATATTTACAACAGACGTTAATCATGTCATATTCTTCTTCACAGTTAATAAACTAATTTATCACATTCAACATCTTTAGTTACCAGGTCAGCTAAGTACAATACGGATCTGTATTGTTATAAATACACATATCATGTAGTCTTCTTCTTGACAGTTAATAAACTAATTTACGAAATTTAACAACTTTATTTACCATGTCAGCTAAGTACACGAAGGATCAAACTACTGAATACACGGTTAGTTACATGGAGTATAAAACATTTGTCACTTACCAACGCTTTATATCTATTAGACCACAACAGGGAAATCATGTAATCTTCTTCTTGATAGTTAACCAACAAATTTATCACATTTAACTACTTTAGTTGTCGTGTCAGCTAAGTACAAGAAGGATGAACATACTGCATACACGTTTAGTTACATAGACTATAAAACATTTATGACTTACCAACACTATATATATATATTAGATCACAACATAAAATGCTAGGTTTCAACTCCCGAGTGTCTTATATCAGAAATTTAACCTCCTTAATACAAAATCTCTAATGTTAAAAAAATTCATTTTATAAGCCTGTTGTAAAGTAAACAAGACCCTCTGATCTTATCCCACGCCAAACATGCTTCAATCACCCGACCAAATATATGCGCCAAAGGTATAAACGACAGGTATACATCGCTTATTAGCCCTAACAGATTAATACTATTAACATATGTGCCAAATCATATTGGATCACAATAACCAAATGTAGGTATACGCTATATTCTCCTCATTAAAACCTTATGCTGAACACCCCTATAATCTATAAACTAAGCATATCAAATTAAACTACTAACGCCCTCTGAAACACACTCCGAAACACACCGATTACACTAATAATGCTACAATACAAATCCCATATACAAAATAAACTGATAATACCAGTCAACATACAATACCTTATCGAACTAAAAAACTCTCAAATACATGTTGATATTATTGATCAAACTTTCAAACACTTTAATACATCGTTATTCTGATTCATCATTGATTGATTACATATCTGTCGTATGTAAATGAAAACCCTAAAATCGATTTAGGGATCTATTGTTGTAGTACTTTGTAGGTGATTGTGTGAGAGAAAAATGATGCTATATCATTAACCTACATACCTGTATATTCATTTCACCAATTAGTATAGGATATTCGGTTTCCATTTCACCCAAACCCTAAGACGATTATACTTTATTTGATGGATCCTTTTTTTTTATTTAATCAAACCCTACAGCGATTAAAACCCTAATTTGGATTGTCGCATATATTTGATCTTATCAGATCTAATGTTGCCGTATATTGTTGTTGTTGTGTATGATAGAGAAAGAGATCTGTTATACCCTTATAAATAAAAGTGTGTGTGTATATATATATATATATATATATATATATATATATATAATATATATATATATATATATATATATATATATATATATATATATATATATATATATATATTTTAAATGAATGATAATAAATAAATAAATAAATAAATAAAGAGAATAAGCATTTTTACTAAAGATACTAATATTAATATTCCATTTATAATTACTTCATCAAACATTAACCATCCATATACATCTTCCATTCATTTCACCATCACCATAACCCATAGATAACAGCAAAAAAAAACTAAAACCATCAACACCTAACAACCCAAGAAAACAACCTACCCAAAGCTGCCCTAATCATAGAAGTCCATAATCCCCATATGCTGCTCACCCTTGGTAAGACCAGCACGGACTTCAATCAGTATAGCAGTTAACGCCTCCAACCTCCTCTTAGCCCTCACCTGCTTCTCACGGAGGCATTCATAAATGTCACCACCAGCTTCTTCCTCATCATGATGATTGAGGGACCAAACTTCTGCCATTCGCTCGGTGCGTTTGTCAATCTTCCTTTGCAGCTCATCGCATTTCTCGCCCAAACACCTAAGAAACGCCTCCTCTTCGGTATGTTCCTGGATGAAGAGGAACTTGAAGCATTTGTGGAGCTGATCCAAGCCTGAAGCATCTTTGAGTTCCCTGATCAGTGGTGTTTCTTCAGCAATTGGATTTTTTTGATTGATATGAGAAGATTTTTTCTTTTTGGAAGAGTTATTATTAATTAATAAACTTCTGATTACTAATACAGTGTATATAATGAATACCGAGGGCAACTGAACCAATTTCATCATTGCAATGCTTAATTAGAGTATTAATTCAAATAGATGGTTTGTTTTCCCATGCAGAAATATGCAATACGTTTTTAGAAGAAGTGTTGCAATGAACATAAAATTCTTCCACTGATGATACAAATATTTTTATAAACTACACATAAATTCGTAAATATAACATAACTAACCCTCAAACTTTGCCAATTATGATAACCATTGACCAAATAAACATCTTAATTATTAAATCCATACATTACATAAAAAAAAAAAAAAAAAAAAAAAAAAAAAAAAAAAAAAAAACGTAAAATAGATATCAAAATTTCATTGCCTCCAACTTCTCGATAAAAGATAACAGTTGACGAAGACGAATATGTATTTGTGTTAAAGCAACCATCAACTTATCTACTACATCCATATCCTCATGTTGCATTCTCCTCAAATCCACAACACTTTGAACCGAAGGACTATCAATTCCAACAACCTTCAATTCCTTTATAATCAACTCTCTATGATGCACACGATCAATAATTTCTAAATTTTTTTCTCTTACATCTTCTTCATCGGCAAATGAAGCTTTAACTTCTCGACCATAATGTACAAGCATCATATCTTTGACATAACTCGACTTAGCTTCATTTGCTAACCGGCCTAACAAAACAAGAGGATAAACAGTAGGAGAAGTCATAGTTGTAATACTTTTTATAATGTAAATTTCCATGTTATACTAAGAATATATAACCTATGCAAAGGAATATTAAAAGTACATAGGAATAAGTATGAAAATTACAATACAATTGAATGAATAATTAATATTGCTTGGAACTGAACAGATAAAACCGTTATACTTATGATAAAAGATGCATTCAAATTACCCATAAATTTTGCAATGTAATATAACTAATCATCAAATTTTGTAAATTATGATAAAATGTGTCACAAAAATATTTCATTTCGTCCAAACTCTCGATAAAATATAACGTTTATTATTTTGCACTTGATCCAACCAACCAACTAAATTTAACATTTTTCCATATAAGGCTGGCTCTAGACACGATGGCGACCAAATGTATTTGTAAAAACGCTAAATCTAAATTTAGAGAACACCGAACAACTAATTATACGCATTCATCTTAATAGCATTATTTTCTTCTTCGCAGACACCAACTTTAGCTTGGAAAAACAAAAGTGCTAACTTTTCAATCATTGCTTGATGCCTCTTTTGAACCTTCCTCAAATCTGCAAGCACTCCCAAAACAACACGATTATGACCTAATGCTTCCATGTTTGCGATCATGGTTTGATTTCTCAACATTACCCGCCTCAAATGCCCACAGCTAGCAAAAATTAATCTGGTAAGACCATCATCTTCACTTGCCTGTTCCACAAACCAAATACGCATGCAATCATGCAAATTAGAAGACCCTGCAACCTTCATTAAGTTTTCTAGCATCTAAAACTCTGCCATTGGAAAAAAAGATCAAAATAGATATGTTTTGTAACTCTTTATGACAAAAAAAGAGCCGAATAAATAGCAAAAAAACATATATTGTAACTTATGCATATTAAAATATTACATGTGAAGAGACTCATTTAAAAAAAAGGTCTCTTCATATGTAATCTATTAAACCATGATATTTTATCAAAATACACAAATTATTATAACATTTCACAATCCAATACCAATATACAATCGGTGCAACGCACGGGTTTTCCACGACTCGTCTAACAAATATTTATCAATTTCCTTATAATAAATATACTAATGAATAGATGTTTAAATTGCGAATAAAATAAGATAAATATTGCAATACTTTCAACTAACATACGATTTTATAAAAAATGTTAAAGTTTATTAAATGTTTTTTCCAAAAACAAAATAAAGTTCATAACACACCAATAAACTATCAATCAATTTACATAACTACCTTAAACTTTATTTCTTTACATTTATATATATATTAAATAGAAACTTAATAGAAACATACCTCTTAACTATATAACAAGTTATGAAAACTAACTTAAACTTTTACATATTGCAATTTCTTTTAAAATAACAAAATTTTATTATCAAAGATGTATCATTTATCAACTTTCTTATGAAAAATATTCCAATAGAAAGGTCTTTAAAAATAGTTATTAAAATTTTCAAGAGTAAAGTCCAAAATACATCCCTGTAGTTTGTCCCGTGTCTTGCTTTACATCCTCGTGGTTTTTTTTTGCACAAAACCATCCATCCGTTAGTAAAGTTGGCACAAAATCATCCATCCGTTAGTAAAATCTGTCAATGAGGACTAACGATGCAAATTATTTTCCGTTATCTCCTAATGCAAGCGAAAATATTTTCATCGTTAGTCCTCCGTTATCACCCGCCATACATCTCTTAATCGATGTACGTTTTCGTCTGGTTTTATACGTTTTCGTCTGTTTTTTTCACGTTTTTAACTGTTTTCGTCAGTTTTTTCACGTTTTTATCCGTTTTCGTCCGTTTTTAAACGTTGTCGTCTGTTTTCTCACGTTTTTATCTGTTTTTGTCCGTTTTTACATGTTTTCGTCAGTTTTTTTCTCGTTTTCATACGTTTTAATCCATTTTCATATTTTTTTATCCGTTTTCATTCATTTTTTCAAATAAGTTTGATGATTTACACAAGCTATAAAATTTACAAGAATTTATAAGTTTATAAGTTATGAATTTGGTCAAAAACCGCGTAAGTTTTGGGAGTAAATGTGAGGATTTGATACACTATGATAGGATGTTAGTCCTTTATAACGAGTGTATATGATATTTTAAGTGAATATGATTAAGTATGCGGAATCTACTTAACCACACTTAAAAGGATATTGGTTATGGAAATGGAACAGTGATGCTTGTTATTTGAATAAGAACACAGAAAGTATAACACCAAACGATTCAATATTATTGAAAATAATACGAGTGATCTTCTCTATCACTAGGGTTACAAAACCTTGAATCTCTATTTTTCTATTACTTTACTTGTTTGACTAGATTGTTAATTTTCAGCACATAAGCAAGTACAATATTTAGCACTAGTCTAGACTTAAGCACTCTTGCTAACTAATGTCTAACTCTCTATTTATATAATATCTAGGCACATGCACACTTGAGTATTCGACTACTTGCTAGCTTGTGTGTGTCAGTAGCTAAGATACAACATGTATCTGTGTACACAACTTGTTGACTGAACACCTATCAAAGATATTATTTACCGTATATCTTTTACTTTTATACACAAATATCTTTTTCATACTTATCCAGTCAGCAGTAGTATACGCGACACTTATCCTTTCAACAGTAGTATGAGTCACTCCAACAGCAGTATCTGATACTCTAGCAGTAGTATTCTTGCGGCAGCAGAATCTCTAATACTAGCAGTAGAATGAAATACACTAGCAGTAGAATGACACTTAGTGTATTTTCTTGAGCAGTACTAACCTTGTAAACATTTAATTCCCAACAATCCTCCCCTAAACTTGTGATTTATCCCAAATCAACATGTTTCTTCTAAATTAAATGAGGATTGTGAGAGTCTTTCAAACACTACTTAGTTAGACTCTTGAACTGAGCTTTCCTCTGTTCAGCAAGATTAATTTCTTTCTGTCTAACCCATCTACCATCTGTGAATTACTTTCAGCAATAACATCATCTGCTTTGTCTTTAAAACTTAGCAGTACTGTAACACCCCAACCCGGCAAGGGTAGAAGTGTCACGTAAATGGTGACATATCAAAGGCAAGCATAACATACGACTTACATAATACAAATGGTTTACAATGTTACAAGGGAAAATATACCAAATCTACGTAGTCATACATAAATGAATGCTAAAACTAAGGTATCGCCTTCATAAGCTAATCACTCATCCCAAAGCAAACCCAAGCTCCTGGCTTCCTACTAAAACCTGCAGCAGGAAAAGAAATGCGGCTGAGCTTAAAAAGCCCAGTGAACAGATATATAATAAACGGAAACAAAATCAAATGGAAATGAACAGACATATCATAATGAATGAGATATAGGAAAAAGGAAATAAAGAGTAAGGTTTAGGACAGTAATCCACTACGAGCCCATATCATAACATATCATATCATATCATATCATATCATAATCATGTAGAGGGGATGCCTCTCAATAAACAGATAATATGAGGGGTGTCCTCATGTACCAGTTGGAGTGATCAGCTCCCACGGGTGTGAAAGGAGTGGATTGCACCCAGCCCCAGTCACCATATCATATCATATCAAAGCATATCATATCAGAACATATCTAGGATGCATCCATTCGCCCCCCAGAACAAATCATATTGGCCATAACAGATATAATATAAAGCGCGCATAACAGAATCAGAATGGGGACGGTGTAACCAAATCACTAGGGCTACACACTAGTCATGCCAGTGGTGCATCACAGACACGGCCATGTTACCTTCATGGCTAGGGAACATATTTTGGCTCGGGTATCAAACTGGGGTTAAAGGTCAAAGGTTCATATCAAAGAAAAGGTTCATATAGTCATAGTCCAAATCTCAAGGTTCATATCAAAGGTTCATATGTCAAAGGTTCATATCATAGGTTCAAATCAGAAAAACAAGAGGCCGAAGGCACCTTATTAAAAGGGCAGAATATCTGTACCTTAACCGCCAACGAAACATAACATAAGGATAAGAATCACTCCTCCTTCGGCGAATCTACACGAATCAATGATCGGCTTATTATTAATAACTTATTCAAATCAGAGTTCTCATTTTAGTCGGCTTTCCATTTTTAGTAACTTTCTATTTTTAGCAGGTTTCCATATATGGTAAGTTTCCATTCTTAGCAATATTCAAATGATATGGAATAAGTTAAGTCATTTATTAGCTTATTATGGAGATAACATTCATTTTAACAAGTTATACAGATTTAAGATCAAACATGACAAGTTTTTCATAGTTTAGGGTTATAAGTGTAAATTCATCAAAGTTCAAGGTTCAAATTAGAATTATCATCATTATACCATTCAAATACTTATGTTTTCCAGAATTACATATTTAGCCTTCAAGTTTCATGATTTACACATTACGCCACTTTAGTTTATTAATTTACAAATTAAACCTTATAATTATAGAAATTACAATTCAATCCTTATCATGTTTACATTACACATCAAGTCCTTTTATTTCATCAATTTACAGAAAATAACCTTTAATATTAACATGTTACAAACAGCCCTTTAAAGTTTCGGTATTTACATATTTGGTCCTTGTACTTAATAAAATGTAAAACAATTTCTATATTTAACCATAATTACATATTAAGCCCTTAAATACTCAAAATTACACATTTCGCCCTTCATAATATTATTTACTTCGAGAACCATCATGTTTCCAGAAATTACATTTTTAGTCCCTCATCTTAATTAAATTCCAATTCGACATAAACATAATTAACAATTTACATTTTAATTCCAAAACTTCCATATTTTACAAATAGCACCCTCAAGTTATATTTTATTCAAATTACCCTTGATATATAGAGTATTACAAAAATGGTCCACGACTTTTAAAATTTACAATACGCCCCCTTTAATTTTATAAAACCAATCGGTAAATACATTTTTATATCAAAATAAACCCTAATTATCCAAAACATTAAGAAATCATTCCAAATTCATTAAACATCATTAAAAGTCAGATCTAACCATGAAAACTCTAATTCGAATTGTTCTTAGGTTTCTCCTATTTTTCTTTATTTCTTTTTAGACCCGATATAAACAATATTCCACAAATCACGATTTCGACTCAAATAATTCAAAGGATCATTTTTCTCATGTTATATGAAGTATATAGAAGCCACAAAAAATATACAAAAGGTCCAGAAAAATCGCATCTATTTTACGTTGAGTTTTTGTGTTTTTAGGGTTTTGATTACAATAATTATCATACGATTTATATATGTTGCATGGCTTGATTTTCTCATTTTATATACGTTATATAGGATCAGTAGAAGCTTAGAAAAATACCAGAATAATTATAGAACGAACGGATGGACGATTGTGAATTTGTGTTACACGGTTTCTTCTTATCGACACCAATAAATCACCACGCCCAAAAACGCGACCAAACCACATTGGAAACATTTTTCACAGAGTATACATCATGTGAGGATCATGAGAAAAATAGAAAACAGATTTTATAAAGGTCGTATGAATTATGGGTTAATTACCTTACGTTTTTAACTAGCGACTAGGATTAAATTGCCACGATCGAACCAAGCAGCCTACAGCCTCAAACGTATTTTTTCTAGCCTTCCCCTGATGCTAAAGATCACCAAAAAAATGTACTCCAAGCTATAGAAAATTGGATGAATGAATTATGAATTTATGTGTGTGATTAGTTTCAATCGGCTAGGGTTTAATAAAAGAAAAGGAATGTTTGCTAAATAATTATGGGAAAACCGAGTCAAATGGGGAGGAGTGGACCAGAATTTTTGGTATTTTGGTTGGCACATTTATTTGATTTGATATCTTCCATTTTGCACCATGTTTCCTTATTTAAAATAATCATAATAACAATTATAATTCTATTCGGTTCAATGAGGGTATTTTGGTAATTTTTGCAACTTGTAAAATTGTTAAATGGCGTTGTCAAAATTATTTGGTATCATAACTTGTCTATTTCCAGAAGTTCGGGATTGATTTGGTACTTTAATAACTTTTTATTTAGTTTTTAATATTATAGGGGCATTTTTGTCTTTTTACACGTTTTGGATTTTAGGTTTTTACAACTCTTCCCCTCTAACAGAAAAATTTCGTCCTCGAAATTTGCAAAGAATCAGAAGTGAAAGGATCGAAAACAAAATAGGGACGTACCAGATCAGAATACAAAATGCGGATAACTAGCTCGTATTGATTCCTCGGTTTCCCAGGTAGCTTCCCGCTCTGGGTGGTTCTTCCAAAGAATCTTTACGAATGGAAATGAAAAATCCCAACGATCGGAAATGAAACGAAACAGAAGACACAACGGACAGCGAACGGAAATGTAAAAGACTTGTTTCTCATGACTCTTCGTTGTCGATCTAAGATTGCTTCGGGTTTCTCAGAAAGACATACTATACTGAATTTCAGATTGCAAAGATCATATCCAACATGACAAATGATTATCGCGTTCTCTCGGAAGAGATACAAGAATACATAGGATTTTGATGGATATGCCGTCCCTAGAATTTGATTAAGCAAATCACATGAGATCGTACTGAACATAGATTGTTGGTGACATCAAATGGCAGAAAACTTCACAGCAGATCTTATGATTCTTGTCAGAAGTATATGGATCAAAAAATGCGTGTCAAGAATCAAACGTATCAGATCGTATAACGGCGAACAGATTAAGCGTATAGGTGGAATGAACCTAAATCTTACAGATGCAAAAATTCTCACATCTCCTATCAACATTATAAGGTTTCTAAAGTACTCCTCGAAATATCCTATGAACACAATAAGGGTACGTCATATGACGTAAGTATTATCACGTTAGCTACTCGTCATAATACCAGCATCATATGAGTATACCATCATGATGGTCATACTTTATCTCAAGTCGCGAACAGAACTACTTATCTTAACCACCTATCAGTCTTTCTACCTCCTAAGGTTGGTCTAAAACAAACATCACTACGGATTCTAAATCGGAGGAATTTGAACGTACAAATAGCGTAACGGAATGTGTACACCTCAAAATGAAACTCGTCGTCGAAACGTTAGGTCTTCCACAATTCATCATTCTTCTCATAACGAAACCATCATCCAAACAAATGCATAACGAACACAGAACGGAATTTCTAATAGGGTAAGGCTCATTCAAAAGATCCTATCGAAAGGTAACGGAAACTTAAGTGGTCTAAGAGGAAATGAATTACGTCTTCAATATCTTCATCCTTTACAAAAATCAAATCTTCCAAATCCAAACGTTTACTACAAAATGATCTCGAATCTTTTCAAATTCCAAGTAGTCGCTCTCTTGTCTAATCATACGATCATAGGGTGAAAAGGAAATCATAAACTTGAGTCTGGTTCCTCAAGTCTTCGACACTTCTTCTGGACACTTCGGTGTGGTAGCGTGAATCTCTGACGTGATCACCGTGCATTCCAAGGTTGCGTGTCTCCTACAGGTCTTCTAGCATGATTCAAAATTCACCAACTCAAACTGCTGTGGACTTCCTGGTTTATGTGCTGAAAGCTCATCTTCTACGGTCTGGTCGTCTTGATGCCCAACTGAAATCTCCACGTGCTGCTTGAGGTATAATCGAGTCTCATCTCAGTCTGTCTTCTCCTCACATGCTTCTCTCTTGGTAACGCCTGTCACGAACCTCTTCTGCACATCTTCTACAAGGTTTCTAACTCTGACAATGGTCTTCAGTCTTGGTCCTTTTTGTGGAAGCTCTTTAGTCATCGGATACCTGGTGGTGTTGTCTGCTACAATCTCTGATCGTCAAGTAAATCTATTCTTCTAGAACAAAGGGTCGGTTCACTTCATCCTAAAAATGGTCAACGTGTTCCTCGTTCGTCTCTGAACACAAACATACTGTCATACTATGACAATTGTCCGAATACTTGTGAAAACATGAATCTTCTAGCCAATACAATTGACATCGTTCAAAACTCATAGTGGTCACACGGGTACTAAGGCAACTTCAGGAAATCTTCTTAGGGAAAAACTTCATATCACAATCTTTCTCTTCACAAATCAAATTGTAATGCTTCGCGGAACTTGATCTCAACTAATCAACTTCCTTCTCAGATGTTCTTGTGGTTGCTTCTTCCGTCTTTCAAACTCAAATGAGGTCGTCTGCTACGGAGTTTCAAAAATAGAACAAATCAAATATTGATACGCGGAAATGGAATAATGATTACGGTTACATTCACGATGGTCGGTGTGCCGCCGCACACTTCTCTCTTTCTTCTTCATAAACCAACAGGAGCATTCAAGAGATCACTGAAGTGAACAAACTCATATTCCATCAGGTCCTACAATCTCTTAACTTCTTCAGTATCGTGGTTTTTCCAAATTTAGATTAGTTCAATGCAAACTTTACTTCCCAAACGGATCTCAAAAGGTTCATCAGAAACACCAGAAATTCGTACAACAAACTTTCAAGTGCCGGAGCTTTCCAAGAGTGGATACTAACAGGCGTTAGGAGAAAAATTGGAAATCAAGAGATCGGAGTATGTGCTTCATAGCAACGATAATCTTAACAGATTCAAATGATTGAGAATATCATAACAAAATATGGTGAAGCAGATTGCTAAAGGTCGCATTTCAAATATTGTAGTCTATGATAGCTTTACAAAACCACCAATCCATAATCAAGAGACCTCAAAGTCAAATACATCCAAAGGGAAACGGATTCTCAGAGCGAATGTGGTTGTCAAATCATACGGATAGTTCACATATCAAAATTAGGTACATGGTTCATCAAAGTGTGGGATGGGAGAGTATTAGAATATATCAAGGTCAAATATATCAAATTGAAGGTTAGAATCGTGAACAGTTCAAAGGATTGGAATCTTGTTTAGCTTATAACATAGGAATGATAGGGTGTGCACCGATAGTAATGCGAACATCGTTTAACTGTCAGAGTTGAGATGTATGGAATATCAGTTATTAGCATCAGCATGCTTAGATAACAATTCCGTACTGGACAAATATCAACATCAAATCCTTCTAAAGGAAATTGGTTAACATACAACGTTCATCATTCAAATGACGGAAGGTAAGACTTCCTCGTCTTCTACGACAACGTTCTTATAAGGCATGACTAAAGGCAAAGGCAAGATTCAGAGTGATGCGGAAGCAAATACTACTCACATGGATGTCCTAGACTACCCATTCCTCACCGGTTATGACTTATGTTCCTATGGGAAAATCCTACGTAACATCGCAAAGGTTATCCTACGAGCGCCTACAGTGGAAACTTAGGGGTCCCAACTTACACAGGCCAAGGGTAGATGTACTACAAGTCGTAAACCTGTCTCTGATACCATAATTGTAACACCCCAACCCGGCAAGGGTAGAAGTGTCACGTAAATGGTGACATATCAAAGGCAAGCATAACATACGACTTACATAATACAAATGGTTTACAATGTTACAAGGGAAAATATACCAAATCTACGTAGTCATACATAAATGAATGCTAAAACTAAGGTATCGCCTTCATAAGCTAATCTCTCATCCCAAAGCAAACCCAAGCTCTTGGCTTCCTACTAAAACCTGCCGCAGGAAAAGAAATGCGGCTGAGCTTAAAAAGCCCAGTGAACAGATATATAATAAACGAAAACAAAATCAAATGGAAATGAACAGACATATCATAATGAATGAGATATAGGAAAAAGGAAATAAAGAGTAAGGTTTAGGACAGTAATCCACCACGAGCCCATATCATATCATATCATATCATATCATATCATAATCATGTAGAGGGGATGCCTCTCAATAAACAGATAATATGAGGGGTGTCCTCATGTACCAGTTGGAGTGATCAGCTCCCACGAGTGTGAAAGGAGTGGATTGCACCCAGCCCCAGTCACCATATCATATCATATCAAAGCATATCATATCAGAACATATCTAGGATGCATCCATTCGCCCCCCAGAACAAATCATATTGGCCATAACAGATATAATATAAAGCGCGCATAACAGAATCAGAATGGGGACGGTGTAACCAAATCACTAGGGCTACACACTAGTCATGCCAGTGTTGCATCACAGACACGGCCATGTTACCTTCATGGCTAGGGAACATATTTTGGCTCGGGTATCAAACTGGGGTTAAAGGTCAAAGGTTCATATCAAAGAAAAGGTTCATATAGTCATAGTCCAAATCTCAAGGTTCATATCAAAGGTTCATATGTCAAAGGTTCATATCATAGGTTCAAATCAGAAAAACAAGAGGCCGAAGGCACCTTATTAAAAGGGCAGAATATCTGTACCTTAACCGCCAACGAAACATAACATAAGGATAAGAATCACTCCTCCTTCGGCGAATCTACACGAATCAATGATCGGCTTATTATTAATAACTTATTCAAATCAGAGTTCTCATTTTAGTCGGCTTTCCATTTTTAGTAACTTTCTATTTTTAGCAGGTTTCCATATATGGTAAGTTTCCATTCTTAGCAATATTCAAATGATATGGAATAAGTTAAGTCATTTATTAGCTTATTATGGAGATAACATTCATTTTAACAAGTTATACAGATTTAAGATCAAACATGACAAGTTTTTCATAGTTTAGGGTTATAAGTGTAAATTCATCAAAGTTCAAGGTTCAAATTAGAATTATCATCATTATACCATTCAAATACTTATGTTTTCCAGAATTACATATTTAGCCTTCAAGTTTCATGATTTACACATTACGCCACTTTAGTTTATTAATTTACAAATTAAACCTTATAATTATAGAAATTACAATTCAATCCTTATCATGTTTACATTACACATCAAGTCCTTTTATTTCATCAATTTACAGAAAATAACCTTTAATATTAACATGTTACAAACAGCCCTTTAAAGTTTCGGTATTTACATATTTGGTCCTTGTACTTAATAAAATGTAAAACAATTTCTATATTTAACCATAATTACATATTAAGCCCTTAAATACTCAAAATTACACATTTCGCCCTTCATAATATTATTTACTTGAGAACCATCATGTTTCCAGAAATTACATTTTTAGTCCCTCATCTTAATTAAATTCCAATTCGACATAAACATAATTAACAATTTACATTTTAATTCCAAAACTTCCATATTTTACAAATAGCACCCTCAAGTTATATTTTATTCAAATTACCCTTGATATATAGAGTATTACAAAAATGGTCCACGACTTTTAAAATTTACAATACGCCCCCTTTAATTTTATAAAACCAATCGGTAAATACATTTTTATATCAAAATAAACCCTAATTATCCAAAACATTAAGAAATCATTCCAAATTCATTAAACATCATTAAAAGTCCAGATCTAACCATGAAAACTCTAATTCGAATTGTTCTTAGGTTTCTCCTATTTTTCTTTATTTCTTTTTAGACCCGATATAAACAATATTCCACAAATCACGATTTCGACTCAAATAATTCAAAGGATCATTTTTCTCATGTTATATGAAGTATATAGAAGCCACGAAAAATATACAAAAGGTCCAGAAAAATCGCATCTATTTTATGTTGAGTTTTTGTGTTTTTAGGGTTTTGATTACAATAATTATCATACGATTTATATATGTTGCATGGCTTGATTTTCTCATTTTATATACGTTATATAGGATCAGTAGAAGCTTAGAAAAATACCAGAATAATTATAGAACGAACGGATGGACGATTGTGAATTTGTGTTACACGGTTTCTTCTTATCGACACCAATAAATCACCACGCCCAAAAACGCGACCAAACCACATTGGAAACATTTTTCACAGAGTATACATCATGTGAGGATCATGAGAAAAATAGAAAACAGATTTTATAAAGGTCGTATGAATTATGGGTTAATTACCTTACGTTTTTAACTAGCGACTAGGATTAAATTGCCACGATCGAACCAAGCAGCCTACAGCCTCAAACGTATTTTTTCTAGCCTTCCCTTGATGCTAAAGATCACCAAAAAAATGTACTCCAAGCTATAGAAAATTGGATGAATGAATTATGAATTTGTGTGTGTGATTAGTTTCATTCGGCTAGGGTTTAATAAAAGAAAAGGAATGTTTGCTAAATAATTATGGGAAAACTGAGTCAAATGGGGAGGAGTGGACTAGAATTTTTGATATTTTGGTTGGCACATTTATTTGATTTGATATCTTCCATTTTGCACCATGTTTCCTTATTTAAAATAATCATAATAACAATTATAATTCTATTCGGTTCAATGAGGGTATTTTGGTAATTTTTACAACTTGTAAAATAGTTAAATGGAGTTGTCAAAATTATTTGGTATCATAACTTGTCTATTTCCAGAAGTTCGGGATTGATTTGGTACTTTAATAACTTTTTATTTAGTTTTTAATATCATAGGGGCATTTTTGTCTTTTTACACATTTTGGATTTTAAGGTTTTACAAGTACCTTGCTCATGCTCTAAGCATTGCTTAAAAGATGGTGCAATTTCCTTGGATGAATAAGAAGTCAAATCATCTTTCAGCAAGCCATGCAAGTGATGAACAAACATAGTGAACTAAAATTGAAACTGAAAGAACTTTCTTCATTTGAACTTTCTCCATTTGTATTGCTTCATCCCTTCTGAATATATATAATACTCCAGAATCTTGTCCAAATTTCCAACATGATCTTGAGACAAAGCTTTATCATTTTAAGTCAAAGATGTTCGAACATAAAGAAGAAAGATGAAAGAGCTTATTTCCAGCATCCATCATCATCTTGTATGCTCTTGTCTTTTTTTGAACTTGATCAATTTTCTTCCCCTTGAACTTGATCACCAATTTTCCTCCCTTGATTCATGCATACAAACCACAATCTTTTATCAACCCTTGATTGGTTAATCTTCCTCCCCTTAATCCATGCCATGTACCACAATATTTCCTCCCCTGTTTGGAAGATCTCTCACCATCATCTGAACTTTTTCGTTGAAAATTTCTTGAGTTCATCTTCCATTTAGAACAGCTTATCAGACAATGTTGTACATGTAGCCATCAATTCCTTAAGAGTTTATTTGCTGCCCTCATCACTTCCAGGTGTGTAACCTCCTGTAAGTGGTGAATCATGGGGCATTGACTCATAATCCATCATTTTATGGTTTTCTGAGCCACTTTAAAAATTCTTTTTAAGAAACTTTTGACTTAGCAGTATGAGCTTGATTTTTATTATTGAAAAATCATACTGCTTACAACCATTTTGAAGGGATTAAGTGTAGTAACAGACACTTAATCAAGATTTCGGTTTAATTTAACCTCTGGTTGTGTGAGAACCAATGTTTTCAGTTATAAATAACTGCCTGTGTACAGATAAACCCATTCAAAGGGCTTTCTTGACAGGGTTTCCAGCTCGTAACAATTTTTGCCTCTAACACAACTGTTAGATTCACTTTTGCTCGCTGTTCTTTCTATCAGATGTCCTTAGACTTGCTCATTATACTAATTAAAGTATAATATGATAGAAAGTGAGTTGTGTCAGTTACTATCTGACCAACTGAGCCATCAAGTCTATGTGAAACATCATAATCAGGTTTCAAGAAAGAAGTTTTAAAGAATCAATAAACTTAGGTGTAAACCTTTGTTAATGAATTCCCAAACTCTGTCCATCATGAACCTATTATGTTAGCAAATTGTATCATCATTCTGCTGCTCATACATTTCACTTGAAACTTCCTTTGTGCTCAAATGTTCATATCTAAAATTGTTAGTCTAAAACCAAGAAAACAAAATGCAAAGCATTTGTCTTATAGCAGTATGAACCTTATATGACTGACAGTATGAACTGAACAATCAAAATTTGTACTAGCAGTACAACCTTTTCAATAACAGTACCAATTTACAAAGCTATCAGTACAAACGTAATTTATATATACAAAAACATAGAGTTTTAAATCATTGAGGATTAAGCATCCCAATACTTGCTACCAAGTATTGAAACCTTCCAACATCAAAAGATTTTGTCAGAAGATCTGCAAAGTTGTGATCAGAATCAATTTTAATTACTTGAATCAACTTTTTCTCATTGCAGTCTCTAATAAAATGATGTCTAATTTCAATGTGTTTTGTTTTAGAGTGTTGCACTGGATTTTTAATTATGCAAATTGTACTACTATTATCAATATATATGACAATGTTCATGAAATTGTACCCATAGTCAAGAAGTTGGTTTTGAAGCCAAAGGACTTTGACCACAGCAACTTGCAGCAGCTACATATTCAGCTTCAGTTGTTGAAGTAGCCACAATTGTTTGCTTCTTACACTGCCATGAAATAATCTACATCCAAGGAATTGACATCCTTCAGTGGTTAACTTTCTATCCAAGCTTGCACCTGCATAATCACTATCTGAATATGCTACCAAGTCAAAAGGTGATTCCCTAGAATACCATAGACCCAACCTAGGTTGACCCTTGAGATATCTATAAATCCTCTTGACTGTTGTTAAGTGAGAAACCTTAGGAGTTACTTGAAATCTTGCACAAGCACAAACAGAGAACATGATATCAGGTCTTGATGATATGAGATACATCAAAGAGCCTATCATAGATCTGTATGTGTGTACATCCACATTGTCTCCATATACATCTTTTAGAAGAGGCTTCTCAGAGTCCATTGGTGTGCTTGCTACCTTTGAATCAGCAAATTGAAATTTTCTTAGAATCTCTGCAACATATTTATCTTGGCTGATAAATATGCATTCGCTTGATTGTTTAACTTGCAGACCCAAAAAGAATGTAAGTTCCCCTATGGAACTCATCTGAAACTTATCATGCATAAGTTTTTCAAACTCTAAACACATCTCCTTCCTTGTAGATCCAAAGATGATATCTTCCACATACACCTGAACAAGCAAAAGATCCTTCTTGTGCTTCTTGATGAATAATGTCTGATCTATCTTACCTCTTTGAAATCCATTTTCTATCAAATAGGAAGCCAGTGTTTCATACCATGCTCTTGGTGCCTGATGAAGGCCATAAAGAGCCTTGACTACCTTGTACACCTTGTCTGGATGGTCTGGATCTATAAAACCGGGAGGTTGTGAGACATACACCTCCTCTTCAATAGTACCATATAAGAAAGCACTCTTGACATCCATTTTATAAAATGTGAAGCCCATAAATGAAGCATAAGCCAGAAATAATCTAATGGCTTCAATTCTTGCTACTAGAGCAAAAACGTCTTTATAGTCTATCCCCTCCTCCTGTGTGTACCCTTGGGCTACTAGTCTAGCCTTATTTCTAATCACTATGCCTCTTTCATCCCTTTTATTCCCAAAAACCCATTTAGTACCAATTACCCTTACACCTTTGGGTAAATCAACTAGCATCCAAACCTTTTATATTTTAAATTGGAGAAGCTCTTCTTGCATAGCTTCTACCCAGCTTGAATCATCTAAGGCTTTGAGAACATTCTTGGGTTCTGATTGTGAGAGAAAACATACAAATAAGCAAGTGTTTGCATACTCATGCTGCTTTGATGCATAAAGAGCATCAAGAAGCCCTTGTTGGTCTGAAGACATAAGTTTCTTCCTTGTCTTCACACCAGATTGCATATCTCCAATCACATTGTCCAGGGAGTGGACTTTGTGAATCCTTGTGTGTGGTGTAGAAGGAACTTGATAGTCAGGTGGAAGATTGTTGAAATCCACCTCATCTTCTGAGAATTCTGATTCATTTAGTTCTGATGGGCCAGCAGTAGAAATATTTGGCCTAGCAGTAGAAAGATTTGGCCTAGCAGTATCTTTCTCTGTCTCAGCAGTAGAAACATCATTTGTACTGCTAACTTGATTTTCTTGTTTCTCAGTCTCATCTTCCTTGTTTTCACCTTCAATCCCTTCTTTAGGTTCATCGGTCATTGAAGTTGAATCCACACTGGTCCATATTGGCATCCACACATAATCTTGATCTTTCTCCTTTTCTAACCCTGCCTCATTTGTTGCATCATCAGCTTTTGAACCTGAAAATTTATTAGTTTCTGCAACAACAGGCACATTATTCATTGATTGGGTTAGAGACTCAAGATCAAATATCCATTTAGGACCTTCACCTGCTACATTGGATTTGGTCTCTAAAAATTCCACATGCAGGTTTTCCTCTACTCTCATAGTTCTTGAGTTGTATACTCTAAATGCTTTGCTATTAAGAGAATATCCAACTAAGAATCCTTCATCTGCTTTACCATCAAATTTTCCTAGATGGTCTAAGGTATTCAGAATTGTCACATGACATCCAAAAGGTCTAGGAAATCCTATTGCAGGAGTTCTACCTCTAAAAAGCTCATATGATGTCTTATTGTGAGACTTAACTACCAAAACCCTGTTCTGGACATAGCAAGCAGTATTAACTGCTTCGGCCCAAAAAGTGATAGGCAACTTAGAGTTAGCTAACATGGTTCTAGCAGTTTCTATGAGTGTCCTATTTCTCCTCTCAGCAACTCCATTCTGCTGAGGAGTTCTAGCAACACTAAATTCTCTTCTAATACCTTTTTCTTTGCAGAAATCATCCATAACTCTATTCTTAAACTCTGTCCCATTATTACATCTAATGACTTTTACTTTCTTGTCTACTAGGTTTTCTATCTCTGTAATGAATGTCTTAAGAATGCTAGAAGTCTCATCCTTAGAACTTAAAAAGAAAACCCATGTAAATCTACTATAGTCATCAGTAACAACTAGACAAAATCTTTTATGCTTTATACTACTCACAGAAGTAGGTCCAAATAAGTCCATATGAAGCATAAGCAATGATTGATCAATAGACTTAAAAAGTTTGGGCTTACAAGTGGCTTTATGTTGTTTGCCTTTAAGACAAGCAATGCACGTTTGGTCATTTTCAAATCTTTTCTGAGGTAAACCTCTTACCAAACCATTTTTGACAATTTTATTTATGGTTTTGAAATTAATGTGACCAAGCCTCCTATGCCATTTGGTTGACTTATCCAATGTGGCTTTTGCAAGCAAACAAGTAAGATTCTTTTTAGGAACAATGTTCTTCATATCAACACTGTACATGTTGCCCTTTCTTGGAATTTTAAGAAGTACTTGACTTTCATCAGGCATCTTAAAATCAGAAGAAAGCACAAGACATTCAGTGTCAGTAAAAAGAACCTTGTTCTTTTTGTCACACATCTGTGAGACACTAAAGAGATTATACTTAAGTTCTTTTACAAAGTACACATCTTCAAAGTCTAAATTTCCAGTCTTAATTGTACCTTTACCAGAAATTTTACCACCAATACCTCCTCCAAATCTAACATATCCCCCATCCAGAGGAGTAAAGTCTGAAAGGTATGACATGTTGCCAGTCATGTGCCTTGAACATCCACTGTCTGAGAATCCTTGATCTTCTTGTTTAGCATTTGAATGATCCTGCACATGAAATAAGGAATATTAGTTTCCTTTGGGGACCCAAGCCATTACTGACTTGGATCTGCCTCGTGCATCAATGTAATCTAATCTTTTCAAAATAATTAACGCACCATTGGGTTTAATTGGTCTCCACACCAACATGCTGAGGCCTTAACAGCATTTGCCTTGTTTTTCCTAGCAGCAGTATGAACTGCTTGACTAGCAGTAGGAACTGCTAGCTTTGCAGTTGTACCCTTTGGTTTCCAAATTTGTTTTTGGACCACTGCTTTTGATTGAAAGGGCCTTTCAACAGTTGTTGGTGCATGTTTGTAAGTTGTTTTTGCACCTTTAACTGTTGGTTTTAGGTAAACAGTCTGATATGGTCTACCAGTAGGAACTGCTTTTGTGCCAGACTTGAATGAAACTGCTCTGGGTTTTGTTCTAGTAAAATTAGAGTGACTGTTAGATGTATGCTTTTTTAAATTCACCCTATGATTTGAATACCCAGATACCCATTGGTTACAGAAAGCTTCAAGATGATCAAAACTTCCACAAGTGTAACAAGCTTTGTTATAAAAGACAAAGTCATCACCTAGTTGGTGAGACTTGAGGCCATTCCAATTCCTTTGGTTGCCTTTGGGCTTGTTTGTGGTTCTATATTGCTCACAATATCTTACTGGTTGCCTAACATGTTTAACATTGGTTTTAGGCCTATCAGTATCGTTTTTGACCAACTTAGGAACACTTGTTCCTGCTTTCTTAACAACATCCGGTTTAGACATAACCTGTTTTTCCTCAACATCATCAGATGTCCAGTCCTCAATGATTGGACCATCTGATTTCCTACTAGAGGACACCTTGTCCTCAGGGAGTGAAGCATCCCTTGCACTCTTAAAATCTTCTTTACCTTAGGACTATCAGTAGACTTAGAACCATATTCAAATTTTGGTTCTTGAAACTCTTCCAAACCTGTGCGTGCTAGGTCAATACCTGGAGGTAAAGGAACACCTCTGAATGGTGGAGGAACAGACTTGTAACCTATACCAGATTTAGCTTTATTGACTACTTGAGCTTCCCAAATTTTATTGATTCCATCTGAAGCATGAGCTAA
The DNA here is from genome assembly GCA_021014915.2 of Artemisia tridentata subsp. tridentata. Taxonomy (NCBI): domain Eukaryota; kingdom Viridiplantae; phylum Streptophyta; class Magnoliopsida; order Asterales; family Asteraceae; genus Artemisia; species Artemisia tridentata. The sequence goes on along the minus strand of CP139501.1, from coordinate 167,201,410 downwards.
AGTATCTACTGTTATCTTAACATTTTCATTTAACTTTTTGACCTTTTCTAGTTCTTCTTTGAGCACACAAATCAAATCCATTTTGTACTCTAAATCTCTTTTTAGCACAGCTATGTCATCACTAAACTTAGATTCATTTCCTCTATAATGCAAAATTTGTGTTTCAAGAACAGCTAGACCTCTTTTATGATTAGCTAAGTTATAACTTGTATCACTTAGCTCTATCAGTCAATCATCAAATTGCTTTTTAAGTATTTCAAAAGCTTTAAGAGCAGAGCAAGATTCAGAACAACTGATTTTAGAATTTACCTCAGTATCAGTAAAGGCCATCAATGCAATCTCAGTTGCCACCATTGCAGCTTCTGTTGATGCTTCCTCTTCATCAGCCATGAAGCTCCAATCATAGCTAACACCATCAATAGCTAGCATAGCCTTTGGCTCTTCTACTGTGACTTCCTTTTTCTTATCTTGCTTATACCATGTGCTCCTATTATCCTGCTTTCATGGCTTCCTGCACTCTCTTGCAAAGTGTCCCAACTTGTGACAATTGAAACACTCCACTTTCATCATATCAAACTCAGCAGTTTCATTACCATTAATGGTAATCTGCTTTCCTGTTCTTTGCCAAAACTTCTTAGCCCTCATGCTAAGTAAAGCAACTTGCCACTTGATATCCATCTCTTCTAAATCATCATCATCCACCTGTTCAAGGTCTTCATGAGTTAGAGGAGAACCACTAGTTTGACTGGTTAGAAATGCATAGAATGTTGAATCTCCAAGTCCAGCAACATTCTTCTGTGAACTAGCAGTAGAACCACCAAAGCTAGCAGTAGAAACACCTTCAGCATCATCTACCTCTTCTGTATTACTAATACTGGGAGATGACACAAGTGCCACATTCCCAGAACTAGTACTGTAGCTTCCAGACTTCTTCAGACTTTGTTCAACAATTTTGAAATTGTTGTACAAATCATTGAGTTTCATGGTTTCAATGTCTGGCTTATTCATCCAGACAACCACATGAGTGTTGAATTCTACAGGTAGACTTCTTAAAAACTTCATGTTGAGATCTTCCTTTGCTATCTCAACTCCCAACACAGCTAACTGACTGACAAGCTTGTGTAATCTAATGAACAACTTATCAAGAGATTCGTTGCTGTTTGAGCTAAAGTTTTCAAAATTTTGTTTCAGCAATGTCTTCTGAGTCTTCTTGGTAGTTTCATTACCACCAAACCATGCACATATCTCTTCAAACAGAGTTTTTGCATCAGGATACTTGCTAAAAGATAGCATCTATTCACCAGGAATGGTCATAAGCAACAAATTCCTTGCCTTTTGATCATTCCACTTTTGTATTCTTTCATCATTGGTAACTGGTCCAGTGTTCCTTTTCTGAACTGTTTTGCCATCAACAATGGATTCTGTAGTACCTGGTGTAAAAGAATCACCATACAGAATAATATCCCAGAGAGCATAATCTTGAACCATGAAGTATTGTTCAATTCTTAGCCTCCACGTCTCAAACTCATTTTGTTTGAGCATAGGTAACTTAGCAGCAATGTTTGTAGACTGGGTATTCTCCATCTCCATTTCTTCATCTTCTTCTAAATCAAAGATATCAACCTGGCTCTGATACCACTTGTGAGGATTTGATACACTATGATAGGATGTTAGTCCTTTATAACGAGTGTATATGATATTTTGAGTGAATATGATTAAGTATGCGGAATCTACTTAACCACACTTAGAAGGATATTGGTTATGGAAATGGAACAGTGATGCTTGTTATTTGAATAAGAACACAGAAAGTATAACACCAAACGATTCAATATTATTGAAAATAATACGAGTGATCTTCACTATCACTAGGGTTACAAAACCTTGAATTTCTATGTTTCTATTACTTTACTTGTTTGACTAGATTATTAATTTTAAGCACATAAGCAAGTACAATATTTAGCACTAGTCTAGACTTAAGCACTCTTGCTAACTAATGTCTAACTCTCTATTTATATAATATCTAAGCACATGCACACTTGAGTATTCGACTACTTGCTAGCTTGTGTGTGTCAGTAGCTAAGATACAACATGTATCTGTGTACACAACTTGTTGACTGAACACCTATCAAAGATATTATCTACCGTACATCTTTGACTTTTATACACAAATATCTTTTTCATACTTATCCAGTCAGCAGTAGTATACGCGACACTTATCCTTTCAGCAGTAGTATGAGTCACTCCAACAGCAGTATCTGATACTCTAGCAGTAGTATTTTTGCGGTAGCAGAATCTCTAATACTAGCAGTAGAATGAAACTTAGTGTATTTTCTTGAGCAGTACTAATCTTGTGAACATTTAATTCCCAATACTAATCTTCAGAACATTTAATTCCCAACAGTAAACAGCCCTTGTTTTGCATTTTCAGGTTAAAGATCGCCTGCCTTCATGTAAAACATCATTCTAAACAACTTTCGTGCTTTACACTTTTGATGATTCGTACCAGAAAGGGGTCAAAATCGTGATTTAAAATCGATACAAAAACATTTTTATCAAACGTCAACTTTTCTTTTAGTATACTTTCCTAATCACAAAAAAATATATATACGGGAACGAATAGTAGAAGTGAATAGTAAAAATAGAAGGATGAATAGTAACCTGAAAATATGAATTGTTACAGTTTTCATACATTTTTATCCGTTTTCATACATATTATATGTATTAAAATGGATGAAAACGGATAAAAACATAAGAAAAATGGACGAAAACATAGAATAATAGACGTATGAAAACGTATGAAAGCGGATAAAAACGAATGAAAACTTGGAAAAAATGGACGAAAACGTCTGAAAGCGGACGAAAACGTGTGAAAGCGTAAGAAAAACGTGTAAAAACGTAAGAAAACGTATAAAAACGGAAGAAAACGTAAAAAATTGATGAAAAGGGAAAAAACGTAAGAATAGTCAATGAGGACTAATGATGCAAATATTTTAACTCTTGTTAGGAGATAACGGAAAATAATTTGCATCGTTAGTCCTCATTGACTGATATTACTAACGGATGGATGGTTTTGTGCCAACTTTACTAACGGAGGGATGATTTTGTGCCAAAAAAAAACCATGAGGATGTAAAGTGAGACTCGTGACAAACCACATGGATGTATTTTGTACTTTACTCAATTTTCAATTTAGCTTCTTATTTTTCTGTTAATAGGTCAAAATTCTGTAATTTTGTTATAAAAAATATATCAATAAAAAGGTTTTTAAATTTCGAATAAAATGAACACAACATTGCAATACTTTTAACTTATGTACAATTTTGTAAATAACAAATGATTAAAATTTTAAATTTAACTTCTTGTTTCTTAAATTATATCAAAATGATTATAAATAAAGGGATATCGACGGTAATAGATAAAGAATATCAATTACATCATACAATTTAGTTATGTGAAAATGCATGAATCAAATTATGTAAACATATTGTAAAAAAAAAGTAATTTATTAAAAGATTTAACTGATCAAATAATATACCGTCGCAACACGCGAGTATTTAATACTCGATTTATACATATACTATATATCTTTGCCATATTCATTGCAAGATGTGGAGTTAAATTGTTGTGTGACAACGTAGATCTTTTTATTAATTTATCGAATAAAATAAAAAATGCGGAGTATCATATTATGTTGTATTATTGTAGGGGTGTCAATCGAATCGTGTTTGGGTTGATCTATTCGGATTCGCGGGTTGGCGGGTTTGTATAACCTCTACCCAAACATGACTCATTTTTATGAATCGTGTCAAGAAACTCAACCCTAACCCAAATCTGCATAACACGTATAACCCGTTTATGACTCGTTTAACATGTTTAAGTAAATATGTCAAGCGGTGAATGAAGTTGGTGGTTTGTCAAATTAACTAGTTTAAATGCAAAAATGATACAAGGGTCTAAAAATGATAAACATAACATATAAATAACTATATGACAATTTCAATGATATCTGATCGTAATTCACTCATATTAAGTAATAAAAAAATACATTTAATCAAAATCCAACATAAAACCCAAGTTATATTGTTTACGTATGGTATAAAAATCGGTTTAGAGATGGGATGAGAATGGTTTTGTTGTTTGGTTTCCCGTGTTGAACGGTAAGGATCCGATTAGATTGATGTAGATTAAGAAGCTCGGGTGTAACACCCCCGTTTTCGATATTCGCAGCGGAAATATAAGTTGGGGAGTTACTAAACAGTTCACAGTCATGATAATAGAAAACGACTCGAAAATGAGACGTTTGTGATAAAATTGTTATCATTCATTTATATCAGAGTTACAATATGCAGGTCCCAGCAGGATGTTCTCAAAATACATGTATAAAAATATATTTTTGGTTTGAATGATAACATAGTCCATAGCCAATCCCGTGCCAATCCATGCTTCTGATAACCTGAGAATACATGCTAAAACGTCAACACAAAGGTTGAGTGAATTCATAAAGTTTTATTAGTGAAAATAATTCGTTTCAGTTATTCAGAAATTATGTTGGTTCCAGTTATTCAGAAATAAGCCCTTCTCAATATTTCAGAAAATAAGCTCTTTTCATATTTCGGAAAATAAGCCCTTTTTCAGTTATTCGGAAATACTTCGTTCAGTTCAGTTCAAACCATTTAAACACAAGATTAGATGAAAATAATTGCAACATATACAATTACCATTAGGGAAAAATATATTTTATTGCGCTAAGCCTCATGAAACGCAAAACATTAACAGAACATCAACAGTCATAAGCTAATGATGTATTAGTTACCCCATAATTAAATGTAGGTAACCTTGCCCCGGGTAGGAGATTGCCACATCTCTTTATTTATCTCAAATATAATGCTTTGGATTACGTTATGGTAACACAAAGGGGTTGTCAGCCCGATAGTACTATCCACAATATTCGCGCTCACCCTAAGAGAGTCGGTGATTAGAGGTTCATGATGGGAGGTCTTTTGACTTTAATTAAACTTAGTGTAAGGCAATAAAATAAGGATAACGTTGGGAAATTACTTGTGTTTAATATGGGAAAAAGTCCTTTAGTGATTCATAATTCTTGTAAATGCAAACAGCGTTTGCCAATCTTGCCAATTTAATTCATATCATATGAAAATAAGGGCTATGGAATTTATATCAATATATGAAAACTTAGAATTGCTTATGAAAGTAAAAACAGATAATTGAGCATGTATCTCCCCCAAAAGTAATTTAAAACAAGTGAAAGAAGGGGTTACGAACTCACGATAATCCATATAAAAGTTTAGAGTATAAAAGCATGTATCTCCCCCAAAAGTAATTCAAAAAAATGTAAAAATAGGGGATATGAACTCACCTGATCAGTCTGGATGGAAAACAAATGAAAGAAAGTTGATAAACGTCTCCGGACAATGTAACCTGGGTTGTTATGCCAATATTTAGTAATCATTTCTAATGTTTATTTCGTTTCGTTATGTTTTGTTGTTTGGTTAATGGTTAAGTATTTTAATTGAGCTAAATATGTAGTTTCAAAAGTAAGATTTTATCTTTTCTTTTATCGGTAAGTTTTGGTTTGGTTTGTTTGTTAAAATTATCTTTCGTTTGTTGATTTGTTAGTAACGTATTACGTTAATATTAGTTCGGGAAAGTAAAATGGAAATGGATGAAAATTTGATTAGGAAAAGTTACGTTTTAATCCCTAAGGTTTGGTTAAATGACAGTTTACACCCTGGACTTTTGGAAAGTGACAGTTTCTACCCTCAAGTTTCAGAAATAACAATTTCACCCCTTTTTATTTGTTATTTGACAGAAAATACCCTTGATTAGAAAAGTTTACAAAATCAGCCTATTTAAACTTTAAATTAATAAAATCACACTTATGAAATATAGGACTTGGCTAGATCTTTGGACGCGAATAACTTGATGAAAACGGGATCATTTAACGAACTCTTGGTTCCTATAAAAAGCCACCTAGGTCGACTTTAAACATGCCAATTTTCATAATTTATGGAAGTCGTTTGGTATTCGAAAAATACTTCAAAAGTTGGGTGGTTCGAACATAATTTAAATGAAATTTTGAAAATGGGTTTTAGACTAGCGCACGACCAATATTTGAACTCGAATAACTTTTGAACCACTCGACGGTTTTTTCAAATAGTTTCTTTCTAAAAATAGTTCACTATATGAACTCTTGTTTGCCAAAATCTCAGGATTTATAGAGATCTAATAGAGGTCGAAAGTTTAGTTGAAATATGGTAGGTTGGTCGACTAGAATAGAAAAATCATAACTAGGTTTTTAAGTTTTCATTTTAGCGATATGGGGACAAATTTGGACTTAAATAACTTTCGACTCGTTTGATCTTTTTATAAAATTCTTGCTCCTAATTAAAGTTTGCCAAGTGAACTTTTATCATATTAAAAATCGGATTTTTCCAAGATAGTTTGAGGGTCGAATATTAGATCCTAAGTAGTGTGACTAGTCGAGTGAAACAGAAACTTGTAATACTGGAAATTCATTTCTAATATTAGCGATATGGGGCAATATTCAAGACTCGATATCTCCATAGAAAATGGATCGTTTTTCGAAATTCTTTTTCCTAACTCAAGCTAGCTGGGTGAACTTTCGAAATACCAAAAACTAGAAATTTACAAGGTCGTTTGAGTGTTGGTTTCGAGGTTAGAAGTTGGGCTGTGAGGGTGATTTGGACTCGGTGAAATCACAGGAAAATAACCCGATGGATTTTTAGGGTTGTTAGGGTTCATGATTAGGGTTTTTTTAGACATGGTATGTTTATTTTAGATGTATATTAACATGTTTATCATATTAATGATTTGTTTAGATCTAATATCAAATAACTAAGGTGCGTTTGGTTATTGAGTTCAAACAGAAAAGGAACAAAGAACAAGAATATCTAAGGTTTTAGGTTATGTTTATTATTAATGTTTATGTTTCATTGTTTTTAAAGAATAATAACATAAGTAAAACTGAAATAAGGAAGATTAGTAATACTTACTTAGGTTGGGATCGACTAGGGTTTAAGAACTTGAATTGGTTTGATCCTGGTTTCCAGTGTTCCTCGTTGCTTCTACTCTTTCTAAGTTTAGGTTTAGAGTATAGTGAGTTTGTGTTTAGGACAGAAATGGGCTGAGGTTGCTTTAGTGTTTGGTTCGATTTGGTGTAGGTTAAAGTGGAATGCATGGCTGCTATTTATAGATGTATGAATTAGGGTTTTGTTAGGAGATGATAAGGAGACATGTTATGCATACAAGGGCTGACAGAAACTGTGAATTTTGCCACTTGGATAGGAGGAGGAGGAGGGAGAAATGGGGATGATGTGGTCGAATATGGGACAAGGGTTTTAGCTACCATTGAAGAGACTTCTTGAAGATGAAGGTGTACAAGTGGAGGGCTTTGTAGGAGAGGGTATGAAGAGGCTAGGTTCAATGTATTCTTAATGTGTAAGAATAGTTTGGTTTATAGTTCTATTCGAACCAGGAATCTAGGAGATGGGGCGTATGGAGCTTAAGATTATGGTACTTGGTGCTTTAGAGGATTGTAGCTAGGGTTGAAATATAATAGTTAACTTAGTTCAAGTGTTTATGTAATTTAGGAAGTTATTTAGAATTTGTTACATTTTATAATAACCGGATTTTTAAAGAAATAGAATTGAAAATGATTTAAGCTTAAAAGGATTGTAAAACATGCTTAGTATAGTTGTAATATAATTTAGGATATGTGAAAAATATGTTTTTAATAGTTTGTTAGTTTATAAAATTTATTTGTTGAAGTTTATTATGTTAAAAAGTAATTAAATGAAATTTATAGTTCTTGTGCATTAGACACTTGTACTTTGGGCTAAAAGACATGTAAAAATAATTAAAGAGTTTAGGAAATATCATTTATAAAAGTTATGCATAAATATTTTGTATTTTGTGCTTTAAAAGTAATATAAATGAGATTTTAATAAAGGTTTTGTAAATAAATGATTTTATGCATAAATGACTTGTACTATAGCTTAAATAACTTGTAAACTTAATATTTTGTAAAAATATTATAAAAATAAATTAAGGTTTGTGAAATGTATGCATAAAATAACACTTATGTGAAATTAGGGTTTTACCGGGTATGAAATAGAATTAGGGTTCCTGGTGCTTTAGGAACTTGTACCTTAACTTAGATATGTTGTATTTTTATGTTATGAGATTTAGTTGTTCATATTTGGTGTTGTGGTAAATTTTAGGGTTTCCTAGAAACTCTATACAGATAATGAATATTTTGTTAAGGATTTTATCGTAAAATGGTAAATGGTATTCTGTAATATTTTTATATCATGATGTTTATAAAATAAACATTAGGTTTGTTAGGCAGGTCTTGTGGGAGCACGTTTATCAATGATGTGATCTACGTCACATAAGATGAGAGATACATTCAAATAAAATAATTAAAAAAAAAATTACCCGTGGAAAAAGGATAATAATTCTGTAAAGTAAATAGGAAATTTTACGAGTGGTTACAGTATCCCCCTGTTGAAGGGAATCTCGTCCCGAGATTCGGCCTGTGTTGGTTGGAAAGTTGAGAAGAATGATGTATAGGAATAGCTAGGTTCAGATTTCTAACCTATCTAGATAGGGAACGCGATGAAGGAAAATCGTATAACGATTTGAGTTAGAATGAGAGTTTGATATGCATAAAATGCCTCAAGTAAAAAAAATAATATTACTTAAAATATTATTTCATTCTTAGGCCTGATTTCCAATGATGTCATTTTGTTTATAATCCTTGGTTCTCCATTTAATACCAAAGGATCAGGGTTTGGTCAGTTTTATCTCTACCGGATGAACTAAATTTGAATGTTTTGCCACCTGATACGTCACTATGCAAAGGTCAGATTTTATAGTGGGTGAATAGTGATCTAACGTTCGAATAATCGGTCGAATAAAGGGTAGAATTTCTCCTATAAATATCTCATTTCTAATCCTCATTCTTTCATCACCAATTCCTTTCTAAAAACCTCAAAATGCCGCACTTGGTTACATACCTAGCGATTGTTTTTGTTATTGCGATTATTTCCTACATGGCGTATAGTCCAGATGAAAATTTCGAAGCCTTTGGTATAATCCTATGGTTCGTTGTTCCATTTACTATCGTAGCCTTTATCGTAGATCAAACATGGGGAAAGTAAGTCTTGCGCTAGAGTTACTAGAATGGTCTTAGTTTGTGTTTTCTAGGTAATCCTCAATGTAATAAAGCTTATGTAATCCTTGTAATATTAGCACTTCAGTTGCTAATTATGTTTCTATGTATTATCTTCCAAGGTTTCTTAATAAAATCTTAGGATTTTTCTATCCATAATGTTGTCGAATTCTTATCTTAAAGATGATGTGTAGTAGTTGTAGACTTTTGTTGTATGAAATCAAAATAATAGTTTAAGAACAATTGGTTTTGTTTCAATGTTTTGCTTTTGAATGAAAATTACTAGTAGAAAATCTGTAAATATCACATGATTCTTCCAAAATTATACATAGTTGATCAGGTTATGTATAATTTGGGACCAAATGATGTAATATTTCGTACAGTCACTGTGATATTTATTCAAAAAGTTTTAGATGGTGTTCAACGCTTTATTTTTAAATAATAGCTTCATAAATAATTTTCAAAAGCACCGGGAAATTTTTGTCCACACTACAGTGATGAGTTAAGGTTTCCTAAAGGATTAATGGGATAACCTCAAAATAAATCTTAGAGTTCGTCTAAGGTTTCACTAGGCAATGTTTATAAATAGGGCATGGGGAAATAGAATAAATGTGAAAGCTAAACGCAGATTTGGAAATATGAAAGAATTATCGCGAGATAGAGATTTCATAGAGTAGAAAGATAATTAACTAGGATAGTTCTGAAAAGAAAATACAACTTAAAGAGTTCTACACCTCAATTTATTCATTACTTCCGAGATATCAAACTTAAAAGTCATACTAGGTCATAGATATGATTTCTTAACGAGTTCTAGTTTTCTTCCGAATCAGTCTTAGTCTTCCAGTTGGGATTGAAGTTCGGGCATCGATTCCTATAATGTCCTTTTCCGTTACATCCATAACAAGTCACAGTTATTGGTTGTGGATTGACTCCTATCATCTTACAGTTTCTGGTCTGATGTCCTATCTCCTTGCATCTTCCACACTTGACAAAACAATCTCCAATATGATGTAACTCACATTGTTGACATAGAGGTTGTTTTCCACGATAAACAGCTTCATGAGCAAGATGTTTGTGATGGCAGGCAGAGTAGTGAGTAGGGATGGTGGTTTCTATTTCACTATGTTTTCGCTTTTGGTTATTTTGTTTAATTCCTAGGGTATGGGTAGGTTTAATCGTTCCTTCCGCTCCTTGGTTATGAACTGGTCTATAACAAGACATATTCATCGTCTTCTTTCCCGTAACCTTCTTATTGCTTCCTAAGCAAGCCGTCGTAGTCACCTCGAGTACTGCTGTAATGAGGTTGATTACCAACTTCTAGATATCTTCCGGGGTTATTAGTGGAACGTTGGTATTTTTCATGCTGACGAGGATATATGTTTACTCTTAATATCTATCTTGCATATCTCCTACTATTTTCTCCAAAATAGTGGTCTTCGTCTGAGCTGTCGTCAATTCTACATTTTTCTTCTTCATTTCTTCTCTTCTAACATCTTCAATTCATCATAGGTATTTCTCGTCTCAGCTGCTCATGACGGTTTTCTGCCTTCTCACACTTCTCGTCCATCTTCTGCTTCATGGCTTCTGAATCTTCAACTCTATATTTATACCCTCGATGCATTCTAGAGGCAGCTTGTTGGGATGACCTAGAGCAGTCTCAATCTGTTCTTCTTGCCGTTCTAATTGCATCAGCAAGGTGGAAATAGTCGGATGTCGTTCCTATGTCGGCTGCGAGCTTTTCACTTACTTCAAAGACTCGCAATGGAATAGGGAAGTCGGGAATAGGTAATTGGGAGAAGGTATAATACCGAGCGCTAATGGTCCTAATTTCTTCACTAAGTTTGAATGGGACAGATAAGGTGAAATAGAAACTTATAGATGATGGTGGAGGCAAAGATATATGTAGGTGCTGACGATATATGTGTAGGAAAGTGACATGGTAGTGGTGATGAGGATGTAGGTATTATCATGATGTCCGTTACTATCGTGATATTTTTCAATATCCGAGTCCGACATAAGAGGAATAGAATAGGTGTGTGATGTACTGGAAGTACGAAAGATTGTTTTTGTAGGTTCAGGTGTTTCGGGGGACATGATACTGTAGTAACCCGTAAAAATAAAAATAAGCAATTCTAATATTTGCAAATAAAGCAAATAAAATAGTTATCAGATAGGGGATTATTAATGCCAAATAATCATAATAAAGGATGCTCTAAATACTGAAACATACCTGGCACGGAAGGCATAGGACTTTATGATGTAAGTTTCTTTATTTTTGAAAACGCGGTTATAGTCCAATGTTTAAAAACACTTGGTTCTCTATAACCATGAGCTCTGATACCACTCTGTAACACCCCCGTTTTCAATATTCGCAGCGGAAATATAAGTTGGGGAGTTACTAAATAGTTCACAGTCATGATAATAGAAAACGACTCGAAAATGAGACGTTTGTGATAAAATTGTTATCATTCATTTATATCAGAGTTACAATATGCAGGTCCCAGCAGGATGTTCTCAAAATACATGTATAAAAATATATTTTTGGTTTGAATGATAACATAGTCCATAGCCAATCCCGTGCCAATCCATGCTTCCGATAACCTGAGAATACATGCTAAAACGTCAACACAAAGGTTGAGTGAATTCATAAAGTTTTATTAGTGAAAATAATCCGTTTCAGTTATTCAGAAATTATGTTGGTTCCAGTTATTCAGAAATAAGCCCTTCTCAATATTTCAGAAAATAAGCTCTTTTCATATTTCAGAAAATAAGCCCTTTTTCATTATTCGGAAATACTTCGTTCAGTTCAGTTCAAACCATTTAAACACAAGATTAGATGAAAATAATTGCAACATATACAATTACCATTAGGGAAAAATATATTTTATTGCGCTAAGCCTCATGAAACGCAAAACATTAACAGAACATCAACAGTCATAAGCTAATGATGTATTAGTTACCCCATAATTAAATGTAGGTAACCTTGCCCCCGGGTAGGAGATTGCCACATCTCTTTATTTATCTCAAATATAATGCTTTGGATTACGTTACGGTAACACAAAGGGGTTGTCAGCCCGATAGTACTATCCACAATATTCGCGCTCACCCTAAGAGAGTCGGTGATTAGAGGTTCATGATGGGAGGTCTTTTGGCTTTAATTAAACTTAGCGTAAGGCAATAAAATAAGGATAACGTTGGGAAATTACTTGTGTTTAATATGGGAAAAAGTCCTTTAGTGATTCATAATTCTTGTAAATAAAAACAGCGTTTGCCAATCTTGCCAATTTAATTCATATCATATGAAAATAAGGGCTATGGAATTTATATCAATATATGAAAACTTAGAATTGCTTATGAAAGTAAAAACAGATAATTGAGCATGTATCTCCCCCAAAAGTAATTTAAAACAAGTGAAAGAAGGGGTTACGAACTCACGATAATCCATATAAAAGTTTAGAGTATAAAAGCATGTATCTCCCCCAAAAGTAATTCAAAAACATGTAAAAATAGGGGATATGAACTCACCTGATCAGTCTGGATGGAAAACAAATGAAAGAAAGTTGATAAACGTCTCCGGACAATGTAACCTGGGTTGTTATGCCAATATTTAGTAATCATTTCTAATGTTTATTTCGTTTCGTTATGTTTTGTTGTTTGGTTAATGGTTAAGTATTTTAATTGAGCTAATATGTAGTTTCAAAAGTAAGATTTTATCTTTTCTTTTATCGGTAAGTTTTGGTTTGGTTTGTTTGTTAAAATTATCTTTCGTTTGTTGATTTGTTAGTAACGTATTACGTTAATATTAGTTCGGAAAATAAAATAGAAATGGATGAAAATGTTGATTAGGAAAAGTTACGTTTTAATCCCTAAGGTTTGGTTAAATGACAGTTTACACCCTGGACTTTTGGAAAGTGACAGTTTCTACCCTCAAGTTTCAGAAATAACAATTTCACCCCTTTTTATTTGTTATTTGACAGAAAATACCCTTGATTAGAAAAGTTTACAAAATCAGCCTATTTAAACTTTAAATTAATAAAATCACACTTATGAAATATAGGACTTGGCTAGATCTTTGGACGCGAATAACTTGATGAAAACGGGATCATTTAACGAACTCTCGGTTCCTATAAAAAGCCACCTAGGTCGACTTTAAACATGTCAATTTTCATAATTTATGGAAGTCGTTTGGTATTCGAAAAATACTTCAAAAGTTGGGTGGTTCGAACATAATTTAAATGAAATTTTGAAAATGGGTTTTAGACTAGCGCACGACCAATATTTGAACTCGAATAACTTTTGAACCACTCGACGGTTTTTCAAATAGTTTCTTTCTAAAAATAGTTCACTATATGAACTCTTGTTTGCCAAAATCTCAGGATTTATAGAGATCTAATAGAGGTCGAAAGTTTAGTTGAAATATGGTAGGTTGGTCGACTAGAATAGAAAAATCATAACTAGGTTTTTAAGTTTTCATTTTAGCGATATGGGGACAACTTTGGACTTAAATAACTTTCGACTCGTTTGATCTTTTTATAAAATTCTTGCTCCTAATTAAAGTTTGCCAAGTGAACTTTTATCATATTAAAAATCGGATTTTTCCAAGATAGTTTGAGGGTCGAATATTAGATCCTAAGTAGTGTGACTAGTCGAGTGAAACAGAAACTTGTAATACTGGAAATTCATTTCTAATATTAGCGATATGGGGCAATATTCAAGACTCGATATCTCCATAGAAAATGGATCGTTTTTCGAAATTCTTTTTCCTAACTCAAGCTAGCTGGGTGAACTTTCGAAATACCAAAAACTAGAAATTTACAAGGTCGTTTGAGTGTTGGTTTCGAGGTTAGAAGTTGGGCTGTGAGGGTGATTTGGACTCGGTGAAATCACAGGAAAATAACCCGATGGATTTTTAGGGTTTTTAGGGTTCATGATTAGGGTTTTTTTAGACATGGTATGTTTATTTTAGATGTATATTAACATGTTTATCATATTAATGATTTGTTTAGATCTAATATCAAATAACTAAGGTGCGTTTGGTTATTGAGTTCGAACAGAAAAGGAACAAAGAACAAGAATATCTAAGGTTTTAGGTTATGTTTATTATTAATGTTTATGTTTCATTGTTTTTAAAGAATAATAACATAAGTAAAACTGAAATAAGGAAGATTAGTAATACTTACTTAGGTTGGGATCGACTAGGGTTTAAGAACTTGAATTGGTTTGATCCTGGTTTCCAGTGTTCCTCGTTGCTTCTGCTCTTTCTAAGTTTAGGTTTAGAGTATAGTGAGTTTGTGTTTAGGACAGAAATGGGCTGAGGTTGCTTTAGTGTTTGGTTCGATTTGGTGTAGGTTAAAGTGGAATGCATGGCTGCTATTTATAGATGTATGAATTAGGGTTTTGTTAGGAGATGATAAGGAGACATGTTATGCATACAAGGGCTGACAGAAACTGTGAATTTCGCCACTTGGATAGGAGGAGGAGGAGGGAGAAATGGGGATGATGTGGTCGAATATGGGACAAGGGTTTTAGCTACCATTGAAGAGACTTCTTGAAGATGAAGGTGTACAAGTGGATTGCTTTGTAGGAGAGGGTATGAAGAGGCTAGGTTCAATGTATTCTTAATGTGTAAGAATAGTTTGGTTTATAGTTCTATTCGAACCAGGAATCTAGGAGATGGGGCGTATGGAGCTTAAGGTTATGGTACTTGGTGCTTTAGAGGATTGTAGCTAGGGTTGAAATATAATAGTTAACTTAGTTCAAGTGTTTATGTAATTTAGGAAGTTATTTAGAATTTGTTACATTTTATAATAACCGGATTTTTAAAGAAATAGAATTGAAAATGATTTAAGCTTAAAAGGATTGTAAAACATGCTTAGTATAGTTGTAATATAATTTAGGATATGTGAAAAATATGTTTTTAATAGTTTGTTAGTTTATAAAATTTATTTGTTGAAGTTTATTATGTTAAAAAGTAATTAAATGAAATTTATAGTTCTTGTGCATTAGACACTTGTACTTTGGGCTAAAAGACATGTAAAAATAATTAAAGAGTTTAGGAAATATCATTTATAAAAGTTATGCATAAATATTTTGTATTTTGTGCTTTAAAAGTAATATAAATGAGATTTTAATAAAGGTTTTGTAAATAAATGATTTTATGCATAAATGACTTGTACTATAGCTTAAATAACTTGTAAACTTAATATTTTGTAAAAATATTATAAAAATAAATTAAGGTTTGTGAAATGTATGCATAAAATAACACTTATGTGAAATTAGGGTTTTACCGGGTATGAAATAGAATTAGGGTTCCTGGTGCTTTAGGAACTTGTACCTTAACTTAGATATGTTGTATTTTTATGTTATGAGATTTAGTTGTTCATATTTGGTGTTGTGGTAAATTTTAGGGTTTCCTAGAAACTCTATACAGATAATGAATATTTTGTTAAGGATTTTATCGTAAAATGGTAAATGGTATTCTGTAATATTTTTATATCATGATGTTTATAAAATAAACATTAGGTTTGTTAGGCAGGTCTTGTGGGAGCACGTTTATCAATGATGTGATCTACGTCACATAAGATGAGAGATACATTCAAATAAAATAATAATAATAAATTTACCCGTGGAAAAAGGATAATAATTCTGTAAAGTAAATAGGAAATTTTACGAGTGGTTACATCGGGTAACACTTAAACAATAACCATGCTTCACTTCTATGAGGCAGTATTTGCCCAAGTCTGTGAAAACTTGTGTGATGTTGTATGTTGCTCCCTTTTTATAAAGAGGCTTTTAAGGTTTAGAGATAAACCATTTGGGAGTGATCAACGGCTGCCAAGGTGCCAAGTGTTGATCATCCGAGAGCAGGCAGGGAGTACAGATGTCATGCGTCCCTACTCTCGTACAGGAGAGTGCTCTGCTCTCCTGTGTGTTTCCCGTTGTGCTACGTCAGACTTTTACGTCTTAACCGTTAGCGACAATTGTAACAGTTGTCTCTTTGCACACGTATTTGTGCTACCTGAAAGGAGTTGCCATGCCTCGTTCGGCCTGGGCTTATGCTGTTCTAGTCAGTGTTGACTTCGTGAACCATTTTTGGGCTTGATCCGAGCATGTGATTAATGGGCCTTGGGTCATTAATTATGATACGCTATCATATATATTTTATTTTTAGAGGCTTATATACTTAAACAGGTTTACAGGTTAACCTGTTTAATACTTACTCAGACCAAACACGGCTCTTTTATTAAACAGGTTAGTGGGTTGACCTGTTTTTTATCCAAACTTGTTTATCCTCAATCCAAACTTGTTTAACTTCGTGTCAGATTCGTGTCGTGTCAAGAATTGCCACATGTACTACTGCTTTTGTGTGTGTGGACACAATAGGTTAGACTACCAATAGTAAGGCTCTCACGATCGATCAATAGTCGATCCCCAGTCGATCGTTTCTACTGTGGCACATTGTCTCAATCGATCGATCGCATGTGTTTTTTTGGATGTGGGTCGTCCAAACGACCTCGATCGTTTGGTTGTTTGTGTATTTAATTTTTGTTAGGAATGCTCCTAACACGAAAATGTGACAACATATTCGGGATTACATTAGTTATTATGTAAGCCTCAAACACAAGGACTAGAAGAGTAATTATTGTAAAGTTATGTGTTTGATGGACTATAAATACCCCTCCATACTTCCATGGAGGGGTAAGCTTGTGTGTGTATTGTTATCCTCTCACTCTCATTAATAAAAACACCAAGCTTACTTTCTCTCTCTACACTCTCTCTCTAACTATGGAGATGATGTTCTTCCATCATCCCCGACCTCCCAATTCACAATATTCAACCAAAACACGATCCATCAATAGGCATCAGAGCTTGGTTATTATTATTGGTTGATTTTGTGGTCCAATCTTGTCAAAAAAAATGTACTATTTTTAAATCTGTTATTAAACGTTTTTTACTGTCTTACATATTTTTGTTTGTAACAGTTTAAAAATAGTCTTATCTGGTCTGTGTCTGTTGTTGGTCTCAATTTAAGGTCAAAACGTCCTTTTACTGGTCGGAAAAAACTGGGTGTTTCTAGGTTTAGTTGAAGATCTTCGAGTAAGGCCAATTCCTTCGAGTTAGAAGGGGTCTTACCGAGTTTGACTTCGAGTTTGTCAGAAACTTCGAGTTTGAAGTTAAATCCTTTGAGCTTCTGGCTTCTTCGAGTTTGAAAGTGAAGTTAGAAGTTAAAGTCTCCGAGTCTCTAAGTTCTCCGGGTTTCTAAGCTCTCCGAGTTTCTAAGTTCTCTGAGTTTCTAAGCTCTCCGAGTTTCTAAGTTCTCCGAGTTTCTAAGCTCTCCGATTTTCTAAGTTCTCTGAGTTTTTAAGTTTCTTCGAGTTAGTTCTTTAAATTCCGAGTAAGGAGTTACCGGTTTGACCTCAGATCTTTTATCTTCCTTGGTCAAAACAGTTGAAACGAAAAAGAAAAAAAAAAGGGAGATGAAATGAAGACTAGAGACCACAAAACAAATAACACGATCCAATACTATGCGACTTCAATGTTGTACATCATCAATCAATAAAATCAAAACATAACCCAAGATAAACAACTCCAAATCCATCACAGTGAACATCACAACCTTTTCAAAACTACAATCAAGACACAAAAAAATTAAAAGCATCTAGATCTCAGTTTTATTCATATTCGCATATTACAGATCTTGAAAGATCTAATTTGCTTGAACAACTCTTCATAGATCTTCAAACTCAAACTGAAAATTAACAATTGTACAAGATCTCAGTGTTTCTTGTTCGTGTGGCACAATAACAGTCATAGACCTCAATGATAAATACACGACATAAGAACATCATCACCGATCTATTTTTTAAAGCTTAGCTTCAATTAATATACGAACCCTTTAAAGGTAAGAACAAACCAAATTTGGTTCATCCTTCCTCTTTGTTCGGTTATGTGCAAAAACGAAAAACAACAATAAATGAACCTACCCGAGTCCTTATATCAACATCTTGAAGCTTAGAACCACGAAGGTTCAGATTTGGTGTTCGTGTCTCCAAAGAAGAAAGTGAATGATCTGAGTTTGCTTGTTTCGTTCTTAGAAGAAAGATATCATGGTGTTTGAGTTGTACTTGATGTTCGGATATCTAGATCTTAATATTGTTGTGTTTTTTGGGGGTGTCGTTTTTTGGAGGGGAGAATAGATGGGTGGTGATTGCGTGTAGATGAGGAGATGGATAAGAGAATGGGGGCGGATGATATAAGTTTGTTAGGGAAAAAGTGTGATAGAGTGTATTTATGTTATACAAACACATTGCGGGTTATTAGATTTGTGTTGGATCGGGTTATTTAAAATTCAGCTGGGCCGAGTATTTTGTACTGGCTAATATTTTGTTAGGCCGAGCATGAAATATAATGGACGAGATTTAGGAGTTTAGGGTGTTAGCTATTGGGTTTGTATATGGGCTGAATTGGTGTTTCATCTTAGTATAATTAGTAGTAAATGGTTATTACTAATTCTTCACGGGGATACATTTTTTGACAAAGATCGGGATAAAAACCATTATCAAAAGTTCACTTAACCAAGTATCGAAAGCTAGTTTTGGGCATATAACCGCAAGATGTGACTACGGTGTTAATTCATTATTATTTATTTGAGGTTGAAGTGGGATATCACGGGTGCGTGTACTTAGTATCTTGAAGATATCGGGGTTGGTTAGATGCATGATTCTTCGAGATCCTTGTTCAAGCTTTAAACCGTTAGAATGATTACGACTTGAGTTATCTAGTTATACCTGATGTAAGGAGTTACGTTCTTATACTCACAGTGTATAGCTATCACTTTAAAGGAGTTACGTTGTAGTGCTCAAGTGTCACAAAAAGCTGTGAATAATTCAAGAGAAGTTCATATACAGTTAAGGATGGTTGGATGGGTATATGATTCTATCTTTATTGAAATTCTCAGTATTGGTTTTTAGTCAGATATTAGTGCAAGTTTAAGTCACAAGTTCGGGTTATATTACTTCAGTCTCAAGTTTGTAATATTGGGTTTTCTCCATCAGTAGTCACTACAAAAAGCCGTTAGAATGATAATGGGGTCGGTAAAGAGTGAGCAGAGAAGAGTATCAAAGAGTAGAGATTTTATCAGTAGTTGATTCTCACGGGCTATTTATGGTACTTCACACATCCTCGACTAATTGGACACACAGGGTTTACGCTGCCTCCGTTTCCATCGTAAACATAGTGTGTATGCTTCCGATTCCGCGAAGACATCGTGGGGGAAGAGAGAGTGGATGTTCTTTGAATTTTCCTGACTTCTTTGCGAAAACACTCTTTTTCCTCAAGTATCAGCAATCAAGGGGAAGAAATGTGCACATCGGGGACGCATAATAGATTCACATGATCGAGCTTACAATTTTATTACTACCGGAGAGACGTCCGCAGAGATGATCAGTGGTTCAGTTTTGTGATTTTGGTGTAATCGTTTCAACTTTCGCAGGTTGTGAAGTATGAAATAGCCTACATATGTGAGAAGATCTTGCTGATTTCTTGCATGTTACCCCCGAACGGAGTTTCCGCGTGGAGTATAATCGTTACTGAGTGACTAGTCAGATTTTCTTGGTGTGGTTTACGATGTTATCTACAAATTCTGCTATGTACTTAAAACTTCAAAAGTTAGAAGACATGTTAACTACATCAAAGTTTCAAATCTGCTGAAGACGGTTGTCAGTTTGGGGGGAAGCTGATTCAGAAACTTAGCCAAAAAGAAGTGTACGAAGAAGCCGTTAAAGACATGCAGCATGAATTGGGGAAAAGTTAATCCATTTCATGCATATTACATCATTTGACTACAAGTGAAGAAAAGTTCTCAAGCTTAGGTATAAGATGAAGACAAATAGCGTAAACTGCAGTCATCCTCAGCATTTGAAGAGCCTATGAAGACCTTTCTTTATTTGTATTTGTACTTGTAAGAGATGGTGTAAGTAAACCCATATGTTGCCACATTGGTGGAAGATTGTTAGGAATGCTCCTAACACGAAAATGTGACAACATATTCGGGATTACATTAGTTATTATGTAAGCCTCAAACACAAGGACTAGAAGAGTAATTATTGTAAAGTTATGTGTTTAATGGACTATAAAAACCCCTCCATACTTCCATGGAGGGGTGAGCTTGTGTGTGTATTGTTATCCTTTCACTCTCATTAATAAAAACACCAAGCTTACTTTCTCTCTTTACACTCTCTCTCTCTCTAACTATGGAGATGATGTTGTTCCATCATCCTCGACCTCCCGATTCACAATATTCAACCAAAACACGATCCATCAATAGGCATCAGAGCTTGCACTCTCAAAGCTTGCACTTACTTCTACAGGTTTCTCAATTACTTCCTTTTCTTTTGGTTTTAGTCCATATTCCATCTTAGGTAGTTGAAATTCTTCCAAACCTGTATGTTCTAGGTCAATACCTGGAGGTGCAGGTATTCCTCTATGAGGAGGTGGAACAGACTTATAACCTAGACCTGACTTAGCCTTGTTGATTATTTGACATTCAATTAATTTCTGAACTCCTTTTGATGTGTATTCAAGAGTATCAACACTTAACTAAATATTTTCTTTATCCTTTTTAAGTCTATCAACCTCAGCTTTTAACATACTAATTTCAGCATCTCTAAAAAATTTCCCTTTTAAGCACAGCTTTAGTATCAGAAAAAGTAGACTCATTACTCTTATAATGAATAATTTGCTCTTCTAAAACAGTTAGACCTCTCTTATGATTTGCTAAATTAAAGATAGTCTGGTTTAGCTCTATTCTCTGTTTATTATAGTGTTTCCTAAGAGTTTCTAATTCTTTTAAAGCATCACATGATTTAGAACACTTAGAAACTTGTACCTCATAATCAGAGAAAGCCATGAGAGCCATCTCAGTAGGTTCTGCTTCCTCCTCTTCCATAAAGCTCCAGTCAAATCCTAACCCATCAATGGCTACCATAGCCTTTGAGCTTGAGTCAGTAATCTCCACTTCCTTGCTCTTGCTTCCAAAGCCTCTTTTCTTGCCATCTTGCTGTCTTGGCCTTCTGCACTCTCTTGAATAATGACCCATCTTATGGCAATTATAACATTCAATCTTTGACTTATCATAACTAGCAGTATCATTGTTGTTTATGGTAATCTTCTTCCCTGTCCTCTGATGGAATTTCCTAGCTCTCAAGCTAAGAAGGGAAATTTGCCATTTAATATCCATTTCCTCCAGATCATCATTATTGATCTCTTGGAGATCTTCATATGTTAACATGGAACCATTATGCTGAGTAGTCAAGAAAGCACTACAAGTTGTTTCATCCAGAATGCTTTTAGTACTGCTTGATGTGCTAGCAGTACCAATATTTGAACTAGCAGTACTGATGAACTCAAATAAGTACATTTTATTATCATCATTTATCCTATTTATTTGACTTGTTTTATTATATTATGTATGAGAATTGATACTTAATCGTTTACTTTTGTAATTCTCAGTTAAAAACAAGCATTTGGTGAAACTTAGCTATTATGGACTAAAAATGGAGAAAAATGATCAAGATTGGAAAAGGCTGCTGAAATGAAGAGATTGAAGACCATTGCCTGACTTAAACTTTGGTCAACGAAGAAGAACCAACTTGTTCTACTCCAGATGCGCCGCATTATACTTCTTACATATGGCGCATCACTATCAAGATTTCACCAGTTTCGATCCAAGATACAAGAAGACATGTGCCGCATACAGTTATGAAGATACGCCGCATCTCAAGGCGGTGTACGAATATTCTGGAATATAATAACCTTGGACCCCACGTGAAGTTAAGTCAATGCGCCGCATCTACTTATTCAATGCGCCGCATCTTACCTCAGACAGAAACTATAAATACCCCAAGGCCAGACGAATTTCAGAGACTTTTGACGTACGTGCCATATATCCCTAGACGAGCGAACGAATTCAGACGAATAGGCAGCACAAGACACACCCGAGCGAAGATACAAGAGCTGTAAGAAGGTCCTGCATGTGTTTAATTCATTAAGTAGTTTTGTTTCATTGTATTAGTACACTTTAATTCATCAGGATTGGTGGCTTGTGTAATGTGACAACGGAAAGGTTGCACTCCCTTAAAACTGCTTTCCCATTAATTAAAGTTTATATGTTGATGTCTTTGGTGACTTTTATTAGTGCATTGATAACCTCTGTGTCTATTAGTGGCTTGTCGTATGTGACTACGGAAGATCATATTGCTCCCACGGTTATAACTAACTTGATCACTTAGGAATAACTTTTAGACATAAGTAATCATTAAGGGTTTACTCGCCGATAAGATTAGAGCCAACGAGAAAGGGTTAATTACATACACTTCATATAAAACTAGCAATAAAACAAGTGACAAGCTACTTAATTATCAGGACAGGTCTTCTTATTGTCTCAAGTATTTATCTGTGTACGTGCGTGCTTATCACTGATTCGTGCTCATTAGTTTAGTTTATTATTTAATTGCAACCAAAACGTGCCAGTCTCTCAGGCTGAACCCCCTTGCGTTAGATTAGGTTGTATAATTGACTTAAGATATTAAAATACTGATTAGAATAACTAGATAATACGTTCCACTCTTAGTGATCGACACTCTACTTACCATTATATTCATAATGACCGGGTACACTGTTCGTTAAGTGTGTGTGTTATTGATAAGTCGGCTAAATATAAATTTAAAACTTGAGTAGGCATTAATACTGCTAAACCGCAACGACACATCACGCGCACCAAGTTTTTGGTGCCGCTGCCGGGGAGTGAATTGTTATTATCTGTTAATTTGATTAGTATTTTAATTAGGTTTTTCTTTTTAATTTTTAGATTTTAACCGCTAACCGTGTTGTGTATTAGATTAATTGCATTCATTGTATTATTTGCATATTTTTTGTTTTGTGTGTTATTTGTTTTCTTTTATTTTTGTTGCTTTTCGTTTGTGTTTATTTTTGTTTTTATTTTTCTATTTTTTTCTGCATACTGCTATCATTGTACTGAGCTAATATAAACGATACGGCGCATCAATTTTCATAGATACGGCATATTGCGTTTAATTTTTATAAAATACAACGCGTTTAATTAATTCGAATACGGCGCATCTTTCCCCAAGATACAGCGTATTCTGTTTTTAATAAGAAATTTTTTCTAAGCGATAACGCCATACGGCGCATCTGTTTTTACAGATACAGCGTATTTATTATTTTAATTAAAAACAGTTTTCGAATTATTAAACTGATACGACGCATCGATTTTTATCGATACGGCGCATCTACTGAATCAAAAATCTGGTATTTTGAAACGTAACGAAAATACGGCGCATTAACTTTTGTTAATACGACGCATTTAATTTTAAATAAATATCGATTTTTGATAACTTAAAACTGATACGGCGCATTCTAAATTTATAAGTGGCGTATCTATTTTCTGAATAAAGTCTGATTAAATTTTAACGTAATAAGATACGGCGTATCCATCTTTTTGGATACGGCGCATCGTCTGCAGATATCAGTTATTCTTATATCCGTTTCCAAATTCATTAATTTCTCTTCTAGCAAACAAATCCTACTGATGCTTTCGTGATTATTTCAGAAGGAAAATGGTCGGATTCGGAGAATTGATTTACTTCGAATTCGAAGCCAAATTTATGGATGGAATATTAGTGCAAGATAAATCACTCGAACGTTACGATGGGGACTACATTGAACTTAATGACCTTGATGGACCATTAGAATCCAATGACCTGTTCATGGATGATGCGGAATCTGAGTTAGAAGAAGGAGAAATTCTGGATAGTCCAAAAGTCAACGTTATTAATACTAGGAATTACGATGAATTTGAGGGATATCATGGTTCTTGGGATTACGGTAGAAGGATCCACGCCGATTGTGCTTACAATTTGCAATTCCCATGCATGATTGGGTACAAGTGTATTGACGCCAATTTCTTTCCTATTTTACCAATCAATGTCATGTCAAGAAGCTTTTACAATTCTATTATGAGAAAAAAAGTGGAGTATAAGGGAAAGAATGTAGTTGGAGCCTTCATTAATGTCCCGGTCTTCGTTGGATGTTTTACTATTGTTACTGAGTTTGCCATTGTTGAAGACATGAATGACTATTGTGACAGCGATATGGGTGACGTGATTGTTGGAAAACCATTTTGTAGGGAGATCACTATTAATGCAAAACGAATTGAAGGAAAGATCACCTTTCAATGTGGAAGCGACGTTATCACTTATATGATGCCCCGAACTCACCCTGGGTTTAAACATGCTACTAATAGGTTCTGCTACAAATTTTCTCCATTCCTTTTTATTGGTGATGATGACATGAAGAGAGGGATGGAGTACCCATATCAAATGATGGAAGGATTCTACAAAGGAGTGTTGAAGTTGGGACCTGAATATATACGTGACGAATTTGTTGCTAAATGGATCCTACGTGGCAATGCGGGAATCAATAGAACAAAATAAGGAGTTGAACGTGAGTCTAACTTGAAGACTCTGGAATAAAGACAAGTGCTGACCGGGAGACAACCAGGAAAATTTTTACTATTCTGTTCTGTGTCGAGTCAGTCAGGCCCGCAGAAGATACGGCGCATCTCCATCCTAAGATGCGACGCATCTCCTGCACTGGTCATATCTTATTTTATTTTCTGCATTTTTATTTTTTAACTTTTAAAACTTTTTGTCAGTTTATTTTAATGCGGCGCATCCCTGGTTAAGGATACGACGCATCTTCTATTCTGATTCGTATTTATTCCAGGATCGATACGGTGTATCTTCTTCCATAAGATACGGCGCATCGACTGACCTGATGATTTTCAGTTTTAATTTTTAAGTTTTATTTTTACTAACTACTAATGTATTATGCAAGTTTGAACTTTCTTAACTCAGGTGTGTTTAAGTCTTGATGGTATTATAGATTCCTGCATTTCCTGTGGATACATCAATTATGAAGCTTAAACGTTCTCATCCACAAAAAGTTGATTTTTGCCCTTATACTAATGGAGGATCATACCGAGCAAATCTCAGGGGAGTTTTTCTGTTCTAATTCTTTTATTTTCCAATTTTTAACCTTTGATACAAACAACGAGGACGTTGTTTAACTTAAGTGGGGGGATTGGAGAATTAGAACACTTACTTGTCCTAAACTTTTTCAAAAATTATGCTTAAAATGCGCTTAATATATCAAAATTAAAAATTTTTAGCATGTTTTTGTTTAAGATCTAAGTTGCATAGCTGCACACATAACATTATTTCCAAAAATTGTGATTTTTCAAAATTCACAAATCTATGAGTATGCCGGTGACTTGTAGACTTTAGAACTTGGCTTGTATACTATTCGAGACCACCATAATAAGTATTATTTATATAATTGGAATGACTTGTCTAAATTGGTAAATTTCTAGGATTACACCCAAATAGCCTTTATATGTTTTGTGATATTAGCTAACTACACTGGTTAGTTAACCCCCGTATAAACCCTTTGTTACTCTCATTTTTAGAGTAAGATACCCCTAGAAAAACACTCAGAGCCATTCCTTTCGTTTCTTACACCTTTGTTATAATGTTTCGTTACACCCTTACACCTTAGCCTACCCTGTAGATTAAAATCCGTGGTTGGTTAATTGCTTTAGGCAAAGTGTGTTTTCTTACATTACCTGTGTTCGCGTGCGTAATTCATTATCTTTGGTTGAGTCAGGAAATTGCACAATGCAATTGGAGTGAAAGTAAATATTGTATATCTTTGAGTTTATTTTTCGAGTGTTTACTACTTTCACTATTACTGTTATTTCTGAAGTCATGAAAAGTATGGAAAAATTATCCAGAGTTATCGTTGTAGTGATGTGGTGAAATTTTACACATCTATGTTTATGTTTCAAGTTAAAAAAAAAAAAAAAAAAAAAAAAAAAAAAAAAAAAAAAAAAAAAAAATAAATAGAAAAGGAAAAGTTGGATGTTTGTTTTAACCAACTTATGTAAAGTTTTGTATTAAGTGGTCGATATCACCACTAGTTGTTGTATATTATATCTATGGATTGAATGGGAGTTGAACGTTATGGGAACGCCAACTAAGGTTTATTCTTTGATTAAGATCTTGTTGAGTATAATTCGTGTCTACCTAAAGCGTGTGTTTCAAGTGTTAAAGCGTGAGTTATTCAATGATATGAGTCTTGTTCATGGGATGGTTGGGATAGCAATTAACCACACTTAGGATTTTAATTTATCTGTTTTGTTTATTTTTCATTTTACACCAATTTGTATCCCAAATATTATCCATACCCTATATTATTCTTTATCCAAACCTTTGATTTATTGAGATTAGGGATTTGAGCAATCTTAAGTATCGTAGTCGTGGATTCGGCTATGTATTTATGATTTTGTCGCCCTTTTTGATATAATATTATTGGTGAAGATTACTTGGTCCTATCTTTAGCCTATTCGAGTTAAGGATTTGAGCAATTGCAAGTATCGTGTTCGTGGATTCGATCATGTATTTGTGATTTTGTCGCCTTTTCTAGAATTTGAGATCGATAGAGATTAAGAAGAATGATTAACCCTTAAACCTCAAAACCCTTTTTACCGCTTTAGACTTGTTATTCCTTGGCTTTAGTGGGGGAGATGTGTATACTTGCCAAGCTTATGATAGAATATTCGTCACGACTGGACAGTTAAACGATTAGATTTGCTTTTATCGAAATATTTTATTTTATTCCTAATTCGTTAAGTGTTTGGTTGTATGATTATGATAAAACGAATACATGCTTAAATATAAAAATAAATCCTAATATCTTTTAGGATATATTTTCATAAGATTAATTCTAAGGTTTACTTGGGGACAAGTAAAGTTCAAGTGGGGGGATATTTGATGAACTCAAATAAGTACATTTTATTATCATCATTTATCCTATTTATTTGACTTGTTTTATTATATTATGTATGAGAATTGATACTTAATCGTTTACTTTTGTAATTCTCAGTTAAAAACAAGCATTTGGTGAAACTTAGCTATTATGGACTAAAAATGGAGAAAAATGATCAAGATTGGAAAAGGCTGCTGAAATGAAGAGATTGAAGACCATTGCCTGACTTAAACTTTGGTCAACGAAGAAGAACCAACTTGTTCTACTCCAGATGCGCCGCATTATACTTCTTACATACGGCGCATCACTATCAAGATTTCACCAGTTTCGATCCAAGATACAAGAAGACATGCGCCGCATACAGTTATGAAGATACGCCGCATCTCAAGGCGGTGTACGAATATTCTGGAATATAATAACCTTGGACCCCACGTGAAGTTAAGTCAATGCGCCGCATCTACTTATTCAATGCGCCGCATCTTACCTCAGACAGAAACTATAAATACCCCAAGGCCAGACGAATTTCAGAGACTTTTGACGTACGTGCCATATATCCCTAGACGAGCGAACGAATTCAGACGAATAGGCAGCACAAGACACACCCGAGCGAAGATACAAGAGCTGTAAGAAGGTCCTGCATGTGTTTAATTCATTAAGTAGTTTTGTTTCATTGTATTAGTACACTTTAATTCATCAGGATTGGTGGCTTGTGTAATGTGACAACGGAAAGGTTGCACTCCCTTAAAACTGCTTTCCCATTAATTAAAGTTTATATGTTGATGTCTTTGGTGACTTTTATTAGTGCATTGATAACCTCTGTGTCTATTAGTGGCTTGTCGTATGTGACTACGGAAGATCATATTGCTCCCACGGTTATAACTAACTTGATCACTTAGGAATAACTTTTAGACATAAGTAATCATTAAGGGTTTACTCGCCGATAAGATTAGAGCCAACGAGAAAGGGTTAATTACATACACTTCATATAAAACTAGCAATAAAACAAGTGACAAGCTACTTAATTATCAGGACAGGTCTTCTTATTGTCACAAGTATTTATCTGTGTATGTGCGTGCTTATCGCTGATTCGTGCTCATTAGTTTAGTTTATTATTTAATTGCAACCAAAACGTGCCAGTCTCTCAGGCTGAACCCCCTTGCGTTAGATTAGGTTGTATAATTGACTTAAGATATTAAAATACTGATTAGAATAACTAGATAATACGTTCCACTCTTAGTGATCGACACTCTACTTACCATTATATTCATACTGACCGGGTACACTGCTCGTTAAGTGTGTGTGTTATTGATAAGTCGGCTAAATATAAATTTAAAACTTGAGTAGGCATTAATACTGCTAAACCGCAACGACACATCACGCGCATCAAGTACCAACTGCTACACCAACCTTCACTTCTTCCACTGGACTAGAGGTACTTGGAGATGACACAAATGCCAAATTCCCAGAGCTTGAGCTTGTTCCAGCATTCTTCTTCACATCTTGCTCCACTATCTTGAAATTGCTATACAAATCCATCAGACTCATAGATTCAATGTCTGGCTTGTTCTTCCAGACAATAACATGCATGGCCCATTCTGATGGTAGACTTCTCAAGAATTTGGAGTTGAGATCTTCCTGAGGTATCTCAATTCCAAGAATAGCAAGCTGACTCACAAGCTTCTGAAGTATGTTAAACATATGATCCAGTGATTCATTGCTTGTTGCAGAAAAGTTCTCAAATTGGTGCTTGAGAAGTGTCTTCTGAGTCTTTTTGGTGGCTTCATTCCCACCAAATCTAGCAACAATGGCCTCAAACAACAATTTGGCATCCTTGAACTTGCTAAAGTTCAAGAGTTGATCATTAGGTATTGTCATCATAAGCATACTTATTGCTTTGATGTCATTCTTCATCTGAATTCTCTCCTCTGCAGTCATTGGCTTTGTCTGCACAGTTGTCACTGTCTTACCTTCAACAACTGATGTTGTGGTTATAGGTTTGAATGAATTCCCTTCTTCTATGATTTCCCAAAGTGCATAGTCCTGCACTTGGAAAAATTGCTCAATTCTTAACCTCCACATGTCGAATTCATTGGGCTTGAGCATTGGTAACTTTGCAGCAACATTTGTTGTAGAAGTCTCCATGTCCATATGTTCTTGTTAAGCAAAAAGAGGATCTTCTAATTCAAAGTATCAGAAACCTGGCTCTGATACCACTTGATAGGATTGATGATACACTTAGGATGTTAGTACTATATAACGTATATGAGATACTTTGAGTGGATATAACTAAGTATGTGGAATCTACTTAGTTATACTTAGAAGAATAATTGTGTTGTGTATATGAATGGAACAATGTATTTGTATGAACAATGAAGACAATTGTTTAACACCAAAGATTCAATATTATTAATGAATAATACGAGTGATCTCCTATCACTAGGGTTTACAACCTTGAATCTATTCGTACTTCTGTATTCGTACATAAACTCTAACCTAGGATATCCTTTTATAGAACAAGGATTCCTGTACAAGATAACTATAACTCTAATTACATAAGATATTCACCAAATCTTTTCTATAATTATCCTATTACACGTATTTATAATATAAGCATTACAAACTTCTTGTGCTACCAGTACTAACTCAGTTAGTACTGCTAGTGTAATCTTCAACAGTCTTCAACTTAAGCTTGACAGTTTGTACTGTTAGGTTTAATTCCCAACAGCCCTAATTAACAAAAGATAAAAGCCCACGGCCCATGGGCCTTTTACACAGGCCGTACATTACTAACAAACATAAAGGCCGAAGCAACCTATTACATAATATGATTAATACTTCAATAATCTAAGATGTGTTCACAACAATCTCCCCCTAAGTATTAATCAGCGAGGTTGCTTAACGTCATCTTTGCTTCTTTGGCTTCGACGTCATTTGGATCTTTGTTCTTTGTTCTTGAGTAAGTGATATGGTAAGGTAACGATCTACCTTCAACCAACATTCTTTAACTCTGGTGTCTTAGCGTCTTTTCCACCATGCTCATATATCTTCTGACTTTAGTTCTTCATGTATCAAGTAATTCTTACTTCATAAGCTTCAATCTTGGACTTGTGAAATGTTGTTCTACTTGATCCTTGACTTCTCATCGGGATATGAGCATGATGAAATGGTGGTAGTGGAACTTCCGGTTTCCGTGATTTCCTGTAGGTAAACAGTTAGTAATAAATCATCCGGCACTTACAGATTCAGGCATGGAGCAGAGTGCCTCCTTTTCAATATCAACACATCTCGGAGTGAGAGGTCGATAGATGATGAAGGGTTCTCCGTGTGAAATGAAACAAGTGTCTATTGAGAGACACCTGAGTGGCTAGAAGGTTTAGTGCAGTGCGTCACTGGGTCCATGAAGGCTTAATCTTCAATACCGGAGTTACCGTAGTAACAACCAGTAGCATATGTATTGAACCCGGTTTCTTCCCTAAGGTTGAACAAATGGAGGGCTATTTCTTTTCACCATTTTCTTTACTTTTCTTTTTCATTCTTCAACCTCTTCTTTCTCCTTTCATTTCTTTACTCCTTTTTTTCATAATACCTAGGACTTTCTAGTTCTAAACTATTGGTATTGTCCTTGGGTAGATCCCTCCGGCTCTGGCGGATCATAGGACGGTTTCCTAACATTAGTCACCTTATAACTCCATGACTAATCCTATGTATGCCATAAACCAATCATTTGAAAATCTCTCAAAGTGTTTATGATTGTAAAAACATATTTTGTTAACACTTTGAGAGTTTTGTGATTTTCAGAAATACTCCCCCTTAACATGTGCTCATAAGTGTTTAAAGTAAATTAGCACATGTAGAGTCAACACTTTTTGAATTGATTGATTTTCAATGAACATGATCGTTGCGAGACACGTTTACATCACTAGTGGAACTAGCTTGAAATTATTACCCGTCCAGATCCCATTCAAAGAAAATCTCTCGAAATCGGTACATTCTACTCAGACAAGTCCTTTGCGAGACACGTTTACATCACCGAATAAATTGGCTTGAAATTATTACCCGTCCCGGACATGTCTTTTCGACTACAAACTTATGATATCGTCAATTCGATGGTTCAATTCTGAGTCGAGCTCAAACGAGATTTCAACTTGTTATACCCATATTTTAATCACTTCTTTATTCTCCCCCTCAAAAATAGCATAATCATGTTGTTTTTGAAAAACTGTTGATTAAAATATGCTTTTTTGAGGTTTATGGGAAGAATTTCAAGAACTTTTGTATTTAGAAAAAAGATCATGTTTCAAATACTCCCCCTTAACAAGGGAATACTTGTCCTTATGAGCAGAATTTTGAAAAAACTTAGAAAAATTCTGGTTAATTCTACTCATAAGTAAGAAGCTTTCGCTCCTTATATTAGGATTGAGGCACTGAAACGTACCTCAGGGTCCTTTCTTTACAAGTACGGGTTGTGCACTGTTAGGTGTGCACAAGCCATAGACATATTAAACAAACGATGAAATAATGACAAAATTATAGACCAAGGATACCATAGATTACTCTGGACAGCGGAAGGTGAGAATGTTAGGAATTCTTGCTCGTCCACATACGTATCCTTCTAATCTCCTCATCGTGACTCGAAACTTGAGCCATCGATCAATGCGGTCCATGAACTTTACAGCTTGCTTCACATCGTTCTGCCTCCACGTCATATGCCTCAACCACCCCTGCTTCCTCCCATGTTTATGATTATCCAGAATAGTAGCAAGTTTAGACTTGAGTAGCATCAAGGTTTCATCGCTGAATTTGTGGATATCTTGATACCCCATGAACTTTGTAATTCCCCGTCTGACGTACGCGACTCTAAATGGTCGATCACCGAAGGTGTATGGATGCTTTTCTATTATCCCTGGAGGTCTGAAATTTGGCTGGATTAAGTTCAACTTCATCTGATAGCTCTCCACCCCAAGATGGACGTCTTCAACTCTTGTTCGGATCACAATGTTGCGTATGTAGATCAGAACTGAGTTGGTGATGGCGTATTGGAGACGACCAGGAAGGTGCTCGAGTTTCCCTTGAACTTTGAGTAGATACATGTCATCAATATCATTTATGTTCAGGTAGGGATAATCAGCTTCGTTGAACGTGTATTCTTGGTTATCTTGCCTCCTCACAATGATCTTTGTCAGAAAATTGTACCCATACTTTGATTCTATTTCGGCACTTATGATGGAAAAAATCCTACTCTTCTGACAGACATTGGTCTTTGAGGTTTTAGTAAGCTTCCATTTGTAAAACCATTTTCTCATATTCGGCCAGTGGTAGATTCCAAGGACAGCTTCATCGTTATATTCTTCAACCGAGTTGACAAACAATTCGCTGATCTCTTCTTCAAATCCTTCTAGCGCGTACGAGGCCGCCGGGAACTTTGTAAGGGATGTGGCATAGCGTTTTTCTGGATTAGTGTTGCCGTAAATTAGATACTCCAAGTCTTTGTTGAAGAAGTAAGCCTTGGGTATCTTTGGATTGTGGGAGTGTCCAACGAGGGGTAAAGGTTGAGAATAATCGGGAAGTTGAAAATTATCAGTCGGATGAGAAGCTCGTGCATGATCCCAGTCAACATTCTCTGACATTGCCCTTGCAACTTGTTCCAAGTTGTACTCGAACTCCAAGTGTGATGTAGTTGCTGTCTTGAACTCAGAGAACCCCGCTTTGTGAACGTTAATGATGTCAGACAACTGTAAGTATTAAACCTTCATCACTTTCTTAAGTCGCTTTGTAAAGTCCACAATGGAACCTTCAGCAGGTGCAGCATTATCTGGTGCATCAGGGTATGCATCCACCATCTATTCAAACCATGTGTATTTTGCAGCATCTGGGTTGACCCATTCTGGAGCAGGCCTCAGAGGTGCATCAGTTGGTGGTGCAGGAACAGTTGCAGCCTTTGGAGGAGCAGTATCAATTTCAGCTTGTTCCATGGTGATTTCATCACGTGGTTCCTGTTCATCAAAAGCGCCCATCTTTTTAGGTACGAAGTCCTCATTACCAGTCTGCTGAATAGTGGGGGTAGGTTGTGTTGTAGAAGGACCCTCCTTTCTTGTTCGTTTTTCCATTTTCTTAGCTTGATCGTCTTTGTCAGAGTCATCGCGACGACGTTTGTTGGGCTTGTCCTTCTTGCATGTTTCACCCCTCTTTTCAGCCTTCTTGATTGACTTAATCAAGGCTCGACGAAGCTCTTTCTCTTCAGGATCATCACTGACAACTTCGAGCAACTTTTCTTTTAGATCATCAACAGAAGGCTTGGATGGTAATGTCTGAAGTGTTATTGGTGTGGTTTGAAGTCGGTTAGCCACAACCCGATCCAGCTTTCTTTTGACGTATTCTTTCATAAGAGCTGGGATTGTCTTAGACAGATGCTTGCTGATCTCTTGTGGTAGCGTATTGCTGATGTAATGATCTGTTGCTCGCTCAATATCGTAAGTTTTGAATTCCTCGATATCACCCTTTTGTGCTGTCACTTGTTTTTGTAAAGCTGTGAGCTGCTCTTTTAGTTCTTTAAGCTCATTACTGTCAGATTGTTGAACTGTAGGTACTGGTGATGGTGGTGTGGTCTTTGAGGTTTCAGCCACTAGTGATGGTGGTGTGGTTTTAGAGGTTTCAGCCACTGGTGATGGAATGACTGGTGGGGTAGGAATCCTTTCATTACCTTGGTTTTCATCTTGTTGGTCCTCATTATCTTGATCACTTTCATCTTGGGCGTCATCCTTCTCTTCATCATTTTCATCATCTGTTGCTTTCTCATCGTCTCCAACACTTTTATCATTCTCGTCTTTCTCAGTATCACCTTCATCTTCATCCTTTTCATCCTCGTCCTTTTCTTCGTCTGATTCAGATTCTGAGGATGTGTGTACGAATTGATCTGATTCTGACTTATCCTTAGATTCAGTTGGAGATCTACTTGCAGATTGACTGTGTGTGGCTTCAGAATCTTCTTCAGACTGTGACAATTGCTCCTCATCCTTAGGATGTGAAGATGATCCTTCACCTTTCTGTAATCTTTTCAGTTTCTTCTGTTCAGCTTTGAATTTGGCCTTGCTTTCTTCTGTGGCCCTTTTGAGTTGTTCAATTTCTTCTTCTCTGGTCATGGGTGGTTCAAGGGGTTCAAATGATTCATCTATCATTTTGATGGATTTTCCCTTGCCCTTGTCCAACCCTTCATCACCTTTAGCCAGTTCTGTCTTGAACTTTACTAGTGTTTTCCTTCGTTCCTCCCTCAGATCTATATGCTCTTCTTCTTCTTCCTCTTCAGAAGATTCATCTCTAAGTGTTAGTTTCTTCTTTGATTCTCGGGTGATCTTTTTAGTCCTCCAGGAGGCGGTGATGACGGTTTTACCTCTACCTCTACCTCTGCCTCTGGTCGCCCTAGTACCCTTTACTGTAATTCCTACTTTTCCTGCTCTTTTCGCTTCATCATACCATTTATAGGCCTCAGTTGCCTTCACCGGTTCAGACAACAACCTTGGAGGAATTCTTAGACCTTGTTTGGTTGTGTTGGTGGCATGAATCCTTATTCTGGTAAGTATGTGATCCATGCTTACCGTATGAGCTTTCTCGTTTGAGCATCTGTCTATCTCTGGATGTTTTGCCATGAAGTGAGAGATGATCATTTTGGTGAAGCAAAGGAAAGGTACCTTGTAGGCTTTCTTACTGGCAAATTGTTGGGCTTGGTAAATAATATCTTTCCAGATGTATTGAGCAAAATCCACGTGGTAAAGGTTTATAACACCGTGAAAGAACTTGAGGTGTTCAAGTCTAGGATGTTCAAGCCACGTTTCCTTGCCCGTTATGCAGTGGCTAAGGATGGTGAATAAGGTCAACCATGGTTGTGGAATGTGTTTTCTGTCGACCTTAGAGTGAAAGGTGAGTTCTTTGCTTTCTTCGTCATAGCCAATGGTCTTCAAATTTGTGACTATTTGCTCAAAAGTGGGATCTTTGCGAAATGAGCCTTTGGGACCGGACTCTGGTGGAGGAAGATCAAGAATAGTACAAAGAGTGATGACATCAAACTTGATTCTCTTATCATCAATGGTAATTGCCATCGTCTTAGTATCTCTGCTGATAAATAACTTGTGCCAGAACTGGTTTATGTAGACTTCTGGTACACTTGCTGACTTAGTCATGACAGGACTGACGAAATGTCTCTTCAGAATCTCTACCATTATCTGGCACGAATGATGACATGGTAGTACATCGAAATCTACTCTTGAATTGGAGTTGCTAATCTTGCGTTCATCTCCTTCTGGGATCATTTCCTCTCTAGCAATGGATGTATGAGACATGATTATCCTGTACAGCACAAACACAAACAACAACACACAATAGAGAGTGTATATATATGTTAGTGTGAGTGACATATTACATGACCTTAATCTAACTAATATGATGTATCACTCAGAAAGACATAATCATGAAGAACATGCATATAATAAACAGGCAACCATGTTTTGCATACAATCATATTAAAGCAAACCACATTTTTCCTTCTCCTGAACTTTTTAAAAAATTATCTAAGTCTGGAAAAAAAATGGTTACTCGGAAAAAATTGAGTTACTCGGTAAAATTGATCGTTACTCGGAGGATTTTAAGTAAAACTGGAAATATCTGGTCTAACTCGGAGACTACATGTTTCCTTACTCGGAAACTTTCAAACATCCTCCTGACTCGGAGATTTTAGCTTACTCGGAAAAATTGGTGAACTTTGGTTACTCGGAAATAGTTGTATTGCTTACTCGAAAAGTCTGAATATCTTGGGTTACTCGGAGAATATTTTACTTACTCGGAAAATTCTTACAAAATGCTTCAAAGTAGGAGATTTAAGCCCTTTACTCAGAAGATTTTGTAAAATATTCTAAGTAACTAAAATTGTTCCCCTTGCTCGGAGATATTCATGCTTACTCGGTAAAATACACCCTTACTCGGTGACATTCATAATCATCAAATTCACATTTGAGACAGTTAAAAGCAACAAGTAATGATCTAATAGCATCCTAACCAAGTACTTATCAAAACCAAACACCCAGAAATCCTTAAAAAACAACACAGAAATTACCACAGACAATCTTATCACATACAATCTGTCGACTTAGACCATGTGTTTGATTCATGTTACAAAACTTAAATCGCATAATCTAAGGACATAAACGAGGATATCCCACCACACAAGGCACTTAACCATTCTACCACTCATTACCAGCCAATAATTCAAGCCTTAGAACCCTAATTAACTCAAACTGCTCTCTTTGGTGTTATTTAATACAATTAACCAGTTGCAAATCATTCTAAAGCAATGTGTTAAACTATAGTACAGCATGAATTAGACTAAGGATTAACACATAAAAAATACCCAATTCGAATCTTAAAACCCTAATATGCGTATGAACAATTCGAGCCACATGAAAGTTACAAGAATGCAAGTGAATGATTACAACACATAATTGAACATGTATAACACTTACAAATAAGATTTTAGCATAAATCAAAAACTTGTGTTTGAGAGCAGATTTTTGGCGGGTTTTTTTTTGGAATGTGACTGTGAATATGTGAAAAAGAAATTGAGTTTGGGCTTATATTGGTAAAAGTTTGCATTTTTGACACTTTGAGCCCCTTAACTCGTTTTCCAGTTCACATATGGTCTTAAAGTGGTAAACTTATGACTTTTTGACACTAACAGCCCTTGAAGTTTAAAATGGTTAAAAAACTTTAAACCATTTTGATGAAAACTTGAATTATTTGCATTCCTCCCCCTTGAACTAAGACATAATTTTAAAATTTTGACAAATGTTTGATTCAGGAGATCATGGAAATGTGGTTGGATGAAGATTGTGACGATGATGAAGAATTTGATAAAGAATGTGCAAACGTTAAAAAATCCTCCCCCTCAAAATATGTTCGTGATTTGAAATTGATTAGATTTGAAATTACGAGAACATATTTTGATTCGGTTGGTTGTTTGCACACCCAGAGAGATGAAATTTGGTTTTTTTTTTTAATGATAAACTCTTGATGTTCTAAAAAAAAATATTTATAAAAATAGCGTTGATGTTTGACTCTTTTAACTTTGTTTAAGAAAGTTTTCTAAATCTTCTAGAGTCAAACATCGCATACCAATCTGGTGAACTAGTCCCACAAATCTTGCATGAGGCAAGGCTTTGGTGAATAAGTCCGCCAGTTGGTATTCTGTACCCACGAAGTAAAGTTCTATTGTACCCTGTTCCACGTGCTCTTTGATGAAGTGGTAACGAAGAGCAATATGCTTGGACTTTGAATGCTGAACAGTGCTGCACGAGATAGCAATAGCACTCTTGGAGTCGCAATACATCGGAATCTTGTTGAAAACGTATCCGTAATCCATCAGCTGTGACCTCATCCAGATGACTTGAGCACAGCATGCTGACATGGCGACGTATTCTGATTCAGTTGATGACAGTGATGTACAATCCTGCTTCTTTGATTGCCAAGATACAAGCTTGTCACCCAAAAATTGCACTCCCCCAGATGTACTTTTCCGTGTGTCTAAGCATCCTGCATGATCAGCGTCTGAAAAATCAGTTAGTTCAAATCCAGAATCATTCGGATACCAGATCCCCAAGTGAATGGTTCCCTTTATGTATCGAAGGATTCTCTTAACCTCAGAGAGGTGTCTTTCAGTTGGTCTGGACTGATAGCGGGAGCAAAGATATGTGGCAAATACTATGTCTGGTCTACTGGCTGTTAGATACATGAGTGACCCAATCATACTGCTGTATTTGGTAGGGTCAGTTGGTGTCCCATGTAAATCAGCATCTAGTTTAGGGGATGATGCAGACATTGGTGTATTATAGGTGCCACTATTTGTCATGCCATGCTTTTTCAAAATCACTTGAGCAAATTTGGATTGGTTTAAGAAAATACCACGGGGTGATTGATGAACTTGCAGTCCTAAGAAGAACTTCAGTTCACCCATCATGGACATCTCAAAGTTTTATTTCATCAGTTTAGCAAAAGCATTTGAGTATTTCTTATGGGTTGAACCAAAGATGATATCATCCACATAGATTTGAACAATTAAGATGTCCTTCCCGTGTTTTTGTATAAACAATGTTGGATCAACAGAACCTTTTGTGAAATGATTAGCAATTAGGAATGCAGACAGTTTATCGTACCATGCCCTCGGGGCTTGTTTAAGGCCATAGAGGGCTTTCTTGAGCCGGTACACGTGATTCGGACGTTCTGGGTCGACGAATCCGTCTGGTTGTGTGACGTACACCTCTTCACAGAGTTGTCTATTCAGAAACGTCGTCTTCACGTCCATCTGATATACAGTGATATTCTTGTGAGCTGCATAGGCCAGAAACATACGAACGGCTTCAAGTCTCGCCACTGGTGCGAAAGATTCCTCAAATTCGATACCCTCTTCTTGACTGAATCCTTTAGCAACCAGACGAGATTTATTACGAATAACTATTCCATCAGCATCCAACTTGTTCTTCCAGATCCATTTCAGGCCGACAACGTAAACTCCAGTTGGTCTTTCTACCAATTTCCAAACTTCTAGACGCTTGAATTGATCAAGTTCTTCTTGCATGGACTCAATCCAATTGCCGTAAGTGAGAGCTTCTTTAATGTTTTTCGGTTCTGTTTGACAAACGGTGAGTGCATAAATGCATGTTTCACCGTCTGTTTGGAGTCTCTTGCGTGTCATGACCGGATCGTCTGGATTACCAATCATGTTCACTAAAGGGTGATCCTTAGTCCACTTGTGGGTTGAAGGGTAGTGTTGAAAGACGGATCCAAATTACTCGTTGAGAACTCAGTAGAATCTGGAATGGTGGGAGCCGGAGCAAATGGATTGAAAAGTACGTTTCCGTCATAGTCTGCGGGTGTGGGTACTACAGAAGGTGTGAGAGGATCTTCAGTTGCAGTCTCAGTGTTAGAGGCTGATTGATCTACTGATGATGATGGTTCCGTTGGAGGTATGTCTGCAGCAACTGTGGTAGATGTCGTTGCTATTGTATCAGGTACCTGTATATGAACAGGGTTTGCAGCGGAACTGGTGGATACCTCAAGAGCATGACGAATGAACGAATCATCGAACAGTGGAGCAAACAAATCCTCTAAGTCCTTGCGGTTGAGAGATAGTGGTGCAGCTGAATGATCAGGAAAGTTCAGACGGTTAGAATCGGGTCCTAAGCTGTTTTGCTCAGAAGCCATGTCCGTAAGTTCATCAAAATGAGCATGTATTGTCTCCTGAATTTGTCAGGTTCGACGGTTCCAGATTCAAAATCCTTTAGAATTCTCACAGTATTCAACAAAGATGCCAATATCAGCTTTGGCTTTCAACTTTCCAAGGTCATCACGATCATTATTCGGGTAGCAGAGGGCCCCAAATACATGAAAGTAATTTATGTTCGGTTTTCGTTTGTGAACAAGTTCATATGGGGTTTTGTTGTGCCTTTTGGTGATCATACAACGGTTTTGGGTGTAGCACGCGGTTGATACAGCTTCAGCCCATAGGTAATCCGGTAATTGAGCATTAATCAACAACGTCCTTGCAGCTTCGACTAACGTTCTGTTGCGTCTTTCAACCACTCCATTCTGTTCTGGGCTGCGTGGAATGGATGTTTGTTGTTCAATCCCCACTTTCTCAAAATACTTACGAAGAGTGTGGTTCTTAAATTCGGTTCCATTTTCTATCCTTACTTTTTGAACGGTGTTACGGAGCTGAACCTGAATTTTGGTGAGAAAGGTGATAATCATCGAAGGAGCTTGATCTTTGGTGTGAAGAAAGTAGACCCAAGTCCATCGTGAGAAGTCATCGACAATTACCAGTATGTAATGTTTCCCATTGATTGTTTGCACTCGCATCGGGCCACACAAATCCATATGTAGAAGTTGGAGAACATGATCCGTATTGTGCTCGGTTTTAGGAGGAAAACGAGCACGAGTACTCTTCCCTTGTTCACATGCTGGACAAAGGTGATCTTTGGCATACCGGAATCTGGGAAGACCGTCGACTAACTTATGACGTGCAAGATCAGTCATTATTTTGATATTCAAGTGAGACAAACGTTTATGCCATAACCATGCTTTTGTAGATTGTGCCTTAGAGAGTAAGCAGATCGGAGAAGAGGCGATCATATCTGATAAAGAAATAGTGTACAGATTCGTTCCGTGTTTTCCTGTCATAAGATCGTTCCCGTGTAGATCTCGAACAAAGCAGGTTTTCTCCCTAAATGCAACTTCCAAGTCACCATCACAAAATTGTCCAACAGAGAAGAGGTTATGGCCAAGGCCTTCAACGTAGTATACACGACTTATTTCGATGTTCCCGTTGACATAGTCCCCATAGCCCATGATAGCGGCAAAATGGTCATTCCCGAATCTGACAGTGCCTATGAACTTTGCGACAAAGTTTACGAGAAGTTTTAGGTTGCCTGTCATGTGTTGGGAACACCCGCTATCAACAATCCATAGTACGATTTGAATCACCTGCATCACAAGAAGACTATGCAGATGGAGAGACGGTAACAGAGGAACCCATTAGGTTTGTAGCACAGTTATTAAGCTTCTTTGGTAACCAAGTAAAACTAGGTTTATGCTGTAGCCAACGTTGCCAATTCCAACAAGATTCTGCTTTCTTCCTAGTAAAGGCAGTAGGTGTTCGGATTGTTCTAGTAGGACCTATGGTCTTGTCTACGGTAGTCTTAGAAACTACATTCGGCGGTTTTCCTAAAATGGACTTAGCAGCGGTAGTGAGCCTAGAGGAAAAGCCAGTTGTATGTTTCTTCTTACGAGACAAAAGGGTTTTCGCAACACATTTTTGATGATTACCAGACAAAATACTAGTACGACAAAACACACAAGAAGCATCAAAAATAACATCATTCAAAACATTCAGAGTTTTAGCATTTGTTACATCAGAATTAGAATTACACGTTTTAAAGCTTGACTCTACTTTAGACATAACATGCTTTTTATTCAGATTCCTAGTGTAAACTTCTACTTCTTGATCTTTAGGGGAGCTGCTCTTAGGTTTCCAAACACTAGTCTTCTTGGTAGTCTTGGATCTGCTAACCTTAGGAGAGGTGCCTAGTCCTGTAGAAATCGAATCAGTCACATTAGTGGTCTTTGAAGATGCTTTCTTAGGTATCTCATCTACTTGATACATGCCTGGTTTAATCACATTCTTGTTTACAATTTTCCCTTTTTCAAGTGCTTTGATTTTCTCTCTCAACTCAATGATGATGTGTTTTTGTTGTTGAATTTTTGAGTCCAATTCTCGATTTAATCGAACAGTGTCATTTCTGTTGTTGCAAACTTTATCAATGTCCTTTTCATATTCAGAAATTTGAGTTTTTAAAACAGCATTTTCTTTTTCAATCCCAGTTTTTGAAGCATGACTGTTTTTGAAAAGACAAAGAATCTTTTTGGTTTTGAAGTTTTAACTCAAAATCAAGACTCTGAGTTTGACACCATTGCAATTTTTTGTTGAGTTGGAAAATTTCTTTAGAAAAATTGTTTTCCACATCATCATTGACTTTTTGAAGTCTCTCATTTTCGCGTTTTAAATTATCAATCTCAAATCTCAACATCTCAATATCAACAGAATGAGCATCAATAGTCATATCATTACAAGCCACAAAAACAGAATTCATAATCACAGAAATAACATCAGAACATAGAACATTCACTAAAAGTCGATCTGCTTCTTCTTTCAAAACTTTATTTTGACACATTTGTTCTAAGATCTTATTTTCAGTTGCTTCGAAAATGTTCTTCATGGATGCAACTTCCGATTGAAGTTCTTGTTCCCAATGTGTAGCACAAAGTCGCAGGTGTTGAACGTGTAGAAAAAATTCTCTCTTTTCCTTTTCATAAGGAGAAAGAAAAGTAGAGACTTTTATTTCTGAGTTTCATTCAATTGCGTCTTTCAAAAATTTTATGTCTTCCATAAAAGTATTAAAATATCTAAGGACACGACATTGTTTTGGCAATGAGGCCACTAAATCTGGATTTGGTAAATGGCCATTAACTTGTGCTACTTTGGTAACAGGTCCTACCTCAGAAGATGCATTCACTTCATTTAAAGACCATGTTGGTTCTGATTTTTCCTGTTGCGGGACGAAGGTGTCGCTAATATGAGGTATCCGAAAATAGTCATATTGTTTATGAAAATGGACTTGACTCATTTTAGATCGACTTTCATCCTCCTGTTCTATTTCCTCTTCACGATTGTAAACAACAACACGCATGAAAGAATCATCAAACAAATGTTCAGCACTATATAACTTCGGATTTTCCTTGAGTGCTTTATGTAAAAAACTTGGTTTGTCACTGCCAATAGCAAAGCCATATCCTTTGGGAGCTGGTTTTACCATTAATTTTTGAATGGTTGTTATTGATTCACCAGTTTTATACACTACGTTTTGAAATTCTTTAAGTTTGGATTCCAACGCAAGAATTTCCTCAAGATATGAATCAACACGTTTCCTTGAACTTTGTCGGTGTTAAGAAAAATTGTTTTGACAAGTGGACAACTCTGTTTTTGTTTTACTAAGTTCAAAGTGTAAAATGTCAACTTGTTTTTGAAAATCTAATTTTTCTTGTTCCTTTTGTAAAATTAATTTATTTTTGGAACCGGTTAATTCACGTACTTGATGTTCTAAAACTTGTGCTTTCACATAAGATTGTTGGAATGCAGCCTCAAAGCTTTTCTCCTGTTTTTCTTTAGTTTCATAGTCTGAAAGTTGAAGCTTGTAGCACTCAAGATCCTTAGTTAACAATGCAACTTTTTCTTTTAGATTTCTATTTATCGCATTAAACTTATCAATTTGGGATTTTTGTGCATCAAACTGTGTTTGGGTGGTCAAAAGCAAGGTCATGAGTTCTGCATCTGGACCAAGCGAAAGATCATTTTGTTCAAATTGATCAATAGTATCATCATCAAGAGGATCATCAAAGGAAACAACGGAGTTAATTTGATCTTCATCAAATGTAACAACGGTGTTTATTTGGTCATCGACTTGAAAGGATAAGAGTGAATCACTTTGACCAAAATTTTCTTTAGCTGATACAGATGCAGAGGGTGATACAATTTCATGAATAAGACGTTGTGAATTAAGTACCTGAGACAAGCCATCGGTATCATAAACCGGGCCTGTGTCACCCATGTTCATTTTCTGCATATTAGCCATCAACATCACAGCTGCATTGGCTTCTAGATCCTCCATATATGTCATCATCTGAGTAAGCATTAGCCATGAAGCTTTGCTCTTTCTCTGTGAGGGTGCCACTAGCTTCATCTTTAAGAGCAAGAAGAAGAGCTTCCTTATGATATGCACTTCCTCTGGTCCTTGGCTTAGGGCATGCATTGGCTAAGTGACCTTTCCCGCCACAGTTGTAGCATTTGACCATGGAGTTACCAATCCCAGTATTCCCTGTCTCAACAATTTCTACCCTTCTCTGCGTGTTACCAACGTTGTTCCTACTACTGCCAGCTGCATTAAACCTCTGTCCACCTGAATTTCCCATATAGCTACCCGAACCATATCTCCCAGAAGCTTTGTTTTGAATCTCAACTCTACCATCATTAACAACTGCCTGATTACGGGTGTTGGATGAGGAACGAAGCCTGTTGTTAGACTTGTTGGAAAATTTGCTAAAAGCCTTTGCAATCAAAGCAAACCCTTCATTCAACGAGTTGAACGCATCGTCCTCATCATTGTCGACATTTGAGTAAAGCATTGAGTCCGTGTTGTCATATGGGACTAGTTGATTATCCGCTTGTTGTAGGGATGCTTCATATGGGACGAGTTGACTTGAAGAAGTCTGTGGGGGATAAGCAGAGTAATTTGATGGTTGGACAAAACTCTGTGGTGGTTGTGGTGCAAAGTGAGACTGAGCCATCAAAGCAAGTGAGTTTAGAGTTGATGATGGTGTGTAGCCTCCACGAGCTACTCTGTCTTTGTCAACCTCTGATTGGTGGTGCTTCAAATAATCATACAACAACCCATAAGAGGCGTTGTGTAGATTCTTAGCTTGGCGAACAAAAGTTACATACTTCTGCCAATCAGGTCCGAGACAACTTAGGAACTTGGTGTTCACTGCAATCCTGGGTAGTTTGATGTTGTGTCGGTCCAAGTCATTAATGATGTTAGTGAACCGATGGTAGTAAGACTCTAAATATTCCCCTGCTTCAATTGTAAACATGGTGTATTCCAGGTAGAGCTTAGATTTCATATCCTCTTGATTTAACTATGTTCCTTCCATGAGAAGATGTACATGCTCCCACATGTCTTTTGCAGTCTTTTGTGCATCAATACTTCGAAAGATAGGATTTAGAATTCCTTGAAGTATGTAAGACATTGCCAATTCATTAGCTTCCTGCTGATGTACCTATTCTATTGTGAGCTGAGCAACAGGAATAGGAGTTGCAGTTGCTGCTCTTGGAGGAATGGCATTGGGATCGCCAAGAACCGTTGTAGTAGGTACTGGATATGGTCCTTCAATAATTACCTTTTTCAAATACTTACCATGGGGTTTCTTAAGTTCGATAAACCTGAAAAAGCGACTTGACCACTGCACGTAATTACCCGAAGTAAGCATTGGTGGTGTGTCCAAAGATCATGCCTCGTGCCTGGATTGTTGACTGCTAATCGCTTCGCACATTTGATCAAACCAGTGAGGTTGTTTTGGAGGTAGTTGGTAATTCTGCATCAGTTGTTGTTGAAGGAATTGTTGTTGAGGA
The DNA here is from genome assembly GCA_021014915.2 of Artemisia tridentata subsp. tridentata. Classification (NCBI taxonomy): domain Eukaryota; kingdom Viridiplantae; phylum Streptophyta; class Magnoliopsida; order Asterales; family Asteraceae; genus Artemisia; species Artemisia tridentata. The sequence continues at coordinate 167,156,515 of CP139501.1, read as the reverse complement.
ACAATTTGGTGTTGCTGCATGAGGATGTGTGGTTGTTGATACTGTGGTTGAGGATACTGTTGTTGATACGGTTGTTGTTGTCGATACTGTTGTTGTTGATTGTGAAAGTAGTTGAAGTTGGGAGGTTGAGACATCATGTAGTAACTTGTGTATGTCGGATCGATAAGGGTAACGAAGGTTGTTGATGAAGATTAGGTTCGAAGAAATAATCCTTGCTCGGAAATAGCCTTATTCGGAGAAAACCAAAAGAATTCCTAACTCGGAAAAAACCTTGCTCGAAGAAAAATGTTGTAAGTAGAAGATTCCTTGCTCGGAGAATTCTTACTCGGAGGATAAGAATTCACAAGTTATATAACCCCTTAGTAGAAGGATTATACAAGGAGTTCTGATTTCCTAACTCGAAATTTAAACACAGAACTTAGGTTTAATCTTCTAACTCGAAGATTGGTTTGCTAGAAGGTTTGTTGCTCGGGAAATTCTTCTTGCTCAAAGGATGTAAGCTTGCTCGGAAAAATTCTTCTAACTCGAAGAATTGTGTCTCGAAGGATCTGATAGAAAGGTTAACTCCGAACTTGGAGTATTCAAGTAACTCGAAAGCTTACTTGAAGAATGTCTCCTAACTCGGAGATCTTCAAGTAACTCAAAAGGCTTGCTCGGAAAAACTGTTCTCCTAACTCGGAGAATAGACTTCCTAACTCGGAAGCTAATTCGGAAAAATTACCTCCTAACTCGAAGGATTACGAGGAACAGTAACCGAAAACTTAGAAAATTTCTTACAAATCGAATCTTAAACAACCCAATGTACCCCTTGGCGATTGATACCACTTGTTAGGTCTCAAATTAATCACACAAGGTTACTTGTCTAGAGAGAGAATATTAGAGAGAGAAAGAGAGGTAGGTTAAACACAATAGTAATGACAAATGAACTGAACATTAACCAACACCCCTTCCCTTCAATGGGAGGGGTATTTATAGTGTTTCTATGTGTTCTTGAGCGTGGCCCTAATTAACAAAAGATAAAAGCCCACGGCCCATGGGCCTTCTACACAGGCCGTACATTACTAACAAACATAAAGGCCTAAGCAACCTATTACATAATATGATTAATACTTCAATAATCTAAGACGTGTTCCCAACAATTTTTTTTACCGTTTGTTTGTGTACGTTGTGTTAATACAAATATCGTCCTAAAAACGTTATTTATATTTTAAGATCTTTGCTATATTTTGTTAATGACAATTATAAAGTTTATCTTTAGCAAAGCATAAATATAAGTTAAAGTCTTTTACATTTATAGTAATAAGCTTTTAAAACCCATCATATACATGCTACATGATCACTAGGATACATATTACATACATATATACATTTACATTATTTACATTTTAATTCTTAAAATAGAAATATGTTCATGACATCATTGCATACATCATTTGGATATCTTGAAGAATTAGTAAATATCTTCAAGCAAAGAATTGGATTGTGTAAGATCTTGGCAAGATTTGGAAAGATATGTGAAGATTTAACTGTCAGGTCCCGGCGGAACCAAACAGCATAAAGGGCGGACCCATGGATTTGGATCCGCCAAATCCGTGCACTGTTTGATCAGTTTGCCTATAAATAGCAAGCTGATCATTCAAGTCCACTCATCACTCATATAGCATAAATTACATATACATTTTTTTCATACATTACAAACCCATTCATTCATTCATTTCATTCTTAGTGATCTTTCTTTTGTAGCAAATAGATCAAGCATCAAGGTTCAACATACTGTTGCAAACCTGTTAGAATAGTTACTGTGTGATTTAGTTGTAGTTGACACGTCATTGTTATACCAAACATTCAGTAGTGATCTGTTAGTGTTTTAGTCCTCAAAACACATAGAGTGTCGGAGTGGTTGTACCCTTGTAAAGAACTCTGTATCTAGCTTAGTACCGAAAAAAGTGTAAGCGACGTTAGGTTGGTTCTACCTCGAACTAGAACTCGGTATCTAGCTTTGTACCGGAAAAAGAGTAAGCGACGTGTAAAGGTTTTCTCCGCCTAAAAGGGAGCTTGTTTCTTAGTGAAGAAAAACTCTCGAGTTAGAGGCTCGAGGAGTGGAGTAGGGCAAGGAAGCAAGTCCTTGTAGACCGAACCACTATAATCATCCGTGTTGTGGTTTGATTGTTTCTTTCCTTACTTGTTTTACTTATGTTGTTTGATTATTTGCATTAAGTCGAAATCACGTTAAGTATTCAAAGCGAATTAATTTTAAAACGGTAAAAACTATTCAACCCCCCTTCTAGTTTTCCACACGTTGGACTAAAAAAAATAAAAAATTAACTTTTAAACTTAAAAAAGAAATGAAGGTCGCCCTTACTGTGGCAACCAATCGCTTGTGGGTCGCCGGAGAGAGAAAGCTGACGTGGCAGGAAAAATGAGGGGGATTGACCCTCGTTACTGTGTTTAGCCTTATTAGAGCACCCGGCATGGGCTGCTCGTGGCTCCTCATGCAACCTCCACATGGTTAACCATGATACCCCCTATGCTCCTCATGCCTCCTCATCTCTATCCTCATCGTCTGCACGAGGAGGTAAGTTTTGTCCTTTTTTTTCTTTTTTTTTAATTATTTATTTATAATGGTTTGTGTGTGTGAATAAGTGTATATGTGGGGCCCGAATGAGTAAATTGTGGTGTGTTATGGTAAGGGGGTTGTAAGTTGTGGTTTGTTGTGGTGACGTGGCACCCCGTGAGGCCCGAATGATGAGATTGTGCTCCTTCATCACACCTAGTGTTGTACTACTGCTATTCTTATTTATGGCGAACTTTGAAATCAAGTGGGCTCGGCGGCTCGCGTACCGTGTCCTTCACTTCTAGGGTCACTTGTTAAATACTACTGGACCCCTACCTCTTGGTCTTAAAATAATATTCAAAGAAGACAAAATTCATATAAATTCACGTGTAAGAAAATAAATTGCAACTTTTTTGAACGGCGATAATTTGCAATTTATAATCATGGCTCATAATACGTAGGTTGAACCCTAGATTTTAGAGTTTAAATTTTTAACAACGAAGGTCAGAACATAATGTACCTCAAAAACTAGTTTACTTTCGATGTACAAACTTAGTGAGTCTATAATATCATAACTACTGGCAAATAATAGTTCAAGTGACACCTCTACTAAATATGGCATACAAAATAAAGATTGTGAGTTCAAAGCTCATTGAAGAGATGGATGTCTATTGTGGTAAAAAAAAAAAAAAAAAAAATGTCTATTGTGGTAAAAAAAAAAAAAAACATACACGCACAATTTTACTTAAAACGTAAAAGAGTAAATCCAACAACCCTGTATTTACACTCACCAACCTTTGACTTATTTAAGTTCAGATAAAGACTGAGCAGTGAGCATAAATGCTCTTGGCCCATTTCCATTTGTTATGTACTTTCGGTTTAGTTTAAAAAACCAAACATAAGTACATAACTAATCGTAATTTTCTTTCATTACTCGGAGAGCCAGAGAAACGTATATTTCATTGTTTATGGGCTTTACAGTCTTACACCGAATGGAGTATAAATTTTTGGGCTTTTCTTGCTTTACTAATATACCCCTAAGAAAACCCAATTCATTAATAAAGATATATGGGCCTTTTGAGCCTTTTTTGTAGAACGTGTAATAATGCTTTTGTACAAATCCAAATATTCACAATTTCACACGAAGGTGAGGTCGAACAACTTCGAAACAACTAGTCAAGTCACTGTTTATGACGATTGTGTTAACAGGGATAAATGTAGTGAATAATGACTACTATCCTTTTGATATTAGAAAAGTAAAAACACATACAAAGACCTTTCTTCTTGATCAACAAAACCTAAGAGGCTACATATTTCGAGACTAATAAAGCATCACTAAGAAAAACTAATTTCTTTCCTATCCTTCAAAATGGAGAAGTCAGATATGTTATTTTGACAGCTTTTAACTATGACTAATGGCTACTAATGCATTAAGGATTTGGGAACGAGAGAATTAGAAGCGGCGGTTGACAGAACAGCCAATTATCTATCTACTAGTCACTCATTATTTTAATGAAGTAAATGAAAAAAAGGTGTCCTATATCGTAACGTCATGCCACTTCAATGACGCCGACATGTGGCTAGAGTCATCACCTCAAGTAGTGGGCATGCGAATGAGTGAACTCTGTCTTTCTAAAGTTGCAACCCACTATGATCAAGTCTAACCTTGCCAATTAATCTTGAAGATTGGTACTCGTCGCTAGTTTTTGTCTTAGATTTATTTATTTATTTATTTATTTATTTATTATTTTTTTTTTCTATCATGAAATCAACTATATCACCATCAACTCATCAAAATTTTCAATAACATGATGAAAAATACTATTTAGAAAAGGTCCATGTATATTGTTTACGTCCTTTAACTTATAAGACCATCTCCAATGGTTGGTTTTTGTTGGTTCAAACCAACCCAAAAACCACCCCAACCATTGGAGCATTGGTTTGTACAAGCATTGGTTTGAAAAATCAAACCACCAAAAACCACCCCAATTGGGCCCCACCATCACATTTATATATTTTCTGTAATTGAAAATTGATGTTTAAGTGATGATGTGGAAATGTAAAGATGGTTTGAGAAGGTGTATTGTTGGAGTAAAAAATGTGGTTTTTAAGAAAGCTGATGTGGCAGTGATGTGGCTGGTTTGAACCAGAAACTGTTAGAGATGGTCTAACATGTGTAACACGTGTCTCATATCATGATTAGCGTGATACCATAAACCATCTATAACCAGCAAAGCTTGTCTCTCGCCTCTTCCTCAAAATTAACATGTTGATAACGTAATGTCTCGCTTAAAAAATATAATGAGAAATACGACTATTTGTTTTCAAAATCTTTACCTGATGAACCGACTAACTTATCTGTATTACTAGCTAAAAAACCCGTAAAACTTGCATGTATTTCAAAAAAATAGTAATGTCTACAAATGTTGATAAGTTACAAAAGAAACTTATTAACATAATAAATAAACATTTCAACCAACTGGGCTAGCTCAGTTGGCCATCAATGGTGACTTTGAGGAGGTTGTTACCACAGGCGAGAGGTCTTAGGTTCGAGTCTCTCCTTGGGGGTTTTCTTTCAATGTGGAATCTGTGGGGTTCTGCCCCATAGATGCGTCGATTCGAGGCTGGCAGGGACTACCTTCTGGGTATGTATTGTGGAATCGAATCACTAATTATTATTCGAGGTTGGCAGGGACTAACTTCTGGGTAAGTACTGTAGAATCGAATAACTAACTTAGTATTTCACTAACTCGCCGTTCAAAAAAAAAAAAAAAAAAAAAAAAAAAAAAAACATTTCGGATAAAAATAATAAATTGTTTGCAAATCACGATTAACAAATAATGTAACAAAATGTGAAGAAAACATAAAGTAAAAGTCATAATTGATATTTAGGCCTTTCGGACACCATTGAAGACATAAAAAGACCACAATTTTACTTGCACCTCTTTCTACCTTAACATGATACTATAATGATCAACAATATAATTATCGATTCCCTGCATGCACTCCAATAGACGTTGAAAACTTGAAATGCATCATCGATTCCCTGCACAAAATTAAAGACCCATTCGACAAAGCTTCTTGATTGATTACTTGGTACATTTTGTGAATGATTGATTAAACAAAATGTGGGTTAACAAAAAACAAAATAACCAATATATATATATATATATATATATATATATATATATATATATATATATATATATATATATATATATATAGGGGTTGAGATCAAATAAAAAGATGATTTTTGGTAAAAAGGATAAGAAGAATTTTGAACCATTGATTTAAAATTAATGGATGAGATTAACTATAATCCTAACTAACTATTAAGGGTATACTAGTAATTTCACATTCAACTTTAATCCTAACTAACCTATACAATAAATATTCTGATTAACCTGTATCATAAAGCCCGCTTCTTCCATCTTCGCCTCACACACAGTCAACATAATCACAATCCATTCCCCAATATTCATTCAACACAATTGGAATCTTCAACCGTTTCCACAATCTTCGATCATATCAAGTTTTTGTTTTCAGGATCTTAACAATTTCATTGATATCTCAACACTTTATCCACAGAATCACAATTAATCGCATTTATATGTAACTTGATCAATATTATTGATTAATCATGACTGCAAAGCACAATATTTAATTTTTTTGTTGATTTGGATGATTTCGCTTGGAATGTTGTACATCATATTAAGCTTCTTTTTTGTAATTATGTATTTTTATTGGAATTGTTTGCACAAACTAGTGTATATTATACATAAATTAATGTTATTTTGTGTAATTAGACATATATAATTTTATTAGTAGTGTAATATGATATAAAAATTTGTGTTATTAGTCTAATTTTATGAAAATTGGTCTTTGTAGTAGAATTCGATGCACACATTAATGTTTTGGCTACATAAATTAGTGTTATTACTGTATTCGATGCACATTTATATGTAGTAAAATTTGATGCACAATTTAGTGTTATATTGTAGTTTGATATATAAATTTGTTTTTTTTTATTCTAATTTGATGAAAATTTATGTTTGCAGTGGAATTCGATGCACAAATTAGTGTTAGTAGTGTTTCCTTGATTGTGATTTGGAACCATTAAATTTGGTTATTAGTTAGTGTGAGCTGAATTACATGCATACTTGATATTGTATGCAGAAACTCTAGAGTCTAGACTTGTATACATATAGATAAATACATCCTTGCATCAAAGATTTTGTATACTTTTTTTATTCACTCAGTGACCATTAATATTTTTTACGGCATTAGGTAGATACTTCCATACTACTGTCTAGAAATATTATGCAACAAAATTGCTTGTATAGTACTATTGTTAATAGATAGATACATATATGCAAAAGAGTTGAAATTTATTTGAATTCTTGTAGGTATCCTCACATTATTAGTGTTTTTGTGACACAAAATTATGTTATTAGTGATTTTCTAGAAATTTATATTTATAGTAAACTTTGATGCACAAATTAATATTATACATTATTTTGTACATAAATCTGCATTATTAGTGTGATCTGGTCGAAAATTGATCTGTGTGAAATTTGATGCACAAATAACTCGCATTGGTGTAGCATAAATTTGTGTTGTTAGTGTCATTTGATGAAAGTTTGTATTTGTAATAGAATTTGATGCTCTAACTAGTGTTATATTTTATTTTATACTTGTATTTGTGTTATTAATGTTATTGTCATCTGATTATGTTTTTTTTTGGTTCATAGTTGTCGCGTCTGCAACTGCAACTATAGATGTTGATCACCTACAATTGGTTAAAACAATAGGTGTTGTTCAGTACAATGGATCTTAATTCATCAAGTGCTTGTCTTGCTTATGTTGTATACTCTCTAGAACAACCGCCACTTTACCCGATTGGGAGCTTATCAAGTGATGGTGTATCCATCATCCTGAAATCGGTTCTTGAAAAAGCTACTCAGCTATTAAGTGGTGCCAACTCTAGTTTGAAGAATCCGACACATTGGCAAGCTTCATTTGATTCATTTTTTGGGGTCGTGAAAAAGTATTGCTTAAGTAAGTATAATAGTCTGGTGATGTAGGTTCTGAAAACAAAGGGCCTGAGAAACCGTTAGAAAAAGAGCCAATGCTTGCAGCTAGAATCATGATCGATGATGGAATCTATGTACTTTTCGATGTAGACGATACTAAATGTATTCTGCAAACAACTCAACCACAAGATGGAGGTTCTCAGGCTAGGCAAAAGCGACAGATTCTGTTGGAAGGTCTAACAGCAGCTCTTCAGCTAGTGTCCCAGACCCGCCTGGTCTAAGTTCAAACACGTCTTCCGGGATGGCTCCTAAAGATGCTATTGTATTCTTATGGGTAGTATCTCTTTGGAAAGGTGGGAAACTTGTGTCTAGATACCTTCAACTTCTTACCCCAAGTAGTAAGCTTGCGTGAATAGTATGAATGACCATTTTTCGTCACTTAAGATTTTTATTTGGGGGACTTCCTTTTGTACATGAAGCATTCTGAGACAATTATTGCTTTAGCAAAGATAGTGAAAACATGTATTAGTGCCATGGATCTTAATTCACTAAGTGCTTGTCTTGGTGTTGTTGTCATTCTTGATTTTTTTTAATGCTTTAGCAAAGATAGTGACAACCTGTATTAGTGCCATGGATCTTAATTCATTAAATGCTTGTCTTGCTGTTGTTATCATTTTTGATTTTATTTTTTTGATGTTCATCTGAAAGCTATCTTTCATAGTTCGCCCAAATTTCATGCACAAAACAGCTTTATTAGTAAAACAAAACACTTTAACCAACATCCTATGAAAATTGATGCACATTTCCTACATGACTATCGACTCTGCCCAACAACTGTTAAAGTATGAACTGGTTTGTACTGAAATAGGAAATAGCATAGCTGATTTTTAATGTCTAACAACAATTTTAAACTAATGTAAAGCAATTTTCTCTCGCTAGTGTTGCCAAACAACCTGAATGCGATAAACAATTGATTGAACTTCGAATCATGAGGAAAAAAATATTGTCTTCTTGCCATTTGAACCAATTAATAGCCACCACGCGATAAGTCAAACACCATTGGAGTAACGAGTTGATCTTATCTTCCTGACAGACCTTATAGATGTTATTTGTTACAACTGCTTACTTGGGCATCAAACTGTAATTAAAAAGGATACATAAATGTGGCATCTTCAACAACAAAGTTTTCCCATTACGACAGCATATGACACTTTAACAATCACATAACAAATCAAACCTTCAAGGTCCAACTTTTAGTCCCTAATCTTCTTCGCCAATAATATAACAAAGAAAAACCCAAACATAATTCAAAGATATTACAAGCATCTTTTACTCCTTTGTGGTCCTGCTCCATGAGTGTTCACGAGCCCCATCCTGGTCCACAATCTTGATGATAAAATTTTGAGGAGCCACAACAAGCATGAACCGGATTTCGTCAATGCATTGATCAACAAGTTTGATGGCTTCATCAACCGTCATGTCAGGGTGGTAGTGACGATCCATCATAGGAGCCAAAAGCTGCCTTGTCGACCTTGTGAAGAGTTGCAATGTAGTCGATGAAGTATAGGGATGGGCCCGTTTCTTTCTCGTAACCGGCTAGCACAATGTTGACCTGATAAGGATTTTGCAAAAAAATATAATAGTTTGAATGGGTCAGTACCTGATTCATCAGGGGTGTTTGGATTAGCGTTATGACTCTCAGGTTGTGACATATAATCAGTTTCATACCAGCTACAACATAAATGATTATCAAGGGGGAAACCATTTAGCCTAATTTGAGATACTTTATTTTGTCTCTTTTTCACAAATGTCCTTTTTGGTCATTACATCTTTTGAGTTTCTTACATAATAAGAACTTTCCATACAATATCATCTAATCATCACATCTCCATATTTTAAACAGTCCGTTTAAGGACGAAACTGAAGCAACACTAGTTTAAGGATGAAAAGCAGCAAGAATGGTACATGTAGTTCCATAAACATTCATGGGCTCATGGTTAATTGAAGAAGAAAAATTGCTGGTATCTTTTTGTTATAGCTAAAAGCAAGATACGAGACATGTCTAGATTTAACCTGATGCGTGGTTTTGCAACCTTACAACAGGTTTTACCTCTCGAGGGATCTCAAGAGGCTTACAACCCCACCAGGCAGTGTACTTGACCGATGTAGTATAGTGTAGTGGTAAGTACGGGGGATTGATCGTTCTCCACAGGGAATAGTGTTCGTTAGGTATGAAAAATTACTCTAATAGGTCTAAGGGTGAGAGAAGATTCTTTTTGTGTTTTTATATTTTTTATGAAAGCAAGTAAAATCTCGGGTTTGAAAGAGTGGGCGGAATTAGTTGCTAGTCAACTAACCCAAATTACTACGAATGCAAATAAAATAAAATAACTGAAAATGAAAATGTTGGTGAAAACTTATGTGGAGGGAAATGTGTTTACTTAGATTTCCTTACTCCCTAACTATCTTTTACCGGTTGATTAGTGTGTATTAGTTGCGTGGATGACGGGTGTATTCCTTAATACCATTCGTGGGGTGGCGTACGTACTTCCCCAACTCTACAAGCTCCTACTTCACTCCTATGTCGAGCCGGCTAGGAAGCTCCTAACATGGGATCACTAGAATTCGCTTGTGCATTAAATACAACCATAAAAACCTTTAGTACGCATTGGTTCATGTTTCTTAAGACGTTCAAGCAAGTTACCGATTAGGAAGTTAGCCAGTTTTCTTAAGCCTAACATAGATAAACAATCATCCAATACAACTAACAACACACTAATGACCAATAATCAATAGCTAGGTTTCATTAGATCTAAGCAAACACAAGATAAATCTAGCCTAACATGTTAAACAAAAGACAAGAACAAGATAGAATCAAACAACACATAGACATATTGAATGATTAATTGATAACTTATCTTCAATGTAACATGGAAGATCTCAAGGCAAAAAGCCTTGAAAGAGCTGCCAAATTCGTCCTAGGGTTTTCACACACAAAGTTCCCCAATAAGTTCCACACTAATGACAAAGAATTGCAAAACTATATATAGATTTTTAGATCTGACGGCGTCACGTTATGGAGTGTGACGCCGTCACCTCGCCGCTTTTAGGGTTCCCGGATGACCTTCTTGACGCCGTCCCTCTTTAGCTCTCCAAAATCCGTTCTGGCCTATCAAGGCTTGACGCCCTCAGACTATGAACGTGACGCCGTCCCTCTTTAAATTATAACGTGACGACCTTGATCAAATTAAAGGGTGACGCCGTCAGAATTCCCATGCAATTTTCACTGGCTTATCATGAGTAAATTTCACATCCACCACTTTTGCCAAGCCATGACGCCGTCCAGGCATAATCCTGACGCCGTCAAAGGTAACTTTTAGCATGATTTTGAGACTTTGTCGTTTTCTTCACTTTTATGCTCCAAAAACGTCCAAAATGCTCCTTTTCCAGATTTCTTCTCAAAAGTACCTAAAATGACAAAAGGAACTATTTAGGGCAATATTTGATCAAATAAATACGATTTAGGGCTTAAATGACCCCTTAAAAGCGGTACACTTTTCGCTTCATCAAATACCCTTACACTTGAGATTTGCTTGTCCTCAAGCAAATGTGCTTTTATTCAAATCAAAATACAAGTTAGGGGTCATTTAATGCTAACATAAAAGTAATTACAACAAATATTCGTTCCACTTTAATCATAATAAGCACGGAGATTATAAACTAGCACCTCACAAGTAGTGTTTAGATACTCACATCTCTCAAGTGTCATCAAAATAAATCTCATAAATGAAAACGGATAATATCTATCACTACCTGTCATAGCAAATAGATTACCATAGGCTTGGGAAAGGATCGAAAACCTCCTCCACTAGGCGTAAGCACCTAAGATAAACTATCAAAGAGGGCTTTTAAATGGGTTATAACGTTAGGTGTAGGGAAAAGGAAAACACGGTTTTGTTGGATAAAGGATATTTTACTGGTGGCGAGTTAAAGATCTTGATCAATTACATGTACTATACAATGTTGCTAAGCCAAGACTCGACTCAATCTTAAGCTAAAAACAAAATAACAAAAACATAAAACAAACATAAAATGAAACGGGATGGTAGTCCGTATGTTTTTTCTACTTTTCTTTTTCTCTTTTTTTTTTCTTGATTTTTTTTTTTTTTTTTTTTTTTTTTTTTGCATACACTTTTGCCCTACCATCCAAAATAATACATCATAGGGGCATTGCATTCCCCTTACACTTGAACTTTTACATAACTTTACAATTAACTAATCTAATGACTCGAATTAAGATAATTAAAACACTTGGAGTACTTTTAAAATATTTAGCACATATGGGGGTAATAAATGATGTTCTTCCCCATTACTCCATTACACTAGTACTTTACCCATGAGTCCCAATCGTCCCAAAACAATATGTACAAGGATATGACTCGACTTAGCAACCATGTAATCAACTAGATAATTAACTTGGGTTTAAACAAATGTTGTAACAATAATGCACTAAAAATGAGTGCATACAAGGTAGGCTAAGGCGATTTGGGTGTACATTTAAGTGGGGTGTAAACAAATTCTTCCTTTAAGTAAAATGCTTAAAGGTCGAAACGAAAAGATAGGCTCTGAGGGGTGTACTAGGGGTATCGTGTACTAAAAATGAGTACAACGCAAAGGGTGTGGGAGAATTACCTGACCAATGTAGCCAACGTAATTATAACAAAAACACAGGTGTAAAACAATGGGTTAATCCTAATGCCTCTTATCACGTAGTAAATCTAACTACACAGTGTAGTCTCACTTGTGGCCTTGGAATGGTCCTAACGCAAGTTCTAGAATCTAAGTGCTACCGGTACACACATCATAGCAAAATGCTTTTCCTACCAATTCTAGGGGCGAACCTCACATATTTGGGGGTGGAAAATTTTTTTAGTGGTACGGTTTTTGTACTAGTTATATAACTCCTATCCGTGAGACGCTCATTAAGACCAAAGTTTCACTCCTATATGTTGTAAAAAAATTTAAATTTGGCACTAAAATTACCCTAACAGGTATTTCTCTCAGTTTTATTACACATCTATTATTAAACAAACAAAAATCAAGCATAAGAGCATTCTCTAAAATCGTACTTTTACCCCCCCCCCCCCTTACACTTAAGATGAACATTGTCCCCAATGTTCAAATAACAAGATGTAAAAGTAAATAAGGTAAAAGAATGAAATCAAATACTCCCCTGATTCGTTCGGTGGATAATGAAATAACACGGTTAGATCTTCTTCCAAAGTAATGTTGAAGCTCCATGACTAATGCATCGCCATAAGCTTGATTCCACAACATTTTCTTGTCCAAAATAACCTGTTAAACCTGAGAAAACAAACACGAAAACCTGCATAACATCGGCGGGATAAACTCTATATATAAGGATATAATGCTTGTGGAATGATAATTTTGCAGATTCCTGGAGATTATAAGTTATAGATTTAATAAAAACTTTTTAAGAAAACAAAACTTTCAAAAAATTCCAGAAAATTAAACCTGACGCCGTCAGGTTGTAAAGCCTGACGCCGTCAGATATGATCTGACAGAATTCTCATGTTACGTTTCCGGAAAAATTTTGGAAAAACCTATACCTTACTTCCTGGAAATCCTGCAAAACATCATTATGACTCGATACAAGCATTTGACTCAAACAAACACTAATATGTATGTTAATTTATTATTATTACGATTCGTGTTCATTTGTGTTCTAATAAACCGATTTAGATTTCCCTTACACTTAACTTTTGCAAAATACTTTTATATGTAGTTAAGACGAAGTTAAAAACAAAATAAAGCATTTTCACAACTTAGTTTTGAACATGAATCAATAATAATAAAATTTAAACATGCATACGGAAACAAATAAAAACAAACAAACAAACAAATAAACACACAAAGCAAATAAAGCTTGGGTTGCCTCCCAAGAAGCGCTTTTCTTTATTAACGAGTCTTGTAGCTAGACTCAAAGTCACGTACATTACGTGACTTCTTCATCAAAAGTTATGTCTTCCTCATTGATCATTTCATTACCATTCTCTTGATAATGCTTGACTCGTTGAATATTCACAGTGAATTCTCTATCTTCGTCGTTAATCAACACAACGGCTCCGGTTTTAGAGGAGCTCCTTACGGTAAAAGGTCCATACCATCTAGATTTAAGTTTTCCAGGAAATAGTCTTAAGCGAGAATTATATAATAAGACCTTGTCTCCTTCTGAAAACTCCTTTGGTCTCTTAATCCGTTGGTCATGCCATCTTTTTGCCCTTTCTTTGTATGTAATGGAAGATTCATAAGCCTCTAATCTCAATTCATCGAGCTCTTGGAGCTGTAAGAATCTATTTGTTCCCGCAACCGTATAGTCCAAATTACAAGCCTTAAGTGCCCAATATGCCTTGTGTTCCAGTTCTACTGGAAGGTGGCATGCCTTGCCATATACCATACGGAACGGGGTTGTCCCGATTGGTGTCTTATAAGCGGTTCGAAATGCCTACAAAGCTTCATCGAGCTTAAAAGACCAATCTTTTCTGTTTTGATTAACCGTTTTCTCTAGTATTCTCTTTATGGCTCTATTAGTGTTTTCGACTTGACCATTGGTTTGAGGATGGTAAGCGGTGGAGAATCGGTGAGAGACTCCATATCTTTTCATAACTTTCTCCATTTGCGAATTACAAAAATGGGTTCCCCTGTCGCTAATGAGAGCCTTCAGAATTCCGAACCTAGCGAACAATTTTTTTAAGAAATGAATGACTACCCTAGCGTCGTTAGTCCTAAGGGCTTGCGCTTCCACCCACTTTGAAACATAGTCAATTGCCACTAAGATGTATTCATTCCCTCCTGAAGATGGGAAGGGTCCCATGAAATCAATTCCCCAAACATCGAAAACCTCGCAAACTTGTATATAGTTCTGTGGGGCTTCATCCCTCCTAGAGATATTCCCAGCTCTCTGACATGCGTCACAAGTCTGTATCATTCCCTTCACATCACGAAATATTGTAGGCCAATAGAATCCCGCGTCGAAGACCTTTCGTGCAGTAGTGTTCATTCCGTGATGTCCTCCAGATGGACCTGCATGACACTCCTTCATAATTCTGACAGCCTCCTTTTCCGAAACACAACGCCTGATTACCTGGTCCGGACATCTTCGGAATAAGAAAGGTTCATCCCAAAAGTAATACTTTAATTGATTGAAGAACCTCCTTTTTTCATGCCTGCTCATATGCTCAGGAATGACTCGACTTGCCAGGTAGTTAGCATAATCCGCATACCATGGTTCAGAATCATTTATTGACATGAGCTGCTCTTCCGGAAATGACTCCCGAATCTCACTCTTATCAGATTCAGCGAGGCTGGGGTTTTCGAGACGAGAGAGATGATCAGCTGCAAGATTCTCGGCTCCTTTCTTATCACGAATCTCAACATCGAATTCTTGCAATAGTAAGATCCAACGAAGTAACCGTGGTTTAGCATCCAGTTTATTAAAAAGATATCGAATAGCTGAATGGTCCGTAAAAAAAACCGTTTTGGAAAGGACAAGATATTGGCGAAACTTATCAAAAGCAAATACCACGGCTAGTAACTCCTTTTCAGTGGTGGTGTAGTTTTCTTGAGCAGGATTCATGGTTTTGCTAGCGTAGTATATTGGCTGAAAGTGTTTGTTAAGCCTTTGGCCTAATACTGCTCCAACAGCATAATCACTAGCATCGCACATGATTTCAAAGGGTAACTCCCAGTTAGGGGTAACCATAATTGGAGCTTGGGTAAGTTCCTGCTTCAATCGATTGAATGCGTCCTTGCACTCTTAAGAGAAGTCGAACGGGGCATCCTTCATGAGCAACTGAGTCATTGGTTTAGCTACCTTTGAGAAATCTTTAATGAATCTCCTATAGAAGCCAGCATGACCCAAAAAGCTACGGATTGCCTTGACAGTTGTTGGATAGGGAAGTTTGGATATAGCTTCAATTTTTGCCCGGTCTACTTCAATTCCACTTCCTGAAATTTTGTGCCCTAGCACAATCCCTTCTTTTACCATAAAGTGGCATTTTTCCCAGTTTAGTACCAAATTAGTCTCCTCACAACGTTTGAGCATTCTCTCAAGGTTGGCAAGACAGCGATCAAAAGAGTTTCCAAAGACCGAAAAATCATCCATGAAGACCTCCATGCTATCTTCCATTAACTCATGGAAGATTGCCGTCATGCAGCGCTGGAAAGTGGCGGGGGCGTTACATAGTCCAAAGGGCATTCGCTTGTAGGCGAAGGTGCCATAAGGGCATGTAAACGTAGTCTTTTCTTGGTCCTCAGGAGCGATAGGGATCTGGAAATATCCTGAGAACCCATCTAGGAAGCAGTAGTACTCATGCCCTGCTAACCTTTCCAGCATTTGGTCGATAAATGGAAAAGGGAAATGATCTTTTCGGGTTGCATCATTCAACTTCCTATAATCGATGCACACACGCCACCCAGTTACTGTTCGTTGAGGCACTAACTCATCCTTATCGTTCTTTACTACTGTCATTCCTCCCTTTTTTGGTACAACCTGTACAGGACTTACCCATGGACTGTCGGAAATTGGGTAAATTAGCCCTGCATCTAGGAGCTTAATGACTTCCTTTTTCACGACTTCCTTAATGTTGGGGTTTAATCGCCTTTGAGGCTGCACGGTGGGTTTATAATCCTCCTCCATGAGGATTTTATGCGTGCAGAAGGTAGAGTCAATCCCCTTGATGTCGGCTACACTCCATGCTATAACCCCTTTATATTTCTTTAAAACTCCTAAGAGTTTATCTTTTTGTTCACTTTTCAAGGAAGAGCTTATGATTACCGGAAGTTGATCTTCCCCTTGGAGGAAAGCATATTCAAGGTTGGTTGGGAGTTCCTTGAGTTCTACCGCAGGTGGCTCGATGATGGAGGGTTTAAGTTTGTTCTCGGGTTTACGAAGCTCAAGCTGTTCGGTTTCTTGTCTGGGATAAAAAGAGACTGCGTTTACATCCATAGTCTTTTCCTCCTCAAAGATGGGTAAGAAAGCTTCATCTCGCAACCAACCAGCTTCCATCTGTTCATCTATACAATTGTCAATCTCGTCGGATAGTTCATCGATTTCTTTGATGAAATACAGTTGATTATCTGCTTCGAGAGAAAGATTCATTGTGTCCTTGATGTCGAAGGTTAAGCTATCGGCCCCCACTCGTAAGGTTAGTTTGCCGTCATGAACATCAATAATAGCACGAGCGGTTGCAAGGAATGGCCTCCCTAGAATAATGGGCACTAAGTCATCTTCTTCCATCTCTAAGATGACGAAGTCAACTGGAAATTTGAACTTCCCTACCTTAACCAACACATTCTCACATATTCCTAAGGGGTATTTGACTGATCTATCGGCTAGTTGGATGTTCATACGGGTTGGTTTCAACCCAGAATACCCTAATTTAAGGAACATGGAATGTGGCATAAGATTGATACTTGCTCCTAAGTCGGCTAAAGCATTCTTGACTGAAAGAGATCCTATTGAGCAGGGTAGGGTGAAACTACCTGGATCGTCCACCTTCTTTGGCAGCCCTCGTTGAGTCACCACAGAACATTCTTCTCCTAAGGTTACAAGACCCTCGAGCCCTTTTCTGTTGGTTAGCAACTTCTTGAAGTATGTACTATATTTGGGCATATGGTAGCATGCATCAAGAAGGGGTATGGTGACGACTGAATTTTTCAAATATGACAGGAATCTTTTATTATCATTTTCGACCTTTTGATTCTTGAGACGGGACGGGTATGGGACTTTAATGGGCTGTTTGGTTGGAGTAGGTTGAGAGGGAGTTACCGGAGAGGTTTGTTCGGGATTCTCATCGTTCACATTATCTTCCTCCTCATGAGGGGTGTTGGGTTCCATGACGTTAGATTGTTGAGCTGGGTAAGGTGGATCCTTAGTAGTTGTTCCAGCACGAGTGGTGATGGCGAGTAAGGGATCTCTTTGAGGTTCACCAAGGCCGTCGAGAGTGGCGTTGAGTTCAGCGAATATGGCCCTTATGTCATTTTGTTGGCTATTGATAAGGTTGTCGAGACCATTTAGTTGCAAATTCTTTTCAAGCGTGAAATGCCCAAGATCATCCTCAAAAGTGCTCCTAACCTTATAGTCAGGATATTCTCCTCCTCCCTCTTCTCTCACAAGATTTCCCCAAGGGGTGAAATCATTGTTTTGGTAGAAAGTTAAGAGCGAAGGATCATCGAAGATGTCGTGGCTTGACAAGCATGCTTGTTCGGTGGTGGTATTATCCCCGCATTCCTCCACTTCATGCGGGCCACCACATTGGTCGCAGATCAAGTATGGGTTTGACAACCGTTTAGTTGGTTGTGACTTGTCTAAATAAGAGACTTGATCATTCATTCTACTCAACCGGCTAGCAAAAGGGGGCTCTTTCATGATTTTGGAAATGCTCATGATCGAATCGGGTTCATCCCAGGTATAGTCTTGATCATTTGCGTATTCCTCAATTCTATTCCATCCTTCCTCAGCGCTTAGGTTGGCTATTTTTCCTTTTACCGAATTATTAATGCCAAATTGATCGCTTTTAGGGACACTATCATAAAAAATTTGGACAAGAAGCCAGAGTTCAATGCCATGATGAGGGACTTGTCTAATCAGATCTTTGAATCTGATCCAGGATTCGTGAATGAGTTCAGCTGGTCCAACATGGAAGCGGAAGATTTCGTCTCTTAACGTTGAAGTTCTTCCTATTGGAAAGAATTTCTCATAGAATTTTGAGACAAGCTGTTCCCATGTGAAAATGGATTCGGAGGGAAGTTGGTTATACCAGTCTCTGGCTTTTTCATAAAGGGTGAAGGGAAAGAATCGCAGCCGGGAGGTACCTCTAGTGGCTCCGTCCGTATGGAGGGTATCCACTATTTTCAGGAAGTCCTTAATGTGTTGGATTGGATCTTCAGTTTTCAATCCGTGAAACTTGCATACACTTTGGACCAGCCAAATATCGGTTGCACGCAAGACCCCATCCGTGCGTTCATTTGGAAAAACGATAGCATTGGAAAAACTACGTGGGGTGGGAGAAGAGTAGTCCTTGAGGCATTTAGGAATTGGGTTTTCGGGAACCTCCATATCGTGATTGGGTTGAGGGCTAGGAGGTGTAGAGTGATGATTGGATTCTTCCTCGGAGAGGGCATCATCAAAGTTGATGGCAAAGCCAGATGGTTCAGGTGTTGCAAAGAGCCGCCTTAATCTTCGCATTTCCCTATCAGGTTCTGCGTAGGGTGAAATAAGGTCGCTTAGTGAACTACGACTCCTGGTGACCCTGAGATTGGAGAAATCTTCGTTTACCATGATGGCCAAGGAAGATTTGTGATGAGGCGAAAAGTGTACCGCTTTTAAGGGGTCATTTAAGCCCGAAATCGTATTTATTTGATCAAATATTGCCCTAAATCGTTCCTTTTGTCATTTTAGGTACTTTTGAGGAGAAATCTGGAAAAGGAGGCATTTTGGACGTTTTTGGAGCATTAAAGTGAAGAAAACGGCAAAGTCTCAAGAATCGGCTGAAAGTTACTCTTGACGGCGTCACAATTAACATGGGACGGCGTCATGCCTTGGCAAGAAAAGTTGGATGTGAAATTTACTCATGACGGGCCAGTGAGTTAGCATGAGAATTCTGACGGCGTCACGCTTTAACTAAATCAAGGGCGTCACGGCTTAAATCATAAGGGGACGGCGTCACGTTCATGATCCGACGGCGTCAAGCCTTGATAGGCCAGAATGGATTTTTGAAGAGCTAAAGAGGGACGGCGTCAAGAAGGTCACCCGGGAACCCTAAAAGCGGCGAGGTGACGGCGTCACAATGCATAAGGTGACGCCGTCAGATCCAAAAATCTATATATAGTTTTTCTAATTTTTTGTCATTAAGAGAGAGCTTAGTGTGTGGAATTTTGGGATAAAACCCTAAGACGATTTTAGCTACTTTTTCAGGGCTTTTTGCCTTGAGATCTTCCATGTTTTCATTGAAAGATAAGTTATCAATCAATCATTCAATATGTCTATGTGTTGTTTGATTCTATCTTATGCTTGTCTTTTGTTTAACATGTTAGGCTAATTTTATCTTGTGTTTGCTTAGATCTAATGAAACCTAGCTATTGATTATTGGTTGTTAGTGTGTTGTTAGTTGTATTGGATGATTGTTTATCTATGTTAGGCTTAAGAAAACTGGCTAACTTCCTATTCGGTAACTTGCTTGAACGTCTTAAGAAACATGAACCAAACGCGTACTAAAGGTTTTTATGGTTGTATTTAATGCACAAGCGAATTCTAGTGATCCCATGTTAGGAGCTTCCTAGCCGGCTCGACATAGGAGTGAAGTAGGAGCTTGTAGAGTTGGGGAAGTAAGTACGCCACCCCACGAATGGTATTAAGGAATACACCCGTCATCCACGCGACTAATACACACTAATTAACCGGTAAAAGATAGTTAGGGAGTAAGGAAATCTAAGTAAACACATTTCTCTACACATAAGTTTCTCACCACATTTCATTTTTGTTATTTTATTTTATTTGCATTCGTAGTCATTTGGGTTAGTTGACTAGCAACTAATTCCGCCCACTCCTTCAAAACCGAGATTTTACTTGCTTTCATAAAAACTATAAAAACATAAAAAGAATCTTCCTCAACCCTTAGACCTAATTAGAGTAGCCTTTCATACCTAACGAACACTATTCCCTGTGGAGAACGATCAATCACCCGTACTTACCACTACACTATACTACATCGGTCAGGTACACTGCCTGGTGGGGTTGTAAGCCTCTTGAGATCCCTCGAGAGGTAAAACCTGTTGTAAGGTTACAAAACCACGCAATCAAGTTTTTGGCGCCGCTGCCGGGGAATAGTTATTGTTTAGGTTGAATTTTTATTTCTATTAGGTCTACTCACTAGATTCCTTTCTAGTGAGATTTTTATTTTATTTTTCTAGGTTTTCTTTAGTCTATCTATTTTCTTCGTGTCTTTGTTCGTAACCATACCATCCGACATCATGGAAGATGGTAATATCCTTAACCCCCACAACCCACCACCACAACAACCACAACCACCTCCTAGAGCCCGTACTTTAGGAGAGTATTCCCGTCCTAGCCACCATGGCTATCGAAACACCATTGAGCTCACTCAAGGAGCCAATATCACACCCTTGCGATCCGACACCATCCGGTTGGTGCAAAGTGGATGCGCATTCCATGGACTTCGTTCTGAAGATCCTAATCAACATCTCAAGGACTTTCTTAAAATCGTTGATTCTATAGACCTTGATGTTGCCACTCGAGAGACGACCCGGTTGCGTCTCTTCCAATTCTCTTTGCGGGACCAAGCTAGTCAGTGGCTAGAACGTCAACCCGCAGGATCCATCACCTCTTGGGATGATCTCACCACTCGTTTCCTTGCTCAGTTTTTCCCACCGGGAAGAACTACCAAGCTAAGGAAGGATATCTTGATGTTTGAACAACGTCGAGGCGAAACCCTCTACGGGGCATGGATTCGATTCAAGGACTTACTTCAAAAAGTCCCTCACCATGGCATAAATCTATGGCTTCAAATCCAAATCTTCTATGACCATGTTGATTACCACACCAAACGTGCCATCGATCGAGCCGCCGGGGGCAGATTGCGCGACAAAAGCGCCGAGGAATCATGGGAGATCATTGATGAGCTTGCATCCGACGATGATGAATTGTGGCAAGTCTCCCACGACGTGCGCTCGGCAGTCAAGACATATTCATCACCCGATACAGCCAATCAAATCACTGAGGAAAGCGTTAGTGAACTTGAGAAAAGGGTTGCATATCTTATGGAAAAGCAAAAGAGACCCTTAAGTCCACAAAAAGCAACAATTAACTCAGTCTCATGCGTTAGGCAAATACCATTGTCCGAATCACCCCGTAGGGAAATTACTAAACCCTTCCATAAGCACGCTCCACCCAACTCACCACCTCAGGAACTTAGTCCAACATTCGAAGCTCGAATGAGAGAGTACATGTCAAAACACTCCGAACGGTTGGCAAAATTTGAGGAAGCCGTCTACAAACAAAAGGAGGAAATGGAAGAGAAGATGGCGGAGATGATGAATCTTTTGAAAGAATACACAAACACAAAAGCCCCTGAAAAAGTGTTGGTGAGGAATGACGTTAATGTTCCTAACACTAAATTTGTCAAGGCCACCTCCGTCGTCCAAGAGGGCGGAAATGATGGAAGAGGGAAATCCATAACTATGGAAGTTAGCAAAATTGACCTCATCCCACTTAATAATGGAAACACCAATGCTTACAAATGCGATTCCGACAAGGGAGAGGAGGCGCCCTCTGAGGAGCGCCAATTGGTTGAACCGCCGGTGTCACAACAAGTGATGCATTACTTGAAGCACGAAATAAACAAGGAGACCATAAACGATTGGGTGAGAAACTATCGACGTACTCATCTACCCAACAAGAAGTCCAAGAAGGTGAAACCGGATGATAAATCTGACACATTACCCGGTGGGCAATTGTATGAATGCCTCATAGGACAAAAGTTAGTGGAAAAGCAGAAATTCTACGGGGTCTTCGAAATACCATGCAGCATTGGAAAACACAAGTATCTGGATGCGATTGCTGACCAAGGTTCCGACGTAAATTTGATGCCTTTATCCGTTTATGTTCAGTTAACCGATGAGTTGCCATCCATCACCCATACTAAACTCTCCTTTGCAAAGCATTCTTATGAGTATCCGTTAGGAATTGCAGAAGATGTGTTGGTCAACGTTGCCGGATTTCTGTATCCGGTCGACTTCATGATCATTGAGAGAAATGATATGAATATGCCAATAATCCTTGGGGCACCCTTTCTCGCTACCACTAGAGCACAAATCAATTACGATAATAGCACCATCCAAATGAAGAAGGGGAAGAAAACAGTAAACTTCCCAACGATCCCACGACATATACGAGATGTTGCTCTGCAGAAGAAGATGGAGGCTAACAATAATATAGCCCGCGGTAATGTTCGAGAGAAAATTCTTGCATGGGAGGCAAGGATTAAGAGTTATATGGAAAATGAGATTAGAGAATGTAAGGATGGATATAACGATTATGTTGAGGCTGATGAGCAACCCAATAACCCCGTTGAATTTACAAAAGGAGACTCAGTGCTCCTAAGGCATTCAGAAACAGAAGCACCTACCAATGAACTAAGTCCCTGGTGGTACGGACCATTCACAATTAAAAGATTACACCAAGATGGGATAGTAAGCTTGACCAGCAAAGGAGGAGGTGAAGTAACTGCGAATGTCGAGCGATTGAGACACCACCACCCTGATAACAAGGATCATATCTATCAGGGATACGTCATTATGAATGATGGAATCACGTAATGTACGTGACTTTGAGTCTAGCTACAAGACTCGTTAATAAAGAAAAGCGCTTCTTGGGAGGCAACCCAAGCTTTATTTGTTTTATTTGCTTTATGTGTTTATTTATTTGTTTGTTTGATTTTATTTGTTTCCGTATGTATGTTTAATTTTTATTCTTATTGATTCATGTTCAAAAGTACTTTGTGAAAATGCTTTATGTTGTTTTTAACTTCGTCTTAACTACATATAAAGGTATTTTGCAAAAGATAAGTGTAAGGGAAATCTAAATCGGTTTATAAGAACACAAATTAACATGAATCGTAATAATAATAAATTAGCATACATATTAGTATTTGTTTGAGTCAAATGCTTGTATCGAGTCATAATGATGTTTTGCAGGATTTCCAGGAAGTAAGGTAAAGGTTTTTCCAGAAATTTTCCGGAAACTTAAAATGAAAATTTTTGTCAGGTCATTTCTGACGGCGTCAGGGGTTATAACCTGACGGCGTCAGATTTAATTTCCAGAAATTTTTGAAAGTTTTGTTTTCATAAAAAGTTTTTTAAATCTCCAACTTATAATCTCCAGGAATCTGCAAAATTATCAGTCCACAAGCATTATATCCTTATATATAGATTTTATCCCGCCGATGTTATGCAGGTTTTCGTGTTTGTTTTCTCAGGCTAACAGGTTATTTTGGACAAGGAAATGTTTATGGAATCAAGCTTATGGCGATGCATTAGTCATGGAGCTTCAACATTCTCTTTGGAGGAAGATTTAACCGTGTGATTTCACTATCCAACGAGCGAATCAGGGGAGTATTTGATTTCATTCTTTTACTTTTTGCTTTTACATCTTGTTATTTGAACATTGGGGACAATGTTCATCTTAAGTGTAAGGGGGAGGGTAAAAGTACGATTTTAGAGAATACAATTGCGCTTGATTTTTGTTTGTTTAATAGTAGATGTGTAATAAAACTGAGAGAAATACTTGATTAGGGTAATTTTAGTGCCAAATTTAAAATTTTTTACAACATATAGGAGTGAAACTTTGATCTTAATGAGCGTCTCACGGATAGGAGTTATATGACTAGCACAAAAAACCGTACCACTAAAAAAATTTTCCACCCCAAATATGTGAGGTTCGCCCCTAGAATTGGTAGGAAAAGCATTTATGCTATGATGTGTGTACCGGTAGCACTTAGATTCTAGAACTTGCGTTAGGACCATTCCGAGGCCACAAGTGAGACTACATTCGTGTAGTTAGATTTACTACATGATAAGAGGCATTAGGATTAACCCATTGTTTTACACCTGTGTTTTTGTTATAATTACTTTGGCTACATTGGTCAAGTAATTCTCCCACACCCTTTGCGTTGTACTCATTTTTAGTACACGATACCCCTAGTACACCCCTCAGAGCCTATCTTTTCGTTTCGACCTTTAAGCATCTTACTTAAAGGAAGAATTTGTTACACCCCACTAAAATGTACACCCAAATCGCCTTAGCCTACCTTGTATGCACTCATCTTTAGTGCATTATTGTGTCAACATTTGTTTAAACCCAAGTTAATTATCTAATTGATTACATGGTTGCTAAGTCGAGTCATATCCTTGTACATATTGTTTTGGGACGATTGGGACTCATGGGTAAAGTACTAGTGTAATGGAGTAATGGGGAAGAACGTCATTTATTACCCCCATATGTGCTAAATATTTTAAAAGTACTCCAAGTTTTTCAATTATCTTAATTCGAGTCATTAGAATAGTTATTTGTAAAGTTATGTAAAAATTCAAGTGTAAGGGGAATGCAATGCCCCTATGATGTATTATTTTGGATGGTAGGGCAAGAATGTATGTCAAAAAAAAAAAAAAAAAAAAAAAAAAAAAAAAAAAAAAAAAAAAAAATCTAAAAAATCAAGAAAAATACAAAAAAATGAGAAAATGAAAAATAGAAAAAACATACGGACTACCATCCCGTTTCATTTTATGTTTATCTTTATGTTTTTGTTATTTTGTTATTTCGTTTTTAGCTTAAGATCGAGTCGAGTCTTGGCTTAGCAACATTGTATAGTACATGTAATTGATCAAGATCTTTAACTCGCCACCAGTAAAATATCCCGTATCCAACAAAACCGTGTTTTCCTTTTCCCTACACCTAACGTTATAACCCATTTAAAAGCCCTCTTTGATAGTTTATCTTAGGTGCTTACGCCTAGTGGAGGAGGTTTTCGATCCTTTCCCAAGCCTATGGTAATCTATTTGCTATGACAGGTAGTGAGAGATATTTTCCGTTTTCATTTATGAGATTTATTTTGATGACACTTGAGAGATGTGATTATCTAAACACTACTTGTGAGGTGCTAGTATGTAATCTCCGTGCTTATTATGATTGAAGTGGAACGATTATTTGTTGTAATTACTTTTATGTTAGCATTAAATGACCCCTAACTTGTATTTTGATTAGAATAAAAGCGCATTTGCTTGAGGACAAGCAAATCTCAAGTGTAAGGGTATTTGATGAGGCGAAAAGTGTACCGCTTTTAAGGGGTCATTTAAGCCCGAAATCGTATTTATTTGATCAAATATTGCCCTAAATCGTTCCTTTTGTCATTTTAGGTACTTTTGAGGAGAAATCTGGAAAAGGAGGCATTTTGGACGTTTTTGGAGCATTAAAGTGAAGAAAACGGCAAAGTCTCAAGAATCGGCTGAAAGTTACTCTTGACGGCGTCACAATTAACATGGGACGGCGTCATGCCTTGGCAAGAAAAGTTGGATGTGAAATTTACTCATGACGGGCCAGTGAGTTAGCATGAGAATTCTGACGGCGTCACGCTTTAACTAAATCAAGGGCGTCACGGCTTAAATCATAAGGGGACGGCGTCACGTTCATGATCCGACGGCGTCAAGCCTTGATAGGCCAGAATGGATTTTTGAAGAGCTAAAGAGGGACGGCGTCAAGAAGGTCACCCGAGAACCCTAAAAGCGGCGAGGTGACGGCGTCACAATGCATAAGGTGACGCCGTCAGATCCAAAAATCTATATATAGTTTTCTAATTTTTTGTCATTAAGAGAGAGCTTAGTGTGTGGAATTTTGGGATAAAACCCTAAGACGATTTTAGCTACTTTTTCAGGGCTTTTTGCCTTGAGATCTTCCATGTTTCATTGAAAGATAAGTTATCAATCAATCATTCAATATGTCTATGTGTTGTTTGATTCTATCTTATGCTTGTCTTTTGTTTAACATGTTAGGCTAATTTTATCTTGTGTTTGCTTAGATCTAATGAAACCTAGCTATTGATTATTGGTTGTTAGTGTGTTGTTAGTTGTATTGGATGATTGTTTATCTATGTTAGGCTTAAGAAAAACTGGCTAACTTCCTATTCGGTAACTTGCTTGAACGTCTTAAGAAACATGAACCAAACGCGTACTAAAGGTTTTTATGGTTGTATTTAATGCACAAGCGAATTCTAGTGATCCCATGTTAGGAGCTTCCTAGCCGGCTCGACATAGGAGTGAAGTAGGAGCTTGTAGAGTTGGGGAAGTAAGTACGCCACCCCACGAATGGTATTAAGGAATACACCCGTCATCCACGCGACTAATACACACTAATTAACCGGTAAAAGATAGTTAGGGAGTAAGGAAATCTAAGTAAACACATTTCTCTACACATAAGTTTCTCACCACATTTCATTTTTGTTATTTTATTTTATTTGCATTCGTAGTCATTTGGGTTAGTTGACTAGCAACTAATTCCGCCCACTCCTTCAAAACCGAGATTTTACTTGCTTTCATAAAAACTATAAAAACATAAAAAGAATCTTCCTCAACCCTTAGACCTAATTAGAGTAGCCTTTCATACATAACGAACACTATTCCCTGTGGAGAACGATCAATCCCCCGTACTTACCACTACACTATACTACATCGGTCAGGTACACTGCCTGGTGGGGTTGTAAGCCTCTTGAGATCCCTCGAGAGGTAAAACCTGTTGTAAGGTTACAAAACCACGCAATCAATTTGAGCAATGGACGGAGCAGAAAAAGATAGACTAAAGAAAACCTAGAAAAATAAAATAAAAATCCCACTAGAAAGGAATCTAGTGAGTAGACCTATAAAATAAAAATTCAACCTAAACAAAAACTATTCCCCGGCAGCGGTGCCAAAAACTTGATGCGTGGTTTTGCAACCTTACAACAGGTTTTACCTTTCGAGGGATCTCAAGAGGCTTACAACCCCACCAGGCAGTGTACCTGACCGATGTAGTATAGTGTAGTGGTAAGTACGGGGGATTGATCGTTCTCCACAGGGAATAGTGTTCGTTAGGTATGAAAAATTACTCTAATAGATCTAAGGGTGAGAGAAGATTCTTTTTGTGTTTTTATATTTTTTATGAAAGCAAGTAAAATCTCGGGTTTGAAAGAGTGGGCGGAATTAGTTGCTAGTCAACTAACCCAAATTACTACGAATGCAAATAAAATAAAATAACTGAAAATGAAAATGTTGGTGAAAACTTATGTGGAGGGAAATGTGTTTACTTAGATTTCCTTACTCCCTAACTATCTTTTACCGGTTGATTAGTGTGTATTAGTTGCGTGGATGACGGGTGTATTCCTTAATACCATTCGTGGGGTTGCGTACGTACTTCCCCAACTCTACAAGCTCCTACTTCACTCCTATGTCGAGCCGGCTAGGAAGCTCCTAACATGGGATCACTAGAATTCGCTTGTGCATTAAATACAACCATAAAAACCTTTAGTACGCATTGGTTCATGTTTCTTAAGACGTTCAAGCAAGTTACCGATTAGGAAGTTAGCCAGTTTTCTTAAGCCTAACATAGATAAACAATCATCCAATACAACTAACAACACACTAATGACCAATAATCAATAGCTAGGTTTCATTAGATCTAAGCAAACACAAGATAAATCTAGCCTAACATGTTAAACAAAAGACAAGAACAAGATAGAATCAAACAACACATAGACATATTGAATGATTAATTGATAACTTATCTTCAATGTAACATGGAAGATCTCAAGGCAAAAAGCCTTGAAAGAGCTGCCAAATTCGTCCTAGGGTTTTCACACACAAAGTTCCCCAATAAGTTCCACACTAATGACAAAGAATTGCAAAACTATATATAGATTTTTAGATCTGACGGCGTCACGTTATGGAGTGTGACGCCGTCACCTCGCCGCTTTTAGGGTTCCCGGATGACCTTCTTGACGCCGTCCCTCTTTAGCTCTCCAAAATCCGTTCTGGCCTATCAAGGCTTGACGCCGTCAGACTATGAACGTGACGCCGTCCCTCTTTAAATTAACGTGACGACCTTGATCAAATTAAAGGGTGACGCCGTCAGAATTCCCATGCAATTTTCACTGGCTTATCATGAGTAAATTTCACATCCACCACTTTTGCCAAGCCATGACGCCGTCCAGGGATAATCCTGACGCCGTCAAAGGTAACTTTTAGCATGATTTTGAGACTTTGTCGTTTTCTTCACTTTTATGCTCCAAAAACGTCCAAAATGCCTCCTTTTCCAGATTTCTTCTCAAAAGTACCTAAAATGACAAAAGGAACGATTTAGGGCAATATTTGATCAAATAAATACGATTTAGGGCTTAAATGACCCCTTAAAAGCGGTACACTTTTCGCTTCATCATAACCAAACCATATGATCATACTTTGTCAGTCAGTTGTCATATCTAGGAAACAATGGTGACCACTACAGGTGGCCACATGGGCAGGATAGGTTCCAGGTAAAATATGTCGGGTTGGCTACTAAATCTTTTGTCATACAATGTTATTTCACACAACTCACGAATTATCCAACAATACCGCACTTTTACTATTTTTCTAGAAAAATTAATGCACAATTAGACCATTTCTTAGTGCACAAAACAATGTTAATTCACACAAGTCGCGAATTATCCAACAATACCGCACTTTTACTATCTTTCTAAAAAATTAATGCACGTTTAGACCATTTTTAGTGCACAAAACAATGTTGTTTCACAAAACTCACGAATTATCCAACCGTATCATACCTTTACTAACTTTCTAAAAACAATAATGCACATTTAGGCCATTTTAATGCCCAAAACAGTGTTAATTCACACAACTCATGAATTATCCAATTGTGTCGCACTTTTACAAACTACCTACGATAACAATCACACATTTAGCCCCTTTTCTAGTGCACAAAAGAATGTTATTCCACACAACTCACGAGAATCTAACATATCGCGCTTTTACTAACTATCTATGAGAACTATCGCACATTTAACCCATTTTCTAATGCACAAACAATTGTTATCCACACAACTCACGAGTATCTAACATAACGCGCTTTTACTGACTACCTACGAAAACTATCGCACATTTAGCCCATTTTCTAATGCACAAACCAATGTTATTTCACAAAAATCATGATTACCCAAATTTATCCCAATTTTACTAACTTTCAATGAAAACTATCACACATTTATCCCATTAGTTAATGCACAACCCAATGTTATTTCACACAAATCATGATTATCCAACTTCCAGCGAAAATTATCGCACATTTAGACCAATTTTCAATGCACTCAATAGTATTATTTGATAAGGTTCGAACAGTAAGGAAGAAGAAACACAAGTTTAGAAAGAGAATTTGTTAATTTGCTGCTTGATTCGATCAGCCTTTCATTCCAAATAAATAGCAAGGAAAATACAATTTTAGTCCCCATACTCAAATATAATGAAAAAACAAACCCAAACAATAGAAAAAGATAAATACGAAACGTATCAATACTCCTCGCTTAACCACTTTTTGTCCTCAAAAAGTGAATCGAGGACCCTGGTCTTCATCTTCAGTTGCTTGTTTCTCATCATCTGTCACCTCAAGTATGTAAAGTTGTTTTTTTTACACTCGTGCCCCGGAACGAACTTTTCAGTACACCAGAAACATTCCCCTTTTGCCCTTTTTAACTCAAGTTCATCACTCGTCAAACGCTTTGAGCTAAGAGTTCCCTATTTAGAAGCCGATGGCTCGGTTGTTGGAGTTGGCAGCAAGGGAAGTTTTGAAGCATTAACCGGGGGTGTTATTTTGGCATGTTCATTCCCACTCGTGACCTATTGCGACCCGTCCCCAGCGCCCTTGAGTTTATTCATCAAGCTCTTGTTGTTGATAGCTTGAATTCTTGCTAACCCATACGCCTCATGCAGTGTTTGAGGCTTGAACATTTTCACTGGACCCTTAATTTCCGGTTTAAGGCCCTTCAAATATAAGCTAACCGCTTGAGTTTCGCTTAGAGTTACCTTGTTCAATAGAGCATCGAAGGAATTGTTATAAGTTTGTAACTCGTCCGTTTGAACGAGAGATGCTAACTCCTCTAACGGGTCCTCAAACATGGCATTCGAGAAACGCGCTGAAATAGATTTGACATAATCATTCCATGGAATTTCTGCAACAGTAGCATTCCGTGTTTTCATGAAGGCTCGGTGCCATTGGAATGCATCGCCCTCCAAGTGAACCGCTGCACACCGAAGTTTGGTCTCATTTGGGGTCTCATCCATTGCGAAAAAGTGCTCGCAACGATAGATCCACCCCTCCACATCGACACCCGCGAATTTAGGAAAATCAATCTTACCGATCCGAAAGGGTTTGGTACCTCGTGATTCTGCATCACCGCCGGAGAAGGAACCGAAGGAACTGCCGGCGGACTGAGTGGGTTTATCACTAATCGCCTTCAAGATCTCCTCCTGTTGCTTGAACGACTGCTCCTGCTGCTTCATGAGGGTTGATAAGGCGGCTTGGATGTCGGTGATGGCCTTGTCATGGGACTTGAG
Source organism: Artemisia tridentata subsp. tridentata (assembly GCA_021014915.2). Lineage (NCBI taxonomy): Eukaryota > Viridiplantae > Streptophyta > Magnoliopsida > Asterales > Asteraceae > Artemisia > Artemisia tridentata. The sequence goes on along the minus strand of CP139501.1, from coordinate 167,125,702 downwards.
GGTGTTGTCGATCTCCTGGTTGCGAGTGTTGGTCATGGCGGCGAGGAATTCCGATGAGAGATCGGAACGGCTTTGATACCCTTGATAGAGTTAGAAACAAGAAGGAAGAAGAAACACAAGTTTAGAAAGAGAATTTGTTAATTTGCTGCTTGATTCGATCAGCCTTTCATTCCAAATAAATAGCAAGGAAAATACAATTTTAGTCCCCATACTCAAATATAATGAAAAAACAAACCCAAACAATAGAAAAAGATAAATACGAAACGTATCATTATTTCGCATAACTCACAATTACCCAAACATATCACATTTTTTACAAACATTATATGAAAGATAATGCATATTTAACCTGACTTAATTCATCAAACAGTAATTTATCCAAATGTATCGCATCTTTACTAAATTCCAACAAAAACTAATGCATATTTAGCCAACTTTTTTAGGCACAAAACATTGATATTTCACACAACTCACGATTATCAATATGTATCATACTTTTACTAACTTTGTACGGATATTAATGCACATTTAGCTCATTTCTAATGCTCAAAACAATGTTATTTCGCACAACTCAAGGTTATCAAAACGTATGACTATGTACTTACTTAAAAAATTTGATGGATATTTAACCCACTATTCAATGCACAAAACAATGTAATTCCACATAACTCACGATTATCAAAACATATCGCACTGTTACTAACTTCCTACAAAATTTAATACACATTTAACCCATTTTTAAATGCGCAAAAAAATGTTATTCCGCACAACACACGATTATCCAAACATATCACACTTTTACTAATTTCATAGAAAAAGTAATGCACATTTAGCCCGTTTATCAATGCAGGAAACAATTTTATTTAACACAACTCCCGTTTATCCAATCATGTCATACTTTTGCTAACTTCTTACAAAAGCTAATGCACATTTAGCCCATTTTTTGATGTGCAAAACAATGTAATTTCAGATAACACATAATTAACCAAAATGTATTGCACTTTTACTAACTTCTTACAAAAAGTGATACACATTTAGCCCATTTTTTAATGCGCAAAACAGTGTTATTCCACACAGCTCACGATTATCCATACTTATCGCACGTTTACAAAGTGCCTACAAAAATCATTGCACATTTAACCTATTTTTTAATGCATAAAGCAATGTTATTTCACACAACACACGATTACCCAAACATATTACACTTTTACTAACTTCCTACAAAAATTAAAGCACATTTAGCCCATTTTGCAATGCATAAAATAGTTTTATTTCACACAATTCACGATTACCCAAACAAATCATATTTTTCACAACAATCTGTGAAAATTGATGCACATATAGCCATTTTTATGCACAAAGCATGTACACATAAATTTGATGAACATTTTTATCAGAATATCTGTTAATAAAGCAATTTCAGGTTAACAAAATCATTACCAATGGAATTTGAAGTTTTTAATGGACGATTGTTGTTTATCTTCGTTCCCCATCACCGATTGTTGCAGCTTAACACCATTTTTTTCCTGTAAAATCACCGATTGCAGCTTTGGTGGCCATAAACCATTGTTCAGTATCTTCAAGTTACCAATTTTTGATGAATTTTTGAATGCTTATTCATAAATTTCGAGTTTAATCTTCAATTTTAGATGGAGAAAGTAAAGTTAGAGAGAGAGAGAGAATGGTGTTTGAGTTATGGTAGAAGGAAATGATGTTTTTGCCCTTAAGACCGAATAAGTATATAGTAATTAATCTGGTCCGTTGATTGCAAATCAATGGTCAAGAATTCTTTTTATCCTTTTTATGAAAAACACCATTTTTATTTTAACCATCCCCTATATATATATATATATAATATATATATATAGTGTAGGGTTCTTTTCAGAACCAAAAAAAGGTACAGAACTGCGAGAACCAACGTTAGCCATTGATCAAAAAAATCAATGGATGAAAATGAAATGGCATTGTGGTAAATAAGAAGAATTTCGTCTGATAATTTTTATTAAGTTGAAGGGCAATTATGGAATTCCACCTAACATCAATCAACAAAAAAATAGGAGCAGTTACAGATTTATTCTCATAACCTCTCTCCCTTTCCCACTCAAACCTCTCTTTCTTTCAACCCTAATCCTAAACTAAGCCACCACCGAACATCAATCAACCAAATCAATACCATAAATCAATCGTTTTTATAACTAAATTCCGGCGAACCTTTTTTTATGTCGTCGCATAGATCGAGACCACAAGAGTGTTTCTGGAGCATTTGGAGATGGAGATGGAGCAGATTCAAGGAAAAAGAGCAGATCTGGTGAAAGTTTTGAGGTAATCGTTTTTTTTAAAGGTATCGATCCTTCTAATTTTATGATGATGCGAATGAATCATGAAGTGTTCTCGTACTGGTTTTGTTATTAATTGATCAGTCAATGAAATTAAATTGGTCGGTCAGTGGCTTATTGATTGTTTTGTCGCTTAGTCATTAAAGTGATCGGCGATTTACTCTCATTCGCTATATTTGGTCAGATATTGTTGCTTCAATCCGATTGTGAATGCATCATGGTGGAAAAGGTTATTATTTTATTCAATTAAAGATTGCATCATGGGACAGTGAATTTTCTTCAATTCATATTTATGATCAACTGTCATTAGATAATGCAGTGTGAATGCACTTTATTGTTTGGTGATTATTTTGTCGATTGAGAATTAATTGTGGGATCGATGTTACTAGTAAACCGATTATTTTATTCTATTGATGATTGATTTTAATTTTTGTATATAATGTTTTGTTTTAAATTGTAAGCAAATACATGTAAAATACTTTTGTTTGTCATTTCATGCACTACAAACACATGTAAATTCACATGATTTTAATTTGATGTATTTTGTGCACATGTATTTTAAGTGTGCACTTGTGTTTTTACAGTTTTTGATGAATTTGATGTATTTTGTGCACATGTATTTTAGTTCTATTTTGAGTGCACACTTGTATTTTAAGTGTGCACTTGTATTTTGTGCACATGTATTTTAAGTGTGCACTTGTGTTTTTACAGTTTTTGATGAATTTGATGTTTTTACAGTTATGATATAAAGATTTTTTTTGTTTAGTTTTATTTTAAGTGTGCACTTGTGTTTTGTGATTACAGGTACGAGTATGATGAGCAATATGAAAAGTGCACATGTGTTTTGTACATACTATCTAGCGATAAGATAGTTAAGCTAAAGATTTAAAGATTAAAGACACAAGTGCAGCCGCAGATACAAGTGCACATATACATACAAAGAAATACAAAGTTTTCAACGAAGGAAAATACATGTGCATATATGACAACATTTTTGCTTTTAGAAATTTGTATTTGAAGTGTATTATCACATGATTTTAATTTTTGTATATAATGTTTTGTTTTAAATTGTAAGCAATACATGTAAAATACTTTTGTTTGTCATTTCATGCACTACAAACACATGTAAATTTACATTATCTAAAAAAACACATATGCACCTTACCAAATACACGTAAATTGAACACTACAAATATTCGTAAACATACATTATGTAAAAAACACATGTGCACACGTATTTCCAAAAAAAAAAAAAAAAAAAAAAAAAAAAAAAAAAAAATCCTAAAATTTAGGAACTAAAAAAAGGTTTTATATTAAAAAAATTCAAAAAAAAATAAAAAATGTAATTTTACCATGATACCCTTTTGAATTAAATAATAAAAATTAATATCCAAAAAATTCTGATTGGTTGATGCCGGTTCTCGCAGTTCTGTACCTTTTTTTGGTTCTGAAAAGAACCCTTCCATATATATATATATATATATATATATATATATATATATATATATATATAATATATATATATATATATCATACCGAATTGTCACATAGGGTTCAAAATATTTATATTACATTGGTAATAAGTAAATGTGAGTCGAAAAGTATCGTCCAAATAGAACACGTTTCTATACTCGTATTAGGAGTGATGACAAAATGTTATTTACAAGTATGATGACCAGTTAGCAAATAGTTGAAGATGCATTCATCATATGAGAAGTGGACAAAGAAAAGCGAATAATGAAAAGCGCACCTGCTAATTTTCAAGCATATATATATTTTGTCAAAGTTTTCTTTTGTCTTTTCTTTTGTCTTTTGGTATCTATTAAATTTCCTACAATCTCAATATATATAGATTATAGTTCATATAAAACAAGACAACATAAAAAACCTCAAGCGATAATGGTTCAAATAAGCAACGATCCAACATAGAATAATTCAAGCAACAATACAACTTCGTATAAAATGAAAGACCTCAAATAGGTGTGGCAATTCGGGTCGGGTTCGGGTTGACAGGTGGGTGGGTCAGAAAACCTCAACCCGAACCTGACCCATTTAAATCATCGGGTCAGCTATGTCAACCATAACCTTTTTACATATAACCCGAACCTGACCCATTTAACCCGTATATATACTTGGGTTAGCGTGTTAAATAGGTTACACAGGTTGAATAGGTTAAACGGGTTTCGGGTTGACCCATTTAACCCGTTTTATATACAAAAGTTGGCACATTACGCGAGTTAAATAGGTTAAACGGGTTTGTGGGTCTATCCGTTTAAAACCCATTTGACCCATATAATAAATATAAATAATTTTTAATTTATGAAAAAATCTTAAACGGGTTGGCGGGTCGACCCGCTTAATTTATTCCCAACCCGAACCTGACCTGTTTAATAAACGGGTTAGATGTGTCGACCCAAACCCGACCCGAAATCTATTTAGACTCAACCCGAACCTGTTAATTTTCGTGTCGATTTCAGGTCGGGTATCGTGTCGGATCAGAAATTTTCACCCCTACCTCAACATATTTACTTAGGGAAAAGGTCAAAGAAATGTAAGGTATTCTTTCAAGAGTATCAATGTAGGGAATAGACCCACAATTATCCCATTACATGCAATATACATTCAAATTAATCCAGATATAAGTAGTATTTTGACCTTCTTAACTTTTTCAACCGATTATTACCCTTCATCTTCCTCTTCCTCATGTTTAAAACCAGATTTCGGTGACCCCAAAACCCAGAATCCGGCGACCAACCACCATAAAAATGATACATTGTGCCATCTTCGTCTCACGGTCTAAAGTAAATTGTTGTTGCATCAATTCCTGAAACTTACCTTGTGAATTAGAAGTGACGGATGAGTTTGTAGATCGTTGGATTTTAGAATTTCGTTATGGCAAATCATTATCTCCTAAAAGCTCGGGTTCTTCTTCGGTTGGCCGTCCTCGGTTTCTTCTTGCTTGCGTCGAATCAGGATTTTTTTCATTTGAATTTGTCTCTCAAAAAAAGGCAAGCGCTTTTGTGAGTAAAATCTTTCCCCTTGATGTCTTTATACAAAATCTGAACCTGGGTCATCAAATCTTCATCATTCTCCCCGCTAAGAGACTTAGTTTGGTTGACAAGCGAGTTAAACTTCCCGAGTTCTCGGTTCATTATAGTCCACTTTCCCGTCAACATGTTCTTGTTACGCTCTTTTAATTATTAAGCTTGGCTTTCTCATTGTATTGGTCAATAAATTGTACCAAACGTGTCATTGTTTTGATTGTTCTCGACTTTCGGATTCGTGTATGTAACATTTCAAATTCTCTCCTTTTTTTGGCCCAAAATGAACAATCGGTTTTCTTTTTCAGGGGTTTCTTGGCTTTGGTCTTGCAACGTTTTTTTGGTGACGACGGCCTCGTGTCGGATTTTTGGGGTTGTGAGGATTGTTGTTGGGTAAATTGGGTTGGTATAGTTTTTTTTATTGGGAAATTTGGGTTTGTTGAAGTTGAAATTGTTGATATAGGGTGAATTGGTCGGGTGTAAAGTTGGCGAATGGGTTATTAAAATTGGTGAATTGGTTTGGGATTTGGTATGTCGTACCGAATGATGGAATTTGGTTGGTGTTTAAGGTGATGAAATTTGGGATGATGGTATGTTTGGATTAGAGGAAGATGAGGAATTTGGAATTTGCGGATTAGGTATTTGGTCTTGCGGGTCGTTGAGCATGGTGTTGATCCATTGTTGATTGAGATTCATTTTTGTTAGTTAATAAGATGTAGAAATAAGAGAATTATAGGGATATAAATGAAGTTGGAAGTACGTGTAAAAAATGGAACATTAATGAGGTATTTATAGAATTTTTTAAAGGGTAAAAATTTAGAAAAAAAAATGAGGTTTTACGACAGAAAATAGCTACAAAAGGGGGGGGGGGTGTATTTTTTTTTTTACCTTTGCATAACGAATACAAAATAGAAAAAGGAAAAAAATGCGGGATTGTTTGGGTTGGTGGAGAAGGCGCAAATTACGAAAACGCCACCCACGGTCATCGCCATGGGGCTTAGCGTTTTGGGACGGCGCCACCTAAAAACTCAAGGTACCGTTGCTCTTAGCATTTTCATAGATTAAAACCATCAAGATGTTAGGAATTACTATCAGACTAATAGTATCAGTCACATCCATGGAACTCTAAGAGCATACGTTGTAATAACGCGTATCTCGGCGTTATGCTGATCTGGACCGCGTTGATGCGGCGTTATCATGCCATCCCTCCGGCGTTATGGCCTACGTTGATGGCAACGTTAGTGTGGCAACAGGCTTTGCTGGTGGAAGACGACAAAAGAAATTTTCAAATTGCCCCCTTTAACGGCTAACTCATTTGAATTTAAAAAAAATAATAATAATAAAAAAATCACTTTGCCACCCTGAACGTTATATAACTGGTATATTCTTAAAAAAAATAAAAAAAAAATAAAAAAATAAAAAAATAAAATAAAATCAAAACCTTAATAAACCACTATAAATACCCACTTAATACACAATTTTTTTCCACATTTCCACAACTCAAACTCATATACATATTCCATTTTCTCAAAATAATAATAATAATAATAATAATAATAATAATAATAATAATAATAATAATAATAATAATAATAATAATAATAATAATAAATAATAATTATAAATAAATAAATAAATAAAATGTCGGGATTTAACAATAACGAGAGTTTCTTGAACCTCATCGGGTTTAATAACCTGAACGCGGGGTCTTCATCTTCAAACCCGAACGCGGGGTCTTCTTCAACCAATATCCCTTTGCCTAACCCACTCGGCTTGTCGTCCGAGGAACTTTACAAACAACATCAACAATTTCTAATGTGGCAAAGAAGCCAACAAATGCTAAAAGCCAATTTCCAAAATCTACTATTCGAACAACAATCACAACCGCGTTCCCGATCATCACGTACACAAATCGAAACAAATGAAGTATCCGAAGCACCTACGTCTCCACGAAAGCCCACAAGTCATGGTAAACGAAAGTAAAAAAAATCTAAAGAACCTGAACCAATTTCTGAAAAAAATCCCGACGTGACCGATACTACATTACGTTGGCAACCAAATGAGGAAAAACTACTTGCATCGTGTTACGTGGCCGTTACCAAGGATGAAAAAGTCGGGCGTTCACAACCGGGGCAAACATTTTGGTATCGGGTTATGAACGAGTTCAATAAACACAATTTTCAACTGCACAACAAGGATATGATAACAAGAAAGTGGCATACGTTGAACCATAATTGCCAAAAGTTCAACTCGATCTACAAACATGCAAAACGTTCGGAAAAACGTGGGGAAAATGAGTTGGATAACATGAAATACGAGCATAGACAAATGTACCGTGACGAGCATAGAACAAATGTACCGTGACGAGCATAGAGGAACGCCGCTTCCTCAAGAGGATGCGTAGGATGTTTTGCGAAGCCATAAAAAAATGGGACACACCGGAACCGTTTTTTTTTTTTACGAGCATAGAGGAACGCTTTTTTTTTTTTTTGAATCCGTATTGTAATGTTTAAGTTTTAATGTTATGTTGTTTATTAAATGAAGTACTCCGTATTAGTTTTTGTTTAGGGGTTAAATTTGTAATTTTTATTTTTTAAAGGAAATTGACGCCCAAAATGTGGTGTTGAAGTAGTGTTATGATAAGGGGGTTTTTTTTTTACGAGCATAGAGGAACGTTTTTTTTTTTTTTTTTTAATTTGTTTTTTTTTTTTTTAATCCGTATTGTAATGTTTAAGTTTTAATGTTATGTTGTTTATTAAATGAAGTACTCCGTATTAGTTTTTTTTTAGGGGTTAAATTTGTAATTTTTATTTTTTAAAGGAAATTGACTCCCAAAATGTGGTGTTAAAGTAGTGTTATGATAAGGGTTTTTTTTTTGTGTTAATGCTAAAATGTTAAATCTAATATGACACTAACATAACGCAATGTTATTTCATAACAAGGAAAACCACAAAACACCTAAACACTAGGCCCCAGGTTTTCTAGACAATTACTACAAGCTAGTAAGTTGAACCCACGACTGACTATTGCTAGCATCACAAAATGACACGAGTAATCCAACACATGCATACACACAAAAGATGAAGTAATCATATCAATAATGAAATGAAAATAATTTGAGAGTCGACAAAAGAGTTGAAAAGTATTTTGCTAATTCTATTATTAATAAAATCTCCAAAAGAAGAAGAAAAAGAATATTCCTTTTTATTATCCCGGTATCACATTCCGATCCAATCCCAAAAATGATGATGAGCTTGTTAACATCATATAAATGCCTTTATAAAACTTAATAAATTTATAAAACTTGAAATGAAATTCGGGAAAGAATTCGGTATTCATTTGGAACAGACTTTACCTGAATGGAGAGACAAGTATTTGTGTTATAAGCTCTTGAAAAGGTTTCTTAAACGGATACCTAATCCTAACGTTGGTGATCGTCTTCTTCCTCCGGTGGTTGATGATGGTCCTCCGGTGCCTGAGCCGCATTTGGCGGATTTGCAGGAGCTGTTTGTGAGGATTTTGGACGAGGAGGTTGACAAGTTTAATGATTTTTATGTTGATAAGGAGGAAGAGTTTGTTATCAGATTTAAGGTGCTTTTTTTTTTTTTTTTTTTTTTTTTGAAGTTTGTGAGTATTATTATTTGTTTATTATTATGATTTTAGGTTTTTTGAATTGTTGTAGTTTTATATCACTGTTTACGAGTATCACGTAAAGAAAATAAAGTGAAACAAAAAAAGGTTGCATTCTCGAGTATTACTTACGGAGGAAAAGGACTGAAAGAATGGTGATTTGGTTGATTTTGAAGGAAAATGTTTCCTTCCAAAACAGTTTCTTTACTTTTCCGTACTAATAAAACTTGAGAACTGAGCATAGAGTGTTGTAATGGTTTTCAAAAGTTTAATGATATATATGTTGATAAGGAGGAGTCTCGTTATGCGAATCTGTTGTTTGTTGTTACTAGGTATTACTTTGTGATATAAACTTGAATCCATATAGTGTGATGGTATTTTGATCAATTTAACTGGAAATCTATTGCTAGGGTCTTGAGATTATGTGGTGAATGTTATGTGGATAATGTGAATGTGTTTTAATGAGGATTCTTCTGTTTTTGGAGTTGTAAACGGTGGCTATGGGACCGTCCCTGTGTACAAGTGTCTGATTGTGTGCATTGTTAAGTGAGAATATGTAGTATGGAGCGTAAGTAAGATGGAATCAACGTGTACAAGTTGGTTTCATGTTTGGAGGATGAATGTAGAATTTTTGTTTGTGCTTTAAAACTTCAAGTCAATAGCCCAAGAGCCTGTGAAGCATTCTCGCATTATGCTTCACGCAAACTAGCTGCAAAGTATTCGTTTTTGAGCCAACCTCTTTAAAGTAGAAACAACAAGACTTGTGAACTGTGATGTTAAAATAAGATAAGATAAGAAGTGGATGTTTGGCATATATATGATGCTTAAGTAGCCGAGGATGTGAAATTGCTCTTGCTTGCTTCTAAACTTTATGGCTGCTTAAATTCATTGACCACACTGTTTACAACTCATGATAAACATATATATGCTAGCTAGACTACTGATACTGGATATATAGTTTATAAGGAAAGGCGAAATTTCAATTCGACCCTAAATGAGCTTAGATAAGAACCATATTGTGTGTCAGCCTTATAGATATGGAAATGGAATTGTTGTCTACGTGCATACTCATTTTGCTGAATTCATAATCGTAGTTTCCCAGATGATACACTATACAGACCAACTTCTAATCTGTTCATTCTAGAATCATCATGTCCTGTCTTCAAATCCTTCAGAAACTGAGTTCTATGTGTATTCAATGACACAGTATAAGCATAAATTGGATTATTTGTTTTTTTCTGTTGGCTCGTTTCATCTTTCTATATTGACGTCTCATGTGATTATCATCATATTGCCAAACCACTCTGACTCGTTGATAAAATCAGGAGCTAAAGGAAAGAATTGAGCAAGTGAAGGAGAAAAGCTGGAAAGATGGAAACTTTACATCTGAAAGTGAATTCAGCGATGAGATGATGGCGATACGCAAAGACTTTGTCACAATCCACGGAGAGATGGTGCTTCTCAAAAACTACAGCTCCTTAAATTTTGCAGGTAACAAAGTTTTAACATCAAATACTTCTGTCCTCCTATACGTAGGCCAAAAGACATTTTCCCTTACATTAAAAGCTACACCTTCTGCCTTTCTAATAATAAAAAGCTACACCTTCTTTTGAGATTACATGAATGCAGATTAACTTATACATAAGATTGTTTTTAGTAGAAGCGGCAAAATGTGCGAGTGGGGTAAGAGGTTAAAACGAGTGATTATTTGTACAGTTTGGGTTGATCTAAATTCTAAACACTTTTTGTCCTGAAACTTTATTTAGGTTAGACTCGTTAGTGTCCCTATGAAATCAATATTATAAATAATTTAGGAGGTTTTATGCAGTGATAATATATACTCTGGGCAACTTTCGACCCCTTCAATCCATTTGACCCTTTCATTTAATCTAGTTTTCCCATTTCGACCCATTAAGATAACCTGAATCAACCCATTCATAAGTAAATGGATCGAAATTGAAACCTGTGGTTTCGACTTTCCAGGATCCTTTAACCAGGGGACCTGTGACCGAAACTTTATTGTATTTTAAAATGACAGCATATCTTGTTATCAAATTGCATACACAAACTATTTGCGGTATGACACTCTGAATGCCTTGATACATTACCGCTTCTAACCGTTATATCTATTGCTTTGACCTGTTAGGCATTATAAAGATTTTGAAGAAGTATGACAAAAGGACTGGGGGACTATTGCGTGTACACTTTACACAACTTACTCTTCGTCAACCCTTCTTTACGACAGAACCTCTTACCAGGTTGGTTCATGAATGCGAGGAAAATCTTGAGCTCCTTTTCCCTTTAGAAGCTGAAGTAGTTGAATCAAATAGTAAACCAGATACCGGGACGACTGATACAGCAACTGCATGCTCCTCCATTAGATCGGTATCAGTTGAGGTAGAAACTTCAGATGTATATAGAAGAACAATCGATGCAATGAGAACAATAAAAGGTCTAAAAAAGGAAAGTTCCACCTTCAATCCACTCTCGTTTGCCTCTATTTTTGGCAACCAGGATGTCGACACGGGCGCCATAACTAATGGTGACTCACCTACTAACCCATCCACCTTTCATAATGAAACAGAACGGAATCACGATGATGGCCTTGTTGCTACACCCTGATATGATAGGTTTTTGTTTTTTGGTGTTTTTATTGACTTATATAACTCTGGTTTTGCACTATAAAATTCTTGTATTTTTGGGAACATTGTAAAATCAGACAATGTTTTGTACAACTATGTGTGTTTGTTTTCACATGTCAAGATTTTGATGAGCTTCTTTAATACTACAAGGTCCTGCAACTTTGGTTGTACTTGTCCATCTGTGCAGTTAGTTAGTTTTTTTACATATCCGGGGAATCGGATTTCTGTTATGATTGATTCTGAGAAAGTTTGTTTCCTTGAACCAACTTCATTTTGATATTGTGATTATTGGCTTGGTCAAATTATGTCATTATGATATTCACTCCAAAGCAATATAAGAGAACACCAAAAACTCTGCTTCTTTCTTTTAAACACAACTAAAGAAAAGCAAGATAGCCTCGAGCCCAAATAACTTCATGATGTTTACACACGAGACCAGCTAGTGACCAAGCTTTTTATTAAGACTAGATCCAAGACCAACCACAAAGGGTAGTGCAGTGGTGGCAGCTTAAGGATTTTCAACTGGAGTCTGGAGACTGAAGTTCGATCTCTGCTGTCCTTTAGGCGTGTTACATTGTTGGTTTCGAGCTGACATTGCAACTAAGTAGTCATGTTTCTTGATGTGGGTGATATTCGAATGCATACTTCTAACAATCCGTTCTAGAGTGAAAAGAAAAGATAGGTCGGAGTCTTTTATAAGTCCATTGATTTCGACTTTCTTACCTTAGTACTCCTAAGAAACTCTCTATAAGTGTAACAATAGATGTTTGTTTAAGCTTATTTTTCTGGCTTATGAGTTTGTTTATTTTATGTGAAACTAATAAGTTCAGGTTTTAAAGGGTGTGTTGACGCAAATCTTTTAACACTTTGATCTTTTAAAATAGGCTAATGATTTGCACATTCTCATTTTTTATTTGCAAACTCCAAACTGTGCTTTAAGCAATTGACATTTATCTTATGATGCTTTTGAAGATTTTGTATTGGAGTATGCGGATCAAAAGTAAAAGTGTGCAATCAGCACTCTTTAAAATAAAGCGGTCTTCTTTTGGCAACAAAATTTATAAGGACTTGTGAAACTCAAAAACTCTTAATTTATAAGCTGCTTAAAGTAGCTTTTTGAACAACGTGGAACCTTTTTAAAATTATTAATTACTCCCTCCGTCCTAATTTTATTGTCACATTTTCCTTTTCCGTCTGTCCCAAAATTATTGTCACATACCATAAATAGAAAGTGAATAGGTAGTGGAGTTTGGTAAAGTTACTATATTACCCTTGGTTGAAATTAATATTGCAAAGAAGTGTAAACTTGTCATTTGGCATTTGGCAAAAAAGTAAGAGAGAGAAAGTAGTGATAGTGACATTTGGCAAAAAAGTAAGAGAGAGAAAGTAGTGATAGTGACATTTTTCTAAAAGAATGTGTTTTTTGTCTGGTGACAATAATTTTGGGACGGAGGGAGTACATGAATGTTTTGAAATAATATTAATATACTAAATAATATTAAACTCAAGCTTTAAGGGAGCGTTCGGTAAGGTGACTTTGTCACCTGCGTTAAGCCTTAACGCACCCTTCAAATTTGCCAAGTTACCTTACCGCGCGACAGAAAGGCAAAGGCAAGGGCAAGTTAAGTTAACTTGGCACGTTAAGGTCTTAACGTGCGTTAACAAGTTTTGCCAAGTTACACTTTGCCCCCCTATATTTCTAACAAGTTTTGCCAAATACCCACCTCATACACATTTTATTTTCATCAACATTTGAAATAAAAAAAATTATTTTCTAAATAAAAAAAATTTAATTTCGAAATAAAAAAATTAATTCTTTCTTTTTTCGAAATACATTTTTTTATTATTTCGAAAAAAAATTATTTTTTTTAGACAAATTTTATTCGAAATAAAAAAAAATATTTTTTTCGTAATGTAATATTTATGTTTTAAAATTTTTTATATGTTTCGTAATGTAATATTTATGTTTTAAAATTTTTTATATGTTTCATATTGTAATATGTTTAAGAATTTATGTTATGTTTTAAATAAATGAAGTGTTTGAAATAAAAAAAATATTTTTCTAAATAAAAAAAATTTAATTTCGAAATAAAAAAATTAATTCTTTCTTTTTTCGAAATATATTTTTTTGTTATTTCGAAAAAAAATTATTTTTTTTAGACAAATTTTATTTAGAAATAAAAAAAATATATTTTTTTTCGTAATGTAATATTTATGTTTTAAAATTTTTTATATGTTTCGTAATGTAATATTTATGTTTTAATTTCGTATTGTAATATGTTTAAGAATTTATGTTATGTTTTAAATAAATGAAGTGTTTGTTAAAAATTAGGGTTGAAATTGAAAATATTGGGTGGAGGTAAGTTAAGGTGAGTTAAGGTGAGTTATGTTACCGGGGTGGAAAGTCAAGAGTTAAGGTTAAAAGGAAAAAGCTGACGTGGCGCTGAGGTGGCAGTGAGTTAAGTCTTAACTCACCGTCACCTTACCGCCTGCCCTTAAGGGAGTATTTGTTTGAATCTTCTTTTTTATATCATTTCATAATTATAAGTTTCAGTTTCGCAAAACATACATAAAATAAAAGGGTTTTTCTATCTTGTGCCTTAGGGGCGCAAGATAAGAAGGGAAAAAGTACACAAAAATACTCACGGACCCACAAAAAATACATTTTTATAGATATATGAGTCTTTTTTGTTGGTCCGTGAGTACTTTTTGTATACTTTTTCCCTTCTTATCTTGTGCCCTTAGGGCACAAGATATTTAAACCCAAAATAAAATTCTGAAGTCTGGTTTGAGTTTTAACTAAATTTTTCAGGTAATTTTGTCAAATATATTCCTAATGCTTATGAACATATTAACTTGAGTTTATGTGTATGCTTAACGAAATGGACTGAAGTTTGAACTGAGGCTGGGGATAAGGCTAGAGCCGGAGATTATATTATAAGTTGTAAGTTGTAGCTTATATTTTTATAAAGTTGTTTGACGAGCTGAACTTTATTAATGTAAAATTGCATAAAAATACATCAATTTCAGTTCAATTATATTTTGGGCTTACTTGATAATCTATTATATTTTGAAGAAAAATTAAGTAATTTGACTAATTATAAACCCTTATAAGCTCATTTCAATTGTCTTGAACTTTTGAAAGCTTATAAGTTATAAAAGTTTCTATAAGTCGATGTGATAAACAAAGCTTATTTTATAAATTTACTTATTTTAAAAGCTCAAGTCACTGTAAGCTCTTATAAGCCTCGTGCCTATTTTTACAATCTAAGTTTTTAAACTCAAATTAATAAAGCTTAAGAATTTTTATAAAATGGGTGTTTGTCTAAGCTTATATTTTGGGTAGGCTTATGTTTTATAAGCGGTTTATGGCTTATAAATAACAAGCTTATAAGCTCATCTATAGTGTTTGGTTTAGCTTATCTATACTACCATATAATGAGCTAATGAGCTAGTAAGCCCTCTGAATAAGCTTAAACAAACACCCCTAAAATTAAATAGTTAAAATTTAGAGAATGAGAATTTTATATTTTTTAAAAATTATTGAAAAAAAGTGTAATTAAACTGATTTTCAATTTTTTTACCAACTAAACGCCCTAAATTATTCCTTTTTATGTTTTTAGAGATGCATTTCCACGTGTCAGGCTTTAAGTGAACAACACCGCCTCCACTTAAAAAAACTGATTCCATTCCATCTCAAACTCATGTAACAAACATTGTAACTGATCTAAACAAGATAGAAAGAAAGCAATGGCGCGTGTAGTGACGGTGGCGCGTGAGGGAAACGGAGACTACCGTACAATACAAGAAGCAATAGACTCAGTACCTTTGGGGAACACATGTCGGACAGTGATACGTGTGTCTCCTGGGATTTATAAGCAGCCTTTGTATGTTCCTAAGACTAAGAATTTAATAACACTTGCGGGGTTAAGACCAGAGATCACTGTTATTACATGGGATAATACTGCTACTAAGATTGATCATCATCAGGTTCTGTTCTTTTTTTTTTCTTTTTTTTTCTTTTTTTTTTTTTTTTTAATTATTATCTTAAACCCTAACCCATGCGGTATGAAAAGAAAAAAAATGAGATTGTTTGTGATGTTAGATTATGAGATAGTTAGTTGCCGTTCTAAAAAAAATGAAAAGAAAACTAAATGTTTGTGGGTTTAAGTGCTGTGTAGGCAGGGACGGAACCAGGACCAAATATGACCGGGTGGATAAATTTTTTGGAATCGTGATATAGAAATACATTTCGATGGACCGGGTGCATTTAAGATGCATTTAGGAAAAATTGATGTTTTTTTTTTCAAAAATTAACACTACATAGAAACAATCCATAAGGGTCCCGGGCACCCGCGGGAACCCCCTGGTTCCATCCCTGTGCTTTGGACATGTGAGATAGATTTGTGGTGTCGGATAGTTAAAGAAAAAAAAAATGTAGGTAGCATTTAGATACATGCCTAAACTATAATCAAGTTATGGCTTTACTGTTAGAAGCTTCGATTGGATCCATATCTAATTATCTATTAAAGTTTTTAGTCCGGTGGGTCAAGAATGATTTTAGTTTCATATCAAATAAGCAGATCAGCAGACACAACTTGCTTTATCCAAACAGTAATAAGCAGAAAAAACAACCAATACCAAACACCCCTAACCTATGAAAATATCTTAAACTATTTCACACTATCCAAATATATACAAGTTGTTTATTAGCTATATCAAATGCCATAAGCCTGTAAGCTGTTTTAAAAAAAGGCTTTAGCTAAATACCACATTGTGGACTAATAAGCAATTATGGTTTTATCAGGGGTGTTTGGGAATGCTTAGGAAACTTCTGTATCTGTTTATCGTGTTTTGACACAAGATAAATAAGCTTTGAGGGTGTTTGGGACTGTAGTAACTTATGAATGGACAGTTTAAAGTTGTTAACTCTAAAGTGAAGCAATAAGCAGAAAAACATTTTTCTAAACGAGTCCTAATATGTGGGACTGGGGATGTTCTTTGGGATTACTTATTCAAACTGCTTATTGTGTTGACACAACCTACGGTATAAAATTACTTGTTGAAAGTGATTATCTGATTATTTACATGTGAAGTAAGATACTAGGATGCTTTTGATTATTGTGTACTTATTATATTAGAAACAGCTTATCTCAAAAAGCAATAAGCAAACAGAAAAACCTTTTCTTTTTCTTACCTAAACACCAATTTTTACGATCATGTATTCATGTATATATAACACAATCAATATATGGTTTGTTGCTTCGACGAAATTGAAACAATCATTGATTGAAAAGGAGATCACGTTTCTTTGATTTTTTTTTAAACGATCTTGTGTATTTGGTCTGTTTGATGTATACACAGGCACCACGAGTGATTGGAACAGGAACGTTTGGGTGTGGGACTGTCATTGTTGAAGGGGAGGATTTCATTAGTGAAAATATTACATTTGAGAATTCGGCTCCTGAGGTCTTCTTTCCTTTTCGATAAATTTTCATGATCAAACACCTTAGAAAACATTACGTGTGAGAATTATGACTGTTTTAACTTTCTCAATTCAGGGTTCTGGCCAGGCAGTGGCGATCAGAGTAACCGCTGATCGATGTGCTTTTTATAACTGCAGATTTCTTGGCTGGCAGGTAACAACTAATTTTTATGGCATGACTGACACATTATAGCTAGTGTATATTTTTGGTAAATTTGTTTGCTATTCAATATTTCAATGTATTAAGCTAGAAACCAACTTGAATCAACACTAGTGAATATAGCAAGTCAAGGTACTGATTTGCTGAGAATCTTCATGCCTTGTCGGTATTGATTGTGACATGTTTGCAGGATACTCTTTATTTACATTACGGGAAGCAGTATTTGAAAGATTGCTATATTGAGGGAAGTGTTGACTTCATTTTTGGGAATAGCACCGCATTGCTGGAACATTGTCACATCCACTGCAAGTCAGGTGGTTACATAACTGCCCAAAGTAGAAAATCTTGTCAAGAGACAACTGGTTATGTCTTCTTAAGGTTTGCGTTCTCTTACTCTGGACTTTTTTTTTACAATGGATGTTGATGAATAGGATTTTGTTTGTTGAAATATGTCATACCTAATAAAGGTTGTGAGTTGAAATTTGATAGCTCGGCTAAAGATGCGCATATAAGCTATTTACTGTGTGAAAAATAATATGCGATTTCACTTCTGTTTCAAAATGATGCAATTCCGTAACTCCAACAACCCATAGATGTATTTACACACACCAACCTTTGACTTAGTAAACTTGAGATAAAGACGGAGCATACCATTCCCATTTACTTTCTTTGGACTTTTTTTATACTTTGCTATCAGAAGTTATAAACAGTCGAAGTGCGTCAGTGAAGACACAAGCTATTATTTCTTCATGGTCATGTAGTATCTTAGTTCCTGCTCATTTTGTAAGGAGATAGGTTGCATATATAAGGGTTCATTACAAATGTGTTTTTGAAGTGATTTTTTTGACTCTTAAGAATCAAAATTGGATATCATGTGATTAGTTTGCAATAATTAGGTAATTTTACATGAATATCAGTATCAGTATTCTTATGACAAGTCCTTGCCAACTTCTCCTAAGCTGATTTTTTTACCTAAATTCAGAATCAACATTGGTCAAACACTCAGTATTGTAAATCTCGGCCATCTCGGCCGAGATATCGTCGATAAATCGCTACTCGGGGTTCCACCGTAACGAGATTTCTATTATCGGGCTAGTATCTCGCTTTGGTCAAATTTCGGTCAAACTCGGGTATTATCGGTACTTATCGGCGAGAAATTGACTTACCGGTCAACTTAAATGTTTCACTTTTTTTTTTTTTTTTTAAACGATCGGGTCGGGTATCTAAGTTACAATAAAAGTTGGATCTGATTTTAGGGTTTTTCCTTCTTTTTGGATCTGATTTTCGGGTTTTTTCTTTCTTTTTTTGGATCTGATTTGACCGGCTGATGATTGTATGAGTGGTGGTGATGGATTTTACCCCTGATGGTGTTTACTAGTGATGGTGGCTTGCTGGGGTGGTGATGGAACTGGTGGTAGCATGGTGGCTGCAGTGGGGTTGGTGTTGGGGAGGAAGCGTGGTGTCTGCAGTGGGGCTCGTCCTGATAGAATGATAGATATGCAAAGAAGTAGAGAACGAGAAGGATAATGTATGGGTTATATCTATTTAGGGTTTTGGAAATGTATGGGCTATATGTGTATGGGCTGAGTTGGAGTGGGTTTTATTAAGCCCATTTGGATGTATGCGAGTTTATTTTTAGTTTTTCTTTAATATAATATATATGGATTTATGTCTTTAGTTATATATATATATTTAGGTTTAGATTTATGTCTTCAATATATATTTAAGTTATATATGGATTTATAGACAGCTGGGCTTATACTTTACAAATTGTATATATTGTTAGTATATATATATTTTTTTTAAATAAATTCCTTTACAATTTAGGGTCTCCGATATATCCCCGATATATCCGATATATCGCTTCTCAGGGGTCGACCGAGACGATACCGAAAAGCGATATTTACAACCTTGGGTCAAACACTCAAACATATTAATAAGACTATCACAACAATCGTTTTGAACGCATATACAGACACTCAAAATCTGAAAACAAATGGAATTAGGACCGACTAATTGAGAATGGAGGAAACTGAATTGAACTTTGAACTTCTTTATCATGCCTTTGTAGTAATATCTGGTTGACTGTAGTAACAATTAACACTATGATTTGAAGCTGACTGACGTATGCAATTATTAAATTGACCTCTTTGCTTGTCCTTGATGCTAACTAAGTACCATCGGAATCAATGCAGATGTGTCATAACAGGGAATGGAGGTACATCATACACTTATCTTGGGCGTCCATGGGGACCTTTCGGGAGGGTGGTTTTTGCATACACGTACATGGATTCATGTATCAAACACCATGGTTGGAATAATTGGGGCAAAGCCGAAAATGAAAGAAGTGCTTGCTTTTATGAGTACAGGTATATATAATACTACGTAGTTTATATTTCAATCATCCCGCCACAATCCTTTCTTATTGGTGTGTTTGGTAAACAATGCAGATGTTTCGGTCCAGGGAGTTGTCCAGAAAAACGTGTAACATGGGCAAGAGAACTCATGGAGGACGAAGCCGAACAGTTTTTGGTGCATGCTTTTATTGATCCAAACCCAGAAAGGCCTTGGCTAGCACAGAGAATGGCACTTCGGATACCCTTTTCTGCTTAAGCAAATAGTATACCACACGTGTTTTTGACTTTTTGTAATGATATATACAACTTTTATCTATGGTGGTGCGTTAAATAAAGGAGCAATAGAAATGACTATTTATCAAACAAATATTGTTGTGGAAGGAGCCCGATCTGCATGTTTAGCTTGTTATGAGATCAGAATCAGTTATATGAGTCATGTAGAACACCTTTGTTGCCTTTTCTTGTCATTCAAATGTGTGTAAGTGGTGTATTTTCCGGCTACAAGATCACTTTATATACCTAGTCGACTATGTTGGTGTCATGGGACTATGTAAACTATGGTTTGACAAGAGTGTAATGCCTCAAATAACATGGACAAGTAGATAATAATTCAATTATCATATACATAGTTCTCAAATAACATGGACAATGTGTTGCAAAATTGTGGTTCTGTGCTGGGTGTGCTGGTGCTGGTGTGAAAAAGATTATACATAGCTTTTTTTTTGTATAGTGTTTGCAAATAGCTGTAATTGTAGATTAAAATCTCAAATGCATGTATGGACATCAATAAGAATGTGGGTTTTTTGAAGGTTAAATGGTAATTATACAAAAAAAATCTCTAGCCCCTCTAAAAGCTGTTGGATGAACTTATTTTGATTATTTTTTCCTATAATCTTTCTATCTTGCAGCCAACGATACTACTTTTTGAACAATGATTATTTTGTGAAAAAAAAGCTGTAGCCCCCATAATCTCCCAATAATCTGCGTTACCAAACACAGCCAATGCCTCAAATAACATGGACAAGAGAAATGGGTCAATCTGAGTCTGGTAGGATTGACCCCAATAATCATATACATAGTTCTACTAAGATTTGATTGTAAAAGGGTTGATTTAAAGAAAGTAATCTTCTAATACTGCATGTTGTGGATGCATCTCATTACACGCAAGGCTCATTTTTGTTCAAGGATCACGCGGGAAGCTTATTACAGACCCCGCCTCACGCGTTAGGGGGTGTTTCTTTTTTGCCAAAGTCTAGTTGGCTCACCGATGAGGGGGTTTCTTTTGTGTGTATGTGCGTGTTTTAAATGACGTAGGTGAAATAGGGTTTAGGGTAACGAAAATCTGAGTGATAAATAACTCGGAGGAACGTGAAAAAAATATATAAAAGTGAAAGCGGGTAAAATGTATTTAAAATGATTGACATGCAAAAAAATTCCTTTTCAGTAACATGAGAGAAAATAAAATTAAGTGGAGATGCGGGGGATCGAACCCCGTGCCTCTCGCATGCAAAGCGAGCGCTCTACCATTTGAGCTACATCCCCATTTTTATACTTGCTTCAGAGATATTATATATTATTAATAAAAACTTATTTATTAATCACTCTTATGTCGCTAGCCTACTTGATGATATTCCAACACTTAAGTTACAAACAGATGTCGTCCTTTTAGCTGGTAAAAAATTAGGCCCTTAATCCAAAAAGGAATTAAAAAAAAAAATAATAAATAATAATTTGCTACTTAAAGGCAGATCCAAACCCTAGGGCAACAAACAAAATACTGCTACTAAGAAATGGTATCGTATGATAGGAAATTTGTACTGTTTTAGAGTTATTGCTGTGAAGTAGTGACAAATATGTGGATTAGTCACAAATGGTCGGAAACCCTAATTTCTAATTCTTCTTCTGCAATTGACAGGATAGTGAAGATATTCAGGTAGTTGAATTCCTTGCGGATTATGTACAATATAAGGATAAATTCCATAATGATTCTAAAATACTTGTTACCAACGAGTTCATCCAATTGGAAGTACCTGATAACATTATTATATACAAATGGGTTATTGATAAGATAGTTCATATCACCTCCTGTTGGGATCAAAGTGTAAGTCCATCTTAAATGTGTGATGCATAGATTCACAATAAGCTGGAATGGGCTCGAATTGCCCTTTAGCCCCCCCCCCCCCCCCCCCCCCCATATTCACAGGGCTAATTGTAAAATGGATGGTGTTAAATGGCTGCCCTTGTATTTCAATAAGATCGAGCTTCCAAGTCAACGATAGTTTTGCATAATTGAGTTGTTCCAAAAAAAAAAAATCTATTTTTTCTTAATATACATTTTTTTTATATTTTTTTTTTTTTTTTTATTATATTTTTTCACTTCACACAAACAATACTCACTTTACAAAACTTATAAAAAATATGGTCCTATCTTCTCTTCTAGTTAGTCGACGAGGTATCTCGGACTGACGAAGTTCTATGGCGCGATGTGTTATATTGAGGTAATAAGTGAATACGATCAACGAAGAGCTAGATTGAACTGACCGTTTTGAAGCACAACGTTTAAGATTACTTGACCGACAGTATCCCGAGAAATTAGCGAGTTTAGAATGCAAACGTTTTTGGTATGACACAATTGGAAGAGCGTTCAATTCGACAAGAAACGAGCCATCGGATGGGGTCAGTCATCAAAAGTGACTTCTTAATGTGATAAACAAATAACGAGTTTTAATTTATGTTTTTGAAAATTTAATGTATTTTTTTAATTAATAAATGATTGTATTTTTATTATAAGATGTTTTATAGAATGTTAATTTTGATTATAAAAAAAGAAAAAAAAAAAAAAAAAAAGGTGACACTGCAATTTTGCCACCACATTAACTATCAATTCAACCTTTGCTGACTCACCTGCACGTGCAATTTGCCCACTCATATTTACCATTCATAGATTCAAACAGAAGAGAAATCCGAATGTTTGTATAAGGGAAATTGAATTTTCAATGAAAAAATTTAATTACCATACATGAAATAAGTAAGAAATACTATTTAGAGAAGCGTGACTGAAGCTACGCTTTCAAACTTATCAAGTCACATTAGCCTTTATAAGACTATTGCATCAATGGTCCTTTGACTAATTGACTTCTTGGCTGAGCATGTATCAATCCATTCCCCTTAAGAACCTTGTCCTCAAGGTTCAAGCAAATTGAGGAAAACGGGCCACAAATTCATGTAAAACTTCCCAGGTTGCATCTTCTTTTGACTGATTTGCCCATTGGACTAACACAAACATCACTGCTTTGTCACCCACCTTGCCCAACCTCCTTTCTAATACAGCCACTGGTTCCACAGTATGTTGCCATTGGGTTACAAGAGCAATTGCCTTCCACTGCTGTTTGGCTGTGACACTTCTTGAGCTAAGACACATGAAAAACTGGGTGTATAAGGCTGTCACTAGGCAATTTCAGCTTATAGGCTACTTCACCAATTCTTTGCACAACCTGAAAAGGCCCATAAAACTTGGCAGCTAGCTTGTGATAAGCTCATTGCCTAGCTGAGACTTGCCTATAAGGCTGCAGTTTAACATATACCCATGCTCCAACTTCAAATTGCTTGTCAGTCCTCTTTTTATTGGCCATGTTTTGCATTCTATCTTGTGCTCTTTTCATATGAAACTGCAACATTTCAATAGTCTTTTCCCTTGCCTGCAATGTCCTGTCCACAGCTTCTACTGCACTATCCCCAGGTACATAAGGTAAGTGGATTGGTGGAGCTTGACCATAAACCACTTCAAAAAGGGGTGACTTTTGTTGCAGAATGCCAATTGGTGTTATACCAAAACTCTGCTAAGGGTAACCAATCCACCCATTCCTTAGGTGTTTCCCCAACCATACACCTCAAGTAGCAGCCTAGACACCTGTTCACAACCTCTGTTTGCCCATCAGTTTGTGGGTGGTAGGCTGTAGACAAGTGTAATTCCACCTTAAGCATCTTGAATAATGATTGCCAAAAGTGACTGATAAACACTTTATCTCTATCACTAACTATCACCTTTGGCAGCCCATGTAATTTATAGATGTTGTCCAAAAAGACCTTAGCTACATCATTGGCTGTGAAGGGATGCTGCAATGCCATGAAATGGGCATACTTGCTCAATCTGCTACCACAACCTTGATCACAGATTTGCCATGTGATTTTGGTAAACTTTCAATGAAATCCATAGAAATTTCACTCCAAATCTATGTAGGAATTGGTAAGGGTTGAATGAGACCAGGATAAGCAGTGAGTTCAGGTTTGTACCTTTGACAAAGGTCACACTCCTTCACAAACTTTTTGACCATTTGCCTTAGCCCAGTCCAATAAAACACAGCAGCCAGCTTCTTGGCAGTCACATGAACACCAGAGTGCTCACCAAGGGGTCCTTGATGGAAATAAGCCATAATTTGTTGTTGTAGCATCACATTACTGCCCACCACTAATCTTCCTTTCCTTCTTAACTGGCCATCTGCCTAAGTGTACTTTGGCACTGCATTTGGATCACTTTGTAACTTAGTGATAATAGCCTGCACATCTGTATCACCAATCCAACTGTCTTTGATTTGCTGCAACAAAGAACTTGAAATGGTAGATAAAACCAGTGAACACAATTCAGCACCAGTATTGACTCTTGATAAAGCATCTGCAGCCACATTTTCACTTCCTTTCTTGTAGCTTATCTCATAATCAAACCCCAACAGCTTAGGTAACCATTTGGTTTGGAATGGAGTTGTGAGTCTCTGGTCCAGCAAGTACTTTAGGCTAAAATGATCTGTCTTGATTTTAAAGTGCCTATCAAGCAGATAACCCCTCCATTTTTCCAAAGCCATTAGAACTGCTAAAAACTCCTTCTCATAGGTAGACAATGCTTGATGCCTAGGTGATAATGCTTTGCTCAGATAAGCTATGGGGTGACATTCTTGTGCCAACACAGCTCCAATTCCCAATCCACAAGCATCAGTTTCAACAACAAATTCCTTGTTGAAATTAGGTAAGGCTAAAACAGGAGTGGTTATCATTGCTTCTTTGAGCCTTTCAAAAGCCAATTGTGCCTCATCAGTACACTCAAATGAGTTCTTTTTAAGTAACTTGGTTAAAGGTTGACTGATTAGAGCCTAGTGTTTAATGAACCTTCTGTAGTAACCTGTTAAGCCCAAGAAACCTCTCAACTGCTTCACATTAGTAGGTTTTGGCCATTCCTTCATAGCTTGAATCTTTGAAGGATATGTGGAAACCCGTTCAGCAGATATTAAATGCCCCAATATTCAACTCTATCCCTGGCAAAGGCACATTTGGAGTGTTTGGCATAGAGTTGATGATTCTGCATAACCTGTAGTACACATTTTAAATGCCTTATATGATCTTCCAAGCTTGGGCTGTATATGAGGATATCATCAAAAAACACCAGGACAAACTTTCTCAAAAAAGGCTTGAAGATTGTGTTTATAAGATCTTGGAAGGTGGATGGTGCATTGGTGAGTCCAAAGGGCATGACAAGGAACTCATAATGCCCATCATGGGTTCTGAAAGCTGTTTTGTGAATGTCCCCTTCATTCATTCTGATTTGATGGTATCCAGACCTTAAGTCCAATTTAGTAAACACTTTTGACCCATTTAGTTCATCTAATAGTTCCTCAATCACTGGAATAGGGAAATTGTCTTTGACAGTGAACTTGTTGAGCTTTCTATAATCCACACACATCCTCCAGTTGCCATCTTTCTTTTTGACCATGAAAATTGGGGAGGAGAATGAGCTATTACTATCTCTAATCACCCCTGATTCAAGTAACTCCTTCACCATTAACTCCACAGCTTCTTTTTGGTGGGGTGGGTGTCTATAAGTCCTAATGTTGATTGGAGGAGTGTTTGGCATAAGGTGAATGACATGATCATGTGTTCTTTGAGGAGGTAAAGCCAGTTGGTACATCAAACACAGGTTGAAACTCTGCCAAAAACAGCCTGCACTTGCTTTATTTATTACTGCTGATCCATGGTTGCATCAACAAATTCTTCTATTTCCTCAGTTTCATGAACTGAGGTGAGTGAATACCATCATACCTTTCAGTTGGTTACTACACAAGCACATGATTCAGTAATTGGTAAATACATTGGTTCCTTTGCATCAAAAACATTGTTTCATGACATTGCCCGCTACTATTTGTGACCAGGGTGTACCTTTGTCACAATAGAAACACTGATGTTTGGCCCTTTTCTCCTCTAACTCCTTTTGAGTCAATTGCCTTCTAACAGGATACGTAGTACCTGTTTTTGGAGGTGCAGGTAAAGCCAACAGATGTGGTTTGGAGGTAATTTGGGTTTGTGGTCTAGGACTAACAGTATTAGGAGACTGAAACCTAGTTCCACTATAAGGTGAGTAGTTTGGCCTAGTTTTAATGATAGCCACTGAGGCTTCTTGCATTTTTGCTAAGCTAGTCACATCTTTCATAGTAACAGGCTTAAGCATTCTTAGTGGTACCCTAATTTCACCCTTTAATCCCCCAATAAACATACTCACAGCTTGGGGTTCAGTTAAGTCTACCTTATTGAGCAACAATTCAAACTTATCCTGGTAAGTACTTACATCACCAGTCTGTTTTAGGTTTTTTAGCTCAACCAAGGGATCATCATTCAATTCACCAAACCTACTCAATATCTTGGATTCATACAAGGCCCAAGGTACATTTTCTCCATTTCTTTTCACAAATTGTAAATGCCAGTTTAGAGCCTTATCAAAGAGATGCATGGAGACTAACCTCAGTTTTTGATCATCTCTGACTTGATCAATGGCAAAGAACTGTTGTACCCTAAACAACCACCCCTTGACATCATCACCATAAAACTTTGGGAATTCCAGCCTTGTCAACTTCCCATAGGTATTTTGCTGGTTGTGATGAGGTCCATTTCCATGTGTTTGACCATGTGGAACTACTTGATTTCCAATGCCAGTTGCTACAGGTTCCATTCCATGAAGCCTGGTAAACTCATTTGTAGCAAATGCTTGGAAGAGACTGAAAGCATTCATTCTCTCATCCATCTGCCTAAGCAACTGGTTTATATCAGCCATACTTTGACCTAAATGAGTCAAAGTAGGAGCCTCATTATTAGCATATGTGCTACTCTGCTCTTGATTGCGAGTTTGAACTGCTATTGTAAGCTATTTTAATGGTGTAAGTTGTTAGGTTTACTCCTTCTTCTACAATTGAGTTACTACTAACAACTAACCGCTCTTGGCCAACCTTGAATCAAACAAAACTGGTCATAGATTCGAGAATATAGGATTTAAGCACTTATGCGCTATTCTCGTGATCGCGATGTGTATTCAACAATTGGTCGTGTTTCTGGCGGATAGCTTACAACAATTGAATAGAGAACCAGTGTAGCACTGTATTTCTGAAAAAAATTTGTTCGCCGAAAAAATAACTGCCTCGCCAGAATCGTAACAACTCGCCGGAATCGCGACAACTTCGCCAGAATCGTAACAAACTTCGCACGAATCGTGATATGAGCACCAGGAAAGTGCTCTGATACCAATTGATAGATGCTAAACCAGAATTCACGAAAAATTGAAGTCTAACAAACACAAAAATTAGGGATTCCAAACAGAGAAGAGAAATCCAAAATGTTTTGCTATTAAAAGGTGAAATTGTGAATTTATTACAAGGAGAGGAAAGTTTGATTACACATACATGAAAATGAGAAAGTGAAATGAAAATACTATTTATGGTAGAAAGGCGGGTTGAGCTGAGAAGCTAACTGCCTTTCAAACTTAATTAAAGTTCTACCACATTAGTCCCTTGACTCAAGACTACTTGCATCAATGGTCCTTTGACTAATTGACTTCTTGGCTGAGCATGTAACAAATTGTTTTATTGTTTTTATCTCTGTGTGTGAGGCTCCTGCAACTTGTGAATTTTCTGCAGATTCAGTCGGTGATTGTGAAGATTTATGTAGACATAGATGGTGTGTACACTCCAGGTTGAACTTTTAGGGTGCGTTTAGTTAGAGAAAAAATTCTCTTGTTTTCTATCTCTAGTTTTGTAAAAATTTGGAAGGAAAATTTATCTCCACAAAACACTTGAAAATATAGAAAATGCGTTTAGTTGATGTTTGTATTTTCTATTTTGAAGAAGGGAGGGAGGGTTGTGGGTTACAAAGGAAACAAGGAAAACAACTAAAATTTGTTTTGTAATTTTCCTTGTTAACTTAGGAAATAGGGGAGTTTATGTTTTGCAAAATATTTTATTAGAAAACGCTTATTTGAACGCGATCTCTGTTTTCCTTGTTTTTCACAAAATATTTTGTAAAAAACAAGGGTGTTTTCCCTCAACTAAACGCATCCTTATTCTCTCTAGTTTAATCTTTATATTCTGTTTTGGTATTAAATACTCAAAGTTCTACCCATTTTCAAGCTATTAGGTATAAATACAATGTCTTGAATCCTTTTAGTCTAAATGACTCAGTATAATTGAGTCAGAGTGAGCCTTTTGGCTTCTACACATGTGTTCTATTCTTGATGTGACATGCTCTCATTTGTATTTTCAGGCCGCAAATTAACATTTGCAGTTGGTCTCCCTAACTGGAGTAAAAAACTTAAGGAAATTAAATCGTTGAATGATAACTACAAATCTCTGTGGAAAAGTAATATAAAGTCAGAGTGAGTTCTTTGAATTTATTGAATTTATAAAATGTTCAAGCAATTATATGAACATTATGTGACATTGTTTCAGGGACACAGACAGTGTGCCTCGAGACACTGTGCCTAGACACAATGGATCAACTTTTGAAGAAGATATTCCAAGGTAAGTAAAATTGGTGGTTTTACTACTTTAATAATGATGTTGAGATTGTATTTTGGTTATTATGCATTTGAATGCTTCTTTGATAGTACTTCTATGGAGCTTGTGTATCCGAAAGGGGCTACGGATGCCATTACCATAACTCAAAATGATTTTGACTCGTTACAACCAGAAACATGCCTCAATGACACAATCATTGAATTTTATTTAAAGTATGTTTTGTTTCACCTTCTTTTATTTCATTGTACCTGATTTCGTCTTCTGCGAAAACATTATATAAAGAAGAGCAATTCCACTTGACAGGTATCTGAGGAATGAAATGGATCCTGACGAGAGTCATCGGTTCCACTTCTTTAGCAGTTTATTCTTTGCGAAAATGGCTAGCCGAGTTCAAGACCCACTTCATGAAGACCCACTTGATGCTTCTAAGGGAATGGAAGCTTTTAAGCATGTGAAGAGATGGACAAAAGAAGTTAACCTATTCAAGAAAGAACTTATCTTTATGCCTATAAGTTATAAGTAAGTGAATGAACCAGAAAAGAGAGCCTCGTTCATTGCATTAAATAAAATAAATATGATTTAAAGCCTTTTTTGGTTTATTTAATTTTTATGTTTAAATGATAGGGGGCACTGGAGTCTTATTGTGATCTGCAATTTTGGGGAATTGGCCAAGAATGAAGGTTAGTCTTCTGTGTATTCGGGATATCTTCACCTATATCAACACACTTCCTTTTAAAATACTCTGCTCTGCTTCAGTTGGAGATGTAAATGGGCCAGTGCCATGTGTTCTGCATTTGGATTCTTTGAGAAACAAGCATGCGGGTCTGAAAGAGTTTATACATAGGTATCAGTGTGTTAGTTTAAATGATTATGTATTCATGCTCGGTCATCATTAGCTAACACTTGATTTTTTTTTAAATAAATTTGAATAATTAATATTTGCCTTTTCGGTATGACAAGACAGTTATCTTAGAGAAGAGTGGAATGACAAGACAGTTATCTTAGAGAAGAGTGGAAGTCGAGGGCATCTGAAGACATCTCAAGATTTGATAATCTGAAATCTATATATCTAAAGGTAGTAATTAATTTTATTTATGTTATCGGAGGTAGATTAGGTATTTGGTGCTAGTATAGTAAAGAAAATTCGTTAGTTGATTACAATTTCATACTGAGTACTTAACAGTGAGAAGTTGTATTTCTTTTAATGTTCTGTGCAGCAGTTACCGAAACAAGAAAATGGTAACGATTGTGGTCTGTTCTTGCTACATTACACACAACTCTTCTTGGAGGAATTTACTACATTTCGGGTCGGGCGTGAATCGAAATTTGTAAGTAATCTTCTCATAACAACATTTTTTTATATATAATGTCTTTCAATGTTATACTCTACACTTTGACACAAAGTTATAATTTGCAAAAGTCCAAGTTTATTTTTAAAAGCTTATGTGATTCGTAGGGTCTTGTAACCTATTATTATGTCTAAAGGTTGATATACGATTGATAATCATCTTGGGAAGTAAATAAAATATAGAATCAAATAGTATAATGCTTAATCGTATGAAATGTCATTTGCCATCACTTATAGTAAATGTCTTTCATTATACTTGGTTCATTTGCTAATTTCAGTTAAAAGCGGACTGGTTTACACCTTCTGAGGCTTCTGATAAGAGAATGGTTATCAAGAAACTAATATATGATCTCAAAGAAAAGTAGAAATCTACTTTCAATGTCGTCAATAATGACCAGTACTACCTCAGCTGTCCAACAGACGTTAGCATCCCTCTCATTGCCCCCGGAAGTTCTTAGGACGATCAAGAAAATGGGCTGTTTTTAGTACTATTTAACGACTATTATGAAGACCAGTACCAGCTCAGCTGTCCAACAGAAGGTAGCATCCCTCTCAGTGTCCCCGGAAGTTCTCAGGATGATCTTTCAGCACTATATAACGACTATTATAGTTGTCTATTTTGAGTCGAGGTAGTTGATGAAGCGAAAAGTGTACCGCTTTTAAGGGGTCATTTAAGCTTTAAATCGTATTTATTTGATCAAATATTGCCCTAAATCGTTTCTTTTGTCATTTTAGGTACTTTTGAGGAGAAATCTGGAAAATGAGGCATTTTGGACGTTTTTTGAGCATTAAAGTGAAGAAAACGGCAAAGTCTAAAAAATCGGCTAAAAGTTACTCTTGACGGCGTCAGACTTTACTCTGGACGGCGTCATGCCTTGGCAAGAAAAGTTGAACGTGAAATTTACTCATGACGGGCCAGTGAAAATAGCATGTGAATTCTGACGGCGTCACGCTTTAACTTGATCAAGGGCGTCACGGCTTAAATCATAAGGGGACGGCGTCACGTTCATGGTTCGACGGCGTCAAGCCTTGATAAGCCAGAATGGATTTTTGAAGAGCTAAAGAGGGACGGCGTCAAGAAGGTCATCCGGGAACCCTAAAAGCGGCGAGGTGACGGCGTCACACTCCATAAGGTGACGCCGTCAGATCCAAAAATCTATATATAGTTTTCTAATTTTTTATCATTAGGGAGAGCTTAGTGTGTGGAATTTTGGGAGAAAACCCTAAGACGATTTTAGCATCTTTTTCAGGGCTTTTTGCCTTGAGATCTTCCATGTTTCATTGAAAGATAAGTTATCAATTAATCATTCAATATGTCTATGTGTTGTTTGATTCTATCTTATTCTTGTCTTTTGTTTAACATGTTAGGCTAAATTTATCTTGTGTTTGCTTAGATCTAATGAAACCTAGCTATTGATTATTGGTTGTTAGTGTGTTATTAGTTGTATTGGATGATTGTTTATCTATGTTAGGCTTAAGAAAACTGGCTAACTTCCTATTCGGTAACTTGCTTGAACGTCTTAAGAAACATGAACCAAACGCGTACTAAAGGTTTTTATGGTTGTATTTAATGCACAAGCGAATTCTAGTGATCCCATGTTAGGAGCTTCCTAGCCGGCTCGACATAGGAGTGAAGTAGGAGCTTGTAGAGTTGGGGAAGTAAGTACGCCACCCCACGAATGGTATTAAGGAATACACCCTTCATCCACGCAACTAATACACACTAATTAACCGGTAAAAGATAGTTAGGGAGTAAGAAAATCTAAGTAAACACATTTCTCTACACATAAGTTTCTCACCACATTTTATTTTCAGTTATTTATTTTATTGCATTCGTAGTAATTTGGGTTAGTTGACTAGCAACTAATTCCGCCCATTCCTTCAAACCCGAGATTTTACTTGCTTTCATAAAATTATAAAAACATAAAAAAAAAAGAATCTTCCTCAACCCTTAGACCTAATTAGAGTAGCCTTTCATACCTAACGAACACTATTCCCTGTGGAGAACGATCAATCCCCCGTACTTACCACTACACTATACTACATCGGTCAGGTACACTGCCTGGTGGGGTTGTAAGCCTCTTGAGATCCCTCGAGAGGTAAAACCTGTTGTAAGGTTACAAAACCACGCAATCAAGTTTTTGGCGCCGCTGCCGGGGAATAGTTATTGTTTAGGTTGAATTTTTATTTCTATTAGGTCTACTCACTAGATTCCTTTCTAGTGAGATTTTTATTTTTCTAGGTTTTCTTTAGTCTATCTATTTTCTTTGTGCTTTTGTTCGTAACAGATTTTCATTGACTATTCAGTTTGCCATTATGGAAAACGCGAATCCACCCCTTACACCTGACGAAGTGGCTTTGTTGCGTAGCCAACTTGAGAATGAGATTAGTGAGCTCAGGGAGCTCAGTAGAATGATTGATATAGAGCTTGATTATGCCTTGAACAACTTAGGGACCGCCATACACTCAGATAATTACTTAGAACGTAATAATCTTACGGTTGATAAGTTGATTGAGAAAATTGAGGTAGTGAAGGTAGATCCGAGGTTGGATGATTGTTTCAATGAATACCCCACTAAAGAGGAGATTGCTTACTATAACAACCTAGTTGATAACCCTCGACCACCTTTTGTTAGAATTGACCCAAAGATTAAGAGAGGTGATCCCGGGAATGTGAAGATACCATGTATGATTGGGTACCAATACGTTGAGCATGCTTACATTGACTGTGAATCCCCAATCAACGTTATGTCCTCAGGCCTTTATAGCCAAATCATAAACACACCACTTGAGCCTAGGATGGACCCCAAGTGTCCAGGTGGAGTTTGCAACTTCGTTGGAAGGATTAAGGATATACATATCCTTGTTGGGAACTTTACCTTTGTCACCAACTTCATGATTTTAGAAGATATGGCAAGTGTTGTTGACTGCCGCCTATCTCGCGTTGTGTTAGGTAAGCCATTTATCGAAGCATCCAATTTAAGGTATGACCGTTTGAAAGGCACGGTTCAGTTTTCTAATCACATAGATAGGATCACATATAGGATGCCTTATCGGGTTAATGAATTTCGTTTTGTGCCTCGATTTGACATGGACTACATTGGTGCGATTGAGGACATCAATGAAGAGGATAAAGAAAAAGGCATGGACCATGTTTGGAATAAGAGAAGCCTTTATTATAAAGATTGCTTAAACCTTGGACCTAAATACAAAATTGATATGGAGGTTGTTAGGATGATTAGAGGGGCAATTGAGAAGCAAAACGGAAAAACGTAGACCCCGTGACTTAGAGTCTAGCTACAAGACTCGTTAATAAAGAAAAGCGCTTCTTGGGAGGCAACCCAAGCTTTATTTGTTTTATTTGCTTTGTGAGTTTATTTATTTGTTTGTTTGATTTTATTTTCCGTATGTGTGTTTAATTTTTATCATTATTGATTCATGTTCAAAACTAAATTGTGAAAATGCTTTATGTTGTTTTTAACTTCGTCTTAACTACATATAAAGGTATTTTGCAAAAGATAAGTGTAAGGGAAATCTAAATCGGTTTATTAGAACACAAATTAACATGAATCGTAATAATAATAAATTAGCATACATATTAGTATTTGTTTGAGTCAAATGCTTGTATCGAGTCATAATGATGTTTTGCAGGATTTCCAGGAAGTAAGGTAAAGGTTTTTCCAGAAATTTTCCGGAAACTTAAAATGAAAATTTTTGTCAGGTCATTTCTGACGACGTCAGGGGTTATAACCTGACGGCGTCAGATTTAATTTCCAGAAATTTTTGAAAGTTTTGTTTTCATAAAAAGTTTTTATTAAATCTCCAACTTATAATCTCCAGGAATCTGCAAAATTATCATTCCACAAGCATTATATCCTTATATATAGATTTTTTCCCGCCGATGTTATGCAGGTTTTCGTGTTTGTTTTCTCAGGTTTAACAGGTTATTTTGGACAAGGAGATGTTTATGGAATCAAGCTTATGGCGATGCATTAGTCATGGAGTTTCAACATTCTCTTTGAAGGAAGATTTAACCGTGTAATTTCATTATCCACCGAGCGAATCAGGGGAGTATTTGATTTCATTCTTTTACTTTTTGCTTTTACATCTTATTATTTGAACATTGGGGACAATGTTCATCTTAAGTGTAAGGGGAGGGTAAAAGTACGATTTTAGAGAATGCCATTGCGCTTGATTTTTGTTTGTTTAATAGTAGATGTGTAATAAAACTGAGAGAAATACTTGATTAAGGTAATTTTAGTGCCAAATTTAAAATTTTTTACAACATATAGGAGTGAAACTTTGATCTTAATGAGCGTCTCACGGATAGGAGTTATATGACTAGCACAAAAACCGTACCACTAAAAAAATTTTCCACCCCCAAATATTTGAGGTTCGCCCCTAGAATTGGTAGGAAAAGCATTTATGCTATGATGTGTGTACCGGTAGCACTTAGATTCTAGAACTTGCGTTAGGACCATTCAGAGGCCACAAGTGAGACTACATTCGTGTAGTTAGATTTACTACATGATAAGAGGCATTAGGATTAACCCATTGTTTTACACCTGTGTTTTTGTTATAATTACATTGGCTACATTGGTCAAGTAATTCTCCCACACCCTTTGCGTTGTACTCATTTTTAGTACACGATACCCCTAGTACACCCCTCAGAGCCTATCTTTTCGTTTCGACCTTTAAGCATTTTACTTAAAGGAAGAATTTGTTACACCCCACTAAAATGTACACCCAAATCGCCTTAGCCTACCTTGTATGCACTCATTTTTAGTGCATTATTGTGACAACATTTGTTTAAACCCAAGTTAATTATCTAGTTGATTACATGGTTGCTAAGTCGAGTCATATCCTTGTACATATTGTTTTGGGACGATTGGGACTCATGGGTAAAGTACTAGTGTAATGGAGTAATGGGGAAGAACATCATTTATTACCCCCATATGTGCTAAATGTTTTAAAAGTACTCCAAGTTTTTCAATTATCTTAATTCGAGTCATTAGATTAGTATTTGTAAAGTTATGTAAAAGTTTAAGTGTAAGGGGATGCAACGCCCCTATGATGTATTATTTTGGATGGTAGGGTAAAAGTGTATGCAAAAAAAAAAAAAAAAAAAAAAAAAAAAAAAAAAAAAATCTAGAAAAACACAAAAAAATGAGAAAATGAAAAATAGAAAAAAACATACGGACTACCATCCCGTTTTATTTTATGTTTATTTTATGTTTTTGTTATTTTATCATTAGCTTAAGATCGAGTCTAGTCTTGGCTTAGCAACATTGTATAGTACATGTAATTGATCAAGATTTTTAACTCGCCACCAGTAAAATATCCCTTATCCAACAAAACCGTGTTTTCCTTTTCCCTACACCTTACGTTATAACCCATTTAAAAGCCCTCTTTGATAGTTTATCTTAGGTGCTTACGCCTAGTGGAGGAGGTTTTCGATCCTTTCCCAAGCCTATGGTAATCTATTTGCTATGACAGGTAGTGAGAGATATTATCCGTTTTCATTTATGAGATTTATTTTGATGACACTTGAGAGATGTGAGTATCTAAACACTACTTGTGAGGTGCTAGTATGTAATCTCCGTGCTTATTATGGTTGAAGTGGAACGATTATTTGTTGTAATTACTTTTATGTTAGCATTAAATGACCCCTAACTTGTATTTTAATTAGAATAAAAGCACATTTGCTTGAGGACAAGCAAATCTCAAGTGTAAGGGTATTTGATGAAGCGAAAAGTGTACCGCTTTTAAGGGGTCATTTAAGCTTTAAATCGTATTTATTTGATCAAATATTGCCCTAAATCGTTTCTTTTGTCATTTTAGGTACTTTTGAGGAGAAATCTGGAAAAGGAGGCATTTTGGACGTTTTTGGAGCATTAAAGTGAAGAAAACGGCAAAGTCTAAAAAATCGGCTAAAAGTTACTCTTGACGGCGTCAGACTTTACTCTGGACGGCGTCATGCCTTGGCAAGAAAAGTTGGACGTGAAATTTACTCATGACGGGCCAGTGAAAATAGCATGTGAATTCTGACGGCGTCACGCTTTAACTTGATCAAGGGCGTCACGGCTTAAATCATAAGGGGACGGCGTCACGTTCATGGTTCGACGGCGTCAAGCCTTGATAAGCCAGAATGGATTTTTGAAGAGCTAAAGAGGGACGGCGTCAAGAAGGTCATCCGGGAACCCTAAAAGCGGCGAGGTGACGGCGTCACACTCCATAAGGTGACGCCGTCAGATCCAAAAATCTATATATAGTTTTCTAATTTTTTGTCATTAGGGAGAGCTTAGTGTGTGGAATTTTGGGAGAAAACCCTAAGACGATTTTAGCATCTTTTTCAGGGCTTTTTGCCTTGAGATCTTCCATGTTTCATTGAAAGATAAGTTATCAATTAATCATTCAATATGTCTATGTGTTGTTTGATTCTATCTTATTCTTGTCTTTTGTTTAACATGTTAGGCTAAATTTATCTTGTGTTTGCTTAGATCTAATGAAACCTAGCTATTGATTATTGGTTGTTAGTGTGTTATTAGTTGTATTGGATGATTGTTTATCTATGTTAGGCTTAAGAAAACTGGCTAACTTCCTATTCGGTAACTTGCTTGAACGTCTTAAGAAACATGAACCAAACGCGTACTAAAGGTTTTTATGGTTGTATTTAATGCACAAGCGAATTCTAGTGATCCCATGTTAGGAGCTTCCTAGCCGGCTCGACATAGGAGTGAAGTAGGAGCTTGTAGAGTTGGGGAAGTAAGTACGCCACCCCACGAATGGTATTAAGGAATACACCCTTCATCCACGCAACTAATACACACTAATTAACCGGTAAAAGATAGTTAGGGAGTAAGAAAATCTAAGTAAACACATTTCTCTACACATAAGTTTCTCACCACATTTTATTTTCAGTTATTTATTTTATTGCATTCGTAGTAATTTGGGTGTTAGTTGACTAGCAACTAATTCCGCCCATTCCTTCAAACCCGAGATTTTACTTGCTTTCATAAAATTATAAGAACATAAAAAAAAGAATCTTCCTCAACCCTTAGACCTAATTAGAGTAGCCTTTCATACCTAACGAACACTATTCCCTGTGGAGAACGATCAATCCCCCGTACTTACCACTACACTATACTACATCGGTCAGGTACACTGCCTGGTGGGGTTGTAAGCCTCTTGAGATCCCTCGAGAGGTAAAACCTGTTGTAAGGTTACAAAACCACGCAATCAGTCGAGGTAGTTAACCTGCAAAATAGGTACCTCCCGATAGAAAAGCTATAGGAAGTAAACGGGTGTTTAAAATTAAGTATAAGTATGATGGAGAAATTGATAGATACAAGGAAAGACTTGTAGCTAAGGGTTTTAATGATTATGAGGAGACTTTTTCTCAAGTGGTTAGATGGTTACAGTTAGATGTTTATTAAATATTGCTGTTTAGAATGACTGGCCTATTTTCCAGTTAGATGTCAATAATGCTTTTTATATGGTGATCTTAATGAGACTGTTTATATGAAATTACCTGAAGGATTCTTTCCTGATGGTGATAACAGAGTTTGCAGACTTAAAAAGTCATTATATGGTTTTAAACAAGCCCCTAGGCAATGGAATGCTAAACTTACCTCTGCTCTTATTGAAAATGGATTTAGTCAGAGTAAAAGTGATTATTATTTATATACTAAGGGTGCGTTTGGTAGGGGTGAATCGGAATGAGGGAATCATAGTGGGTATGATTGCAAGTGTTTGGTTAACATGTAAATATTTCAAATATAGGATTGAAAGATATATATTTTCCATACTGTTTCCATACCACTCAAAGAGGTAAGGAATGAAACTTTCATTCATGAGGGACCCACTTTATATCTAAATTCATACCCATTGTGATTGATTGCAACATATCAAATGCACCTTAAGTCTAATAATGGTGTGTTTATTGCATTGCTTGTTTATGTGGATGATATTGTCATTACTCGAAATGATGTTTCTGAAATTGAAAACTTCAAAATTTTCTTAAAACTAAGTTTTTGATTAAAGATTCGGGAAAATTGCAGTATTTTCTTGGTATTGAAGTTGTTGATACTGATAAAGGCATTTGTTTAAAGCAAAGAAAATATTGTTTAGATTTGCTAAGTGAGTTTGGCATGCTTGGTTGCAAGCCTGCTAAAACTCCCTTGCAGTCTAAACTTGTTATTACAAATCAAGCTACTAATGATGATCCTCTGTTGGATAACATTACTGATTATCAAAAACTAATGGGAAAATTAATCTACTTAACCAATTCTCGGCCTGACATCTTTTATGTTGTACATTGTTTAATCCAGTTTATGCATTCTCCTCTCAAGTCTCATTTCATAATTGCATTTAAGATACTAAGGAGCTCCAGGTTTGGGTATTCATATTACTAAGAATTCTGGTATGTCTCTTCTTGCTTACTCTGATAGTGACTGGGCTAAGTGTGTTGTGACTAGAAAATTTGTCACTGCCTATTGTGTTTTCTTGTGTGGGTCTTTAGTCTCTCTCTAAAAGCTCAACTAAAGCAGAGTATAGAGCTCTTGCTTCAGTCACCAATGAAGTAATTTGGATTTTGAAAATTCTAAAAGATCTTAAAGTTGAAAATCTTTTACCAGTTCCTTTTCACTGTAATAACAATTTAGCTATTAAGATAGCTGCCAACCCAGTTTTTCATGAAAGGACTAAACAACTTGTGATTAACTTGCATTTTGTGAGAGAAAAATTTTTAAATGGTGTGGTCAAAATTATAAAAGTAGATTCTGCAAATCAAATTGTATATATCTTAACAAAAGGGTTGGATACATTGCAACACAATTTTTTGGTAAAAAAGCTTAACTTGTTTGATGTATATCAGATATCAGATTAAGAGGGATGTTGAAGTATAAGGACTTAATCTGCTGTCTGATTATAACTTGAGGGACGAACTTTGCTTATTTATATTTGCATTTTTAGTCCTAAGGATGTTGGTTGAAAGATTGTGCTGCTTATAGAGTTTTATAAAAATGTGTGTATGAAAATGTGTATAAAAATGTATATAAAAACGTGTATAATTTTAAAGATATTTAGAAGAAAAAAAATTTATAAAAAAACCAATTTTTTTTTTTTAACCCGACAAACCACAGGGACCATTTATGAAATTAACTCAATTAATTATAAGCCCTAATTAATTAAATACTTAATTATTAAATATATATATATATACGATAATATATATATTACTTACGCATTTTGCGACGACAAGCACTAAGCACGGAAGTTCCGTCGCACGTATTTTCACCGTACACTTTCACCATGAGCCATCACCAAAGAGTCTAAACAATGAACTATTTTGAATTCTACCTTACCACACAGCAAGCAAGAAATATACGAGCACTTGACACACATAAACCTTTCAAATGAGTTAAAACCTTTAAAACACGAATGTTACGCTAAGACTTACCATACTGATCTATGTCGCGTGTCGGAGCGGTTGCACTGTGTTATTGTTGACTAGCAGATTGCTATTGTTATTAAGGTGAGTTTATAGCCCCATTTTTATAAGTATTTTTTTTATAAACCTTGGGGTGTGAAACATGCAAAACTGTTTTCATGGACCAAATTGAACTTTGTTTTTATGCACACTGGTATGCGGATAACCTAAGTATGTTTGAATCCCATTGCGCCCACTATCATCAACCGTCAATTCCTGCTGGGAAGCGCGTATGATATAAATAGATCTATTGGGGGTGACTCCCCCGTTCGGTTGGCCTGGCAGGTCAACGCGAACGTATACCATGTTGGATTTTGCCGAGTGTATGTGGGTTTAACACTCGCGGGCACCCTTTGTTTGCTATGCCAGCTTGGTATGTTTTTTGTCTAGTGTCGGTTAGATGAGCTTAGTATTAGCATACAGAATGAGTGTGATTGCTGAATTATTTGCTATGGTCCATATGTGCTTATTTACTTTAAACCTATGAACTCACCAGCGTTAGCTGACTTTTAGCATGTTTTTCTCAGGTATTTGAGAATGTATTCATTGAAGGCAGGGCATGGCATTGGTCATAAGTTTTCTAGAAATGTTTTTGCTTATGCGTTAAACTCTGATTTGGGACAGACTTGTTAAATGGGCCTTGTTTTAATTGAATTGAACTTGATGTATGACAATTAACTTTGGAAATGTAAACTATTTTAAAACGGACTTTTAATCCGTTCTCTATATCTTTGTGTTGTGATTATCGATTTAGTAGCACCCAAATATGTATGCTTCCGCAAATCCTGATTTTGGGGGTGTTACAGATTGGTATTCAGAGCCTAGGTTATAGAGAACTTGGTGTATAAAAGCCCTAAACTATAACCAGTTTATGAAAAACGTTTCATTATGACCGCCAGATGCATGCCTGCCTAGCTTTCCATGATTTGATCGCTATTTGCCTTATATGATTAAGTGTTATACTATGCTGTTTGAGTATTTTACTTAACATATATGATATAAGTATTTTCTATATACTCACACATGTCACACCGTATTTTTCACAGACCATGTCTCTCCCTTTCGATGTTCGTGATGAGGTACTTGCTGCTGGACACACTTCCCCGCTTCGACGACCAGTTCCATTTCCGGATGGCCCGTTGATGGAGGTTTTCAGAGCAGCTGCTCAGCCCACACACACCACTCCAGCATCTACCTCACCATACCTACCCCGCTATGCCACAACTCACCGTTAATCTCCAGCTCAGCTTTACACCCTTACCCAGCATACTCAGACTACCCCATCCACCAACCGTCACACTACTCGTATGTCGGTACATTCTGGATACCGTCTACGATTCTCAGATTTGCCAGACCCATCACCTCGGAGGAGGACCCGATCAGATTATGAGGGTACCTCTACTTCACCATCATCTCAGTCACCTATGTTATCTCCAGATCATTCCCCTCCCCGTCAGAGATTGTGGAGGTCTATTCAGTTTTACTCAGATGAGGATGAGGATCCAGTGGAGGATACAGAGCAGGTTCAGGTAGAGCCCACACTAGCAGTGACAGCACCCGTCGAGCACGCTCCTATTTGTGCGTGTGTTGACAGGGACAGAGGGGTACCGATGGATCTAGATCAGGTGATGATGCCACGAGATGGCAAAGGCATCATGGAGGATGTACAAGGGGTATTTGAGGTAGGGAAGAGCTCCAGGGTTGCCCAGATACAAGACTTGAGTGATACCCAGTGGATTGATATTACTT
The DNA here is from genome assembly GCA_021014915.2 of Artemisia tridentata subsp. tridentata. Lineage (NCBI taxonomy): Eukaryota > Viridiplantae > Streptophyta > Magnoliopsida > Asterales > Asteraceae > Artemisia > Artemisia tridentata. Next base: position 167,084,639 of record CP139501.1, on the reverse strand, counting down.
GTTGATGCGTGCGATGTGTCGTTGCGGTTTAGCAGTATTAATGCCTACTCAAGTTTTAAATTTATATTTAGCCGACTTATCAATAACACACACACTTAACGAGCAGTGTACCCGGTCAGTATGAATATAATGGTAAGTAGAGTGTCGATCACTAAGAGTGGAACGTATTATCTAGTTATTCTAATCAGTATTTTAATAAATTAAGTTAGCTATACAACCTATTCTAACGCAAGGGGGTTCAGCCTGAGAGACTGGCACGATTTGGTTGCAATTAAATAATAAACTAAACCAATAGGCACGAATCAGCGAATAGCACACACGTACACAGATAAATACTCGAGACAATAAGAAGATCTGTCCTTATGATTAAGTAGATTGTCACTTGTTTTATTGCTAGTTTTATATGAAGTGTATAGTTCGATGCAACGCACCGAGATTAAGTCCTTTCTCGTTGGTTCTAATCTTATCGGCGAGTAAACCCTTAATGATTACTTATGACTATCCTATTTATCTTTCTTCCTACTTTTCTACAGACGATAGAATGCATAGGCGATCTAATAAATAGGCGAGGGCAGAGGCATGGCGACCCGATCAACGCTCAGCTAGACACAGAGGTTATCAATGCACTAATAAATGTCACCAAAGACATCAACATATAAACTTTAATTAATGAGAAAGCAGTTTTAAGGGAGTGCAATCTTTCCGTTGTCACATTACACAAGCCACCAATCTTGATGAATTAAAGTTTACTAACACAATAAAACAAAACTACTTAATGAATTAAACACATGCAGCACCTTCTTACAGCTCTTGTATCTTTGTTTGGGTGTGTCTTGTGCTGCCTATTCGTCTGAATTCGTCCTAGGGTTTCTGTACTTCGGTCTTCTGTCGAACTTTGGAACTCTTAATTCGTCTGGTCTTTGGGGTATTTATAGTTTCTGTCTGAGGGTAAGATGCGGCGCATCTAGTAAGTAGATGCGGCGCATTGACTTAACTTTGCGTGGGGTCCAAGATTAATATATTCAGGAATATTCGTACACCGCCAGAAGATGCGGCGTAACTCCATAAATAGATGCGGCGCATGTCCTCTTGTATCTTGGATCGTATCTGGTGAAATCTTGATAGTGATGCGCCGTATGTAATAAGTGAGATGCGGCGCATCTGGAGCAGATTTGTCTTGATCTTGTACATTTCAGTAGACTCTTAACTTCTTGCATGTTTTGCTCCATAATTAGTCTAAAATCGCCAAGTTTCACCAAATGCTTGTTTTTACCTGAGAATTACAAAAGTAAACGATTAAGTATCAATCCTCATACATAATATAATAAAACAAGTCAAATTAATAGGATAAATGATAGTAATAAAATGTACTTATTTGAGTTCATCAAATATCCCCCCACTTGAACTTTACTTGTCCCCAAGTAAACCTTAGAATTAATCTTATGAAAATGTATCCTAAAAGATATTAGGATTTATTTTTATATTTAAGCATGTATTCATTTTTGTCATAATCACACAACTAAACACTTAACGAATTAGAAGTAAAATAAAATATTCTGATAAAAGCAAATCTAATCGTTTCACTGTCCAGTCGTGACAAATATTCTATCATAAGCTTGGCAAGTATACACATCTCCCCCACTAAAGCCAAGGAATAACAAGTCTAAAGCGGTAAAAAGGGTTTTGAGGTTTAAGGGTTAATCATTCTCTTTAATCTCTATCGATCTCAAATTACAGAAAAGGCGACAAAATCACAAATACATGATCGAATCCACGAACACGATACTTGCAATTGCTCAAATCCTTAACTCGAATAGGCTAAAGATAGGTCCAAACTTCACCAATAATAATATATCAAAAAGGGCGACAAAATCATAAATACATAGCCGAATCCACGACTACGATACTTAAGATTACTCAAATCCCTAATCTCAATAAATCAAAGGTTTGGTTGGATAAAGAATAATACAGGGTATGGATAAATTTTGGGATATAAATTGGTGTAAAATGAAAAACAAACAAAACAGATAAATTAAAATCCTAAGTGTGGTTAATCACTATCCCAACCATCCCATGAATAAGACTCATATCATAGAATAACTCACGCTTTAACACTTGAAACACACGCTTTAGGTAGACACGAATTATACTCAACAAGATCTCAATCAAAGAATAAACCTTAGTTGGCATTCCCATAACTGCCAACTCCCATTCAATCCATAGATATAATATACAACAACTAGTGGTGATATCGACCACTTAATACAAAACTTCACATAAGTTGGTTAAACAATCTTCCAACTTTCTTCTTTCTTTTTCTTTTCTTATTTTTTTTCGATTTTTTTTTTTTTTTTTTTTTGACATAAACAAAGATGTGTAAAATTTCACCACATCACTATAATGATAATTCTGGATAATTTTTCCGTACTTTTCATGACTTCAGAAATAACGGTAATAGCGAAAGTAGTAAACACACGAAAAATAAACTCAAAGATATACAATATTTACTTTCACTCCAATTGCATTGTGCAATTTCCCGACCTAACCATAGATAATGAATTACGCACGCGAACACAGGTAATGTAAGAAAACACACTTTGCCTAAAGCAATTAACCAACCACGGATCTTAATCTATAGGGTAGGCTAAGGTGTAAGGGTGTAACGAAACATTTTAAACAAAGGTGTAAGAAACGAAAGGAATGGCTCTGAGTGTTTTTCTAGGGGTATCTTACTCTAAAAGTGAGAGTAACAAAGGGTTTATACGGGGGTTAACTAACCAGTGTAGTTAGCTAATAACACATAACATATAAAGGCTATTTGGGTGTAATCCTAGAAATTTACCAATTTAGACAAGTCATTCCAATTATATAAATAATACTTATTATGGTGGTCTCGAATAGTATACAAGCCAAGTTCTAAAGTTTACAAGTCACCGGCACACTCATAGATTTGTGAATTTTGAAAAATCACAATTTTTGAAAATAACGTCATGTGTGCAGCTATGCAACTTAGACTTTAAACAAAAACATGCTAAAAAAAAATTTTAAAATTTTTATATATTAAGCACATTTTAAGCATATATTTTTTTAAAAAGTTTAGGACAAGTAAGTGTTAAGTGTTCTAATTCTCTAATCCCCCCACTTAAGTTAAACAACGTCCTCGTTGTTTGTATAAAAGGTTAAAAACTGGAAAATAAAAGAATTAGAACAGAAAAACTCCCCTGAGATTTGCTCGGTATGATCCTCCATTTGTATAAGAGCAAAAATCATCTTTCTTGTGGATGAGAACGTTTAAGCTTCATAATAGATGTATCCACAGGAAATGCAGGAATCTATAATACCACCAAGGCTTTAAAACACACCTAAATTAAGAAAGGTTCAAACTTGCATAATACATTAGTAGTTAGTTGAAATAAAACTTGAAAATTAAAAATGAAAATCATCAGGTCAGTCGATGCGCCGTATCTTATGGAAGAAGATACACCGTATCGAGCCTGGAATAAATACGGATCAGAATAGAAGATGCGCCGCATCCTTAACCAGGGATGCGCCGCATTAAAATAAACTGATAAAAAGTTTTAAAGTAGAAAATAAAAAAAATGCAAAAAAATAAAATAAAAATAAAGATATGACCATTGCAGGAGATGCGTCGCATCTCAGAATTGAGATGCGCCGTATCCTCTGCGGCCTGACTGACTCGACACAAAAACAGAATAATAAAAATTTCTCCGGGTTGTCTCCCGGCCAGCACTTGTCTTTATTCTAGAGTCTTCAAGTTAGACTCACTTTCAGCTCATTAATATCGATCATTTATTCCCACATTGCCACGTAGGATCCATTCAGCAACTAACTCATCACGTATATATTCAGGTCCCAACTTCAACACTCCTTTGTAGAATCCTTCCATCATTTGATATGGGTACTCAATCCCTCTCTTCATGTCATCATCACCAATAAAAAGGAATGGAGAAAATTTGTAGCAGAACCTATTAGTAGCATATTTAAATCCAGGGTGAGTGCGGGGCATCATATAAGTGATAACGTTGCTTCCACATTGAAAGGTGATTTTTCCTTCAAATCGTTTTGCATTAATAGTGATCTCCCTACAAAATGGTTTTCCAACAATCACGTCACCCATACTGTTGTCACAATAGGCATTCATGTCTTCAACAACTGCGAACTCAGTAACAACAGTAAAGCATCCAACGAAGATCGGGACATTAATGAAGGCTCCAACCACATTCTTTCCCTTATATTCCACTTTCTTTCTCATAATAGAATTGTAAAAGCTTCTTGACATGACATTGATTGGTAAAATAGGAAAGAAATTGGCGTCAATACACTTGTACCCAATCATGCATGGGAATTGCAAATTGTAAGCACAATTGGCGTGGATCCTTCTACCGTAATCCCAAGAACCATCATATCCCTTAAATTCATCATAATTTCTAGTATTAATAACGTTGACTTTTGGACTATCTAGAATTTCTCCTTCTTCTAACTCAGATTCCGCATCATCCATGAACAGGTCATTGGATTCTAATGGTCCATCAAGGTCATTAAGTTCAATGTAGTCCCCATCGTAACGTTCGGGTGATTTATCCTGCACTAATATATCATTCATAAAGTTGGCTTCGAAGTCGAAGTCAATCAGTTCTCCGAATCCTTCCATTTTCCTTCTGAAATAATCACAAAAGCATCAATAGGATTTGTTCGCTAGAAGAAGAATTAATAAATTCAGAAACGGATATAAGAATAAAAATAGCTGATATCTGCAGACGATGCGCCGTATCCAAAAAGTTGGATACGCCGTATCTTATAATCGTTAAAATTTAATCAGACTTTATTCAGAAAATAGATACGCCGCTTATAAATTAGAATGCGCCGTATCTGTTTTAATAATCAAAAATCGATATTTATTTAAAATTAAATGCGTCGTATTAACAAATGTTAATGCGCCGTATTTTCGTTACGTTTCAAAATATAAGATTTTTGATTCAGAAGATACGCCGTATCGATAAAAATCGATACGCCGTATCTGTTTAATAATTCGAAAACTGTTTTTAATTAAAATAATAGATACGCCGTATCTGCTAAAGCAGATGCGTCGTATCGCGTTAACGTTTAGAAAAAAAATTTCCTTAAAAACAGATACGCCGTATCTTGGGGAAAAGATGCGTCGTATCGAATTAATTAAACGCGTTGTATTTTATAAAAATTAAACGCAATACGCCGTATCTGATAAATCAGATGCGCCGTATCGTTCGATTAAGCTCAGTACAACGATAGCAGAACACAAAAAATACGAAAAATAAAAACAAATAAAAACACAAACGAAAATAAACACAAGTAAAAGCAAACAAATAACACACAAAAAACAGAAAATATGCAAAATAATACAATGAATACAAATTAATCTAATACACAACAGAATTAGCGGTTAGATAAAAAAATTAAAAATCTAATTAAAATACTAATCAAATTAACAGATAATAACAATTCACTCCCCGGCAGCGGCGCCAAAAACTTGATGCGTGCGATGTGTCGTTGCGGTTTAGCAGTATTAATGCCTACTCAAGTTTTAAATTTATATTTAGCCGACTTATCAATAACACACACACTTAACGAGCAGTGTACCCGGTCAGTATGAATATAATGGTAAGTAGAGTGTCGATCACTAAGAGTGGAACGTATTATCTAGTTATTCTAATCAGTATTTTAATAAATTAAGTTAGCTATACAACCTATTCTAACGCAAGGGGGTTCAGCCTGAGAGATTGGTACGATTTGGTTGCAATTAAATAATAAACTAAACTAATAGGCACGAATCAGCGAATAGCACACACGTACACAGATAAATACTCGAGACAATAAGAAGATCTGTCCTTATGATTAAGTAGATTGTCACTTGTTTTATTGCTAGTTTTATATGAAGTGTATAGTTCGATGCAACGCACCGAGATTAAGTCCTTTCTCGTTGGTTCTAATCTTATCGGCGAGTAAACCCTTAATGATTACTTATGACTATCCTATTTATCTTTCTTCCTACTTTTCTACAGACGATATAATGCATAGGCGATCTAATAAATAGGCGAGGGCAGAGGCATGGCGACCCGATCAACGCTCAGCTAGACACAGAGATTATCAATGCACTAATAAAAGTCACCAAAGACATCAACATATAAACTTTAATTAATGAGAAAGCAGTTTTAAGGGAGTGCAATCTTTTCGTTGTCACATTACACAAGCCACCAATCTTGATGAATTAAAGTTTACTAACACAATAAAACAAAACTACTTAATGAATTAAACACATGCAGCACCTTCTTACAGCTCTTGTATCTTTGTTTGGGTGTGTCTTGTGCTGCCTATTCGTCTGAATTCGTCCTAGGGTTTCTGTACTTCGGTCTTCTGTCGAACTTTGGAACTCTTAATTCGTCTGGTCTTTGGGGTATTTATAGTTTCTGTCTGAGGGTAAGATGCGGCGCATCTAGTAAGTAGATGCGGCGCATTGACTTAACTTTGCGTGGGGTCCAAGATTAATATATTCAGGAATATTCGTACACCGCCAGAAGATGCGGCGTAACTCCATAAATAGATGCGGCGCATGTCCTCTTGTATCTTGGATCGTATCTGGTGAAATCTTGATAGTGATGCGCCGTATGTAATAAGTGAGATGCGGCGCATCTGGAGCAGATTTGTCTTGATCTTGTACATTTCAGTAGACTCTTAACTTCTTGCATGTTTTGCTCCATAATTAGTCTAAAATCGCCAAGTTTCACCAAATGCTTGTTTTTACCTGAGAATTACAAAAGTAAACGATTAAGTATCAATCCTCATACATAATATAATAAAACAAGTCAAATTAATAGGATAAATGATAGTAATAAAATGTACTTATTTGAGTTCATCACTTGTGATACCAACACGGGTGTACGTGCTGCTAGTCCGGAGTACACTCCATCATCTCCTTTGTTTGTGCTACCTCCATCTCCGATACCTTCTCCGCTTCCATCACCAGTGGTTTCTCTGCTTCTACCAGCCTCACCAGCCGAGCTCGAGGAGCCTACTATCATGGAGCAGGTATGGATTCAGCTGGCGAACCATGCCAGTTTGCTCGATGTGCACTCAGATCAGATTGAGAGGTTGGAGCAGCCTGACCGCATTCAGAGTGTTGAGAGGCGGATTGGGACAGTTGACAGAGCTGCATGTGTATTGTTTGAGGAGATTTATTCTGAAAGACGTGTGATGATTGGCCTGGGAGCCAGATTAGATTCATTGGAGAGGTTACACGGTAGAGAGCTCAGGGATTTGGACTTTAGGGCTATCGGTTTGGGCAGAGGCCAGACTAGGATTCATGGGATGTTGAGGAGAGCTCGAGGTACTGATCGCGCTCAGTGGCAGAGGATCATGACTGCTGAGTATACGATCAGTGCTGTGATGAGAGAGAACCAGGAGTTGAGACACCGTGTGGATCATTTGGAGGCTGCTATTGGAGGGATGACTGCAGCATTCGAGCAGTTACGCCTTGAGCGTGACCGAGCGTAGATTAGTTTTAGTAGATGATGTATTCCACTAAACTGATGAGTTATCAGTTAGTGATGGACTATTAGCCTTGCTTGTGATTTTGTGTACCTCTATTTATTTCGATATATATATAACAAGCTTGGTTTATCTATTTTGATTGTTCATTTCCTCTGTGGTTGACCTTATTCTTGCATTCTGTCTATGATGTTCATATACTCATGTGACACCTTCACTCTATAATCGAGATCTCATTTATCATTATCTTCTTGTGATGCAGATAAATGGCACCCAAACGACAGTCAACTAGAGTCACACGAGGACGAACTGCTAACACACCTGCCCCAGCAAGAGCAGTGCGAGGCAGGACTGCTGAGAATGCCAACTCAGCAAGAGCCGCGCAAGGCAAAGATGTTGAGAAAGCCGCCCCAACCAGGGCCGCGGAAAACCCACCTGTGGTGAACCAAGAAACGCTAGATCAGCTTGTCAATGATTGTGTGGCAGCCGCACTCGCAGCCGCAAACAACTCAACCACCAACACCGGAACGTCAAGGCCAGTGACCAACAGCCGTGGCTGCACTTACTCTGAATTCCGAAAGATCATGGTTGGAGGTTTCGTAGGAACAGAGGGTGCCGATGGCCTGACTAGGTGGATTGAAAAGCTGGAAACCGTGTTTCGCATCAGTGGTTGTAACGATGAGGACAGGGTCAAGTATGCATCTTTCACTTTCATGGATGCCGCTTTGACCTGGTGGAACAACTACTTGAAATATGCCAACATGGATGTTGCTTATGTTATGCCGTGGGATGACTTCAAGGAGTTAGTGCTTAAGAAGTATTGCCCACGAAATGAGGTCAAGAAGTTGGAGATAGAATTTTGGAACTTGAAGGTGCAGAATAACAACATGGCTGCTTACAACCAGAGATTCCAGGAACTGGCTTTGCTATGTCCTGAAATGGTTCAGACTGAGACGCGATTGATTGAGAGATATATCGGAGGTTTGCCAAAGTCCATAAGAGGAGATGTGACTACCTCAAGGGCTGCAGATCTCCATGAGACCATGGAAATAGCTAACAAGTTGATGGACCAGGAATTGGAGGATGTCCCAGAAAAGAGTACTGTCAACAAGAGAAAGTGGGAAGACCACTCGAAGGGTAGCAACAGTAACTCAAAAAACAAAAGGCAGGAAGCGGTAAAGGCTTACGCAGCAAGTTCAGGTGAGAAGAGGGGGTATAATAGGAATGCACCTCTTTACAACCGCTGTAAGCTACACCACAAAGGATAGTGCACGGTAAAGTGTCACAACTGCCAGAGAGTGGGACATTTGGCCAAGAATTGCAGGTCAAGACCCCTAGCCACCGCTCAAGCAGCACCACCCAACAACCGTAGAACGAAAGTCACCTGCTATAGATGTGGTGAGAAGGGTCATTACTGTAATGAGTGCAATAAACCCATAAACCAGGGAAACGGTGGTGGTCATGGTAACCAAGGAGCAGCAGTTAACAATGGGAACCAGGGCAATGGAGGAGGAGCCCGTGGGAGAGTTTATGTTGTGGGCAGAAGGGAAGCCCAGGATGACCCGAACGTGGTGACGGGTACGTTTATTTTAAATAATCGTTATGCATCAATATTGATATGGGGGCAGATAGAAGTTTTGTGTCGACTGCTTTTAGTTCCTTAATTGATATTGCTCCAATCACCTTAGACAACGTCTTTGACGTAGAATTAGCTAACGAGAAATTAGAAATGGTAGATACCATTATAAGAGGTTGCACTCTAAACTTGTTAAACCACCCATTCAACATCGATCTCATGCCAGTAGAGTTGGGTAGTTTTGACGTCATCATAGGGATGGATTGGCTATCGAAATATCATGCCGTCATCATCTGTGATGAAAAGATCGTCAGAGTACCCTACGGGAACGAGTTTCTGATAATAGAAGGAGATCGGAGCGATCGTGCACGCTCGTCAAGATTGAGCATCATCTCGTGTACGAAGGTGCAGAAGTGCATCGAGAAAGGATGCCGCCTCTTTCTAGCTCATGTTACTGAGAAGAAAGAGAAGGAGCCCAAAGAGAAACGATTGGAAGACATGCCAATCGTAAGGGATTTCCTGAAAGTTTTTCAAGAAGACCTACCTGGACTCCCACCGGCCAGACATATCGAATTTCAAATCGATTTAGTACCAGGAGCCGCGCCTGTAGCGTGAGCACCCTATCGGCTAGCACCAACGGAGTTACAAGAGTTGTCTGATCAGTTGGCTGAACTATCAGCGAAAGGTTTTATCATACCGAGTTCTTCACCTTTGGGAGCTCCGATCCTGTTTGTTAAGAAGAATGATGGATCCTTCAGGATGTATATCGACTATCGAGAGCTGAATAAGCTAACCATCAAGAATCGATACCCACTCCCGAGAATCGACGACCTATTCGATCAACTACAAGGTTCATCAGTTTACTCTAAGATTGACCTGAGATCAGGTTATCATCAACTCCGAGTCCGGGAAGAGGATATCCCGAAGACTGCATTCAGAACCCGATATGGCCATTATGAATTCCAAGTTATGCCATTCGGCCTAGCTAACGCACCAGCAGTATTCATGGACCTCATGAATCGAGTGTGTAAGTCGTACTTGGATAAATTCGTGATCGTGTTCATTGACGACATCCTGATATATTCTAAGAATGAGAAAAAGCACGAGGAACACCTCAAGCTAATCTTAGAATTATTGAAGAAGGAGGAGTTATATACCAAGTTTTCGAAGTGTGAATTCTGGATATCAACTGTGCAGTTTTTGGGCCACGTGATCGATAGTCAAGGCATTCACGTGGATCCCGCAAAGATCGAGTCAATAAAGGATTGGGAGACACCCACAACACCTACCGAAATACACCAATTCTTAGGACTTGCCGGTTATTACCGAAGGTTTATAGAAGGTTTCTACAAGATAGCGAAGCCTTTAACTAAACTGACACAAAAGAATGTGAAATATGACTGGGGAGATAAGGAGGAAGAAGCTTTTGAACTCCTTAAGGAAAAGTTGTGTAGCGCACCTATTTTGGCCTTACCTGAAGGTAGTGAAGACTTTGTCGTTTATTGCGACGCTTAACACAAAGGTTTGGGAGCCGTGTTAATGCAGAGAGAGAAGGTGATAACATATGCTTCTCGATAACTAAAAACCCATGAGAAGAACTACACAACCCATGACCTAGAGTTAGGATCAGTTGTGTTTGCACTTAGAATCTGGAGGCACTATCTCTATGGTACAAAGTGCATGGTGTATACCGACCACAAAAGCTTACAGCACATCTTGAACCAGAAGGAGCTGAACATGAGACAGCGCCGATGGTTGGAATTGCTTAGCGACTACGATTGTGAGATCCGTTACCACCCAGGAAAGGCAAATGTGGTTGCCGATGCCCTCAGCAGAAAAGTGCGGATCAAACCTCTCAGAGTCAGATCATTAGGAATGACGATCAGTTCACCGCTTCCAGAGAAAATTCTTGAGGCTCAGGTCGAGGCACTCAAGGAAGAGAACCGATCGCGTGAGAAGATTTACGGAATGCCAGAGAGTGATTGGCTTTGTAAAAAGATCCGATGGAGTTTTGTGTTATGGGGATAGAAGTTGGATCCCGCTATACGGAGGAATTCGTGATTTGATCATGCACGAATCCCACAGATCCAAATACTTCATCCATCCAGGATCTGAAAAGATGTACATGGATTTGAAGAAGCTATACTGGTGGCCAAACATGAAGGCCGATATAGCTGAGTACGTCAGTAAATGTTTAACGTGTTTAAATGTCAAAGATGAACACCAGAGACCATCCGGTCTACTTGTACAACCCAAAATTTCAGAATGGAAGTGGGAGCGCATTGTTATAGATTTTATCACCAAACTGCCTAAGACATCGAGCGGTTACGACACGATCTGGGTAATCATGGACCGTCTTACTAAATCTGCTCATTTCCTTCCTATAAAGGAGAACGATAGCATGGACAAACTTGCACGACTGTACGTGAAGGAAATTGTCGCAAGGCATGGTGTGCCTATTTCTATCATCTCTGATCGAGACAGTCGTTTCACATCTAACTTCTGGAATTCGCTCCAGGACGCATTGGGAACAGACCTCGACATGAGTACAACTTATCATCCTCAGACTGATGGTCAGAGTGAAAGGACTATTCAGACGTTAGAGGACATGCTGAGAGCCTGTGTGATTGACTTCGGGAACAGCTGGGATAGGCATTTGACTTTAGCCGAGTTTTTCTACAACAACAGCTACCACACCAGCATCAAGGCTGCACCATATGAAGCACTTTATGGTCGTAAGTGCAAATCGCCAATATGTTAGGCTGAATTCGGCGAAAGCCAACTTACCGGACGAGACCTAGTCCACGAGACTACCGAGAAAGTTGTGCAGATCAAGAACCGAATGCATGCGGCTTATGACCATCAAAAGAGCTATGCCGACAAAAGGCGAAAACCCCTTGAGTTCCAAGTGGGTGATAAAATGATGTTAAAGGTCTCGCCATGGAAAAGCATGATAAGATTTGGTAAACATGGGAAGTTGAACCCTCGTTATATTGGACCTTTTGAGATTCTTTCCAGAATCGAACCGGTAGCCTATCGACTTGAATTGCCATCCGAACTCAGCGCTGTGCACGACGGTTTTTAAGTCAGCAACTTGAAAAAGTACTTATCTGATGATAACGCTGTCATTCCCTTGGATGAGATTCAGCTTGATGAGAAACTAAATTTCATCGAGGAACCGATTGAAATCATGGACCGGGAAGTTAAACGACTAAAGCAGAGTCATATCCCAATTGTGAAGGTCCGTTGGAACTCTCGCAGAGGTCCCGAGTACACTTGGCAGAAAGAGGATGAAATCAAGCGAAAGTATCCTCATCTCTTTTCGAATTCATCGAGTAACACGAATTGAAATCCGGGACGGATTTCCCAATTAGCTGGGGAGACTATGACAAATGGTAATTTTCACATTTTAAGTTAATAATAAATATTTATTTATTATTTTTAAGCCAAGCATTTCTATGCGTAACTGCATGTTTCTGAGCATTTCTGAACATTTTTGGGAGCTGTCCCGCATACTGTAGCTTACAGTCACTGCTGAAAAAGTTTATTTTTGTCAGTACGTGTAAATTATTCTATTTCTGATAGTTACTGATAAGTTTCGTATTTAACTGAGAAGCTTTCTCGTATTTACTGAAAAGCAACCTCACACACGAACCGACAGCATAGTATATATGGTAGCAGTCAAATAAATGCATTTTTGAGCAAATAATAATATTTTATTATTATTCTGACGAAAACGTCAATAAAATCTTTATTTTGCGTATACGTGTCCAAAAGCGTCAAACCGGGACTTTACGGTAACATTTAAGCTTAAACCGACACACGATACACCAACGAGGAGCAAAAATATTTTCCCTCCCCTTGTTTTTGTCGTTTGCCGCCACTAAGCCACACCAAGACAAGGATTTTGATATGCATGGATTTATTAGTGGATGATGACACATGATATACTTGTTTGTTACTTAATAAGTAACACAAACTAACACACACACTCATTTCATCTCATCTAAACTTCCTAGATCATTTCTCTCATCTCAAACTCACGACCCAACATAAAATTTAAGATCTACAAAAATCTAGTGAAGTTTGAACTAATCGGGGTGTACTTTCAAGTGTTTTGGGTTAATCGGAACGTATTGTGGGTAAATTTGGTGCAATTTGGAGTCTTTTTGGTCTCTCCTACCACTCGACATTTTCAAGAACTTTGTAAGAATCCACAAAACTTGTTCAATCTTGTTCATTTCATGTTATCTGATGTCTAAAGATGTTACCAAATGCTTATTATGTATGTTGTGTTAAATTGAAAAAGCTAGGGTTTGATATATATTTTATGGTTGCTCGACTTTTTTGAAGTTTTTATACAAGTTATGTTATTTCTTGCTTGTGTGGTAAATCTTGTTGCTTGTGGTACTAGTTTGATGATACAAATGAGCTTTGAACTAATTACGCGAGTTTAAGTAATATAAGTGTTAATTTGAGCTTATATACTAATCGACTCACTTATAAGATAAATTATTATTGGGGTTTTGAAAAATATAAAGTTTTGGCTCTAGTGGTGAAATAGTGAAACTTATGCTTAATATTTTAGTTTGGATAGCTTATTGAAATAAGCACTAGCTTATTTGTTTCGGCTTATTTGTTTTGTGTTAACTTTGGTCTCGACACATATTGGGCCGAGCCCAATAAGTTTCGACCTTAGTTGATTATTTGACCAATTTGCTTATTAATAATTGCTTATTTGATTTATTTAAAAATCGTTACGAAAGCTATTCGGATTAAAAGGGCTTAAAAGTTTAAAACTAATTTTGGGCTTATGATGTGCTTGACACAAAATGGTCCGAGCCCATGTGGTTTCGGCATTGGTTTGACTTTTTGACCAAACGACGTGATGGACATGTTAAATTGATTTTTAGAAACTTAACGATATATATATATATCGTAACATAAAAGGGTTAAATTATTTTTGGACTAAACTTGGACTATTGGACCCATTATGGACTTTCCGGCCCAATATATATCTCGGATGACAAAAATGAGTTTTCGAACATCTTTCGACCTTTTATAAATATTTTGACTTATTAAAACGTTATATATCGATTAAAACCGTTTTGAACTCGTTTTGACACCTTAAGCCCAATAAGACAAATAAATGGGCTTTTCGGCCCAAAGTTGTAGTTGTTGACTTTTGAAAGTTTTTTGACTAAACGTTGACTTTTGTATCGAAACCCATAATTAAGAAGTAATCGTAACGATAAATATAGTTATAACGATAAATATACATTTTGGACTAGTTTTGCAAATGTAGTTAACGTAAGGGATTATTTGAGGAAATTGCAACACTTAGGAAAAATGAAAAAGTTTGAATAAACGAATGGGTCATGCCCGATTTTTCTAAAATTTCGACACTTAGAATATTTTCAGATGAAAACCGACTAAAAGACGAAACGGATTATTTTGATTATTAAAAATATTAATTCTTCTAAATTAACATTTTTAGACTTTATAAGACTTATAAATATATTTTAGATATTTATACACTTACACTTATTTAATTTCTCAAAATTAAATACTTATAAGTTCTTTATAATTATTATTATATTATAAATAATTATAATATAATAATACCCCACTATCACCATTATCATATTAATTTTTCAATACCTATTTAATTAATTGTAAGCCCTAATTAATTAAATACTTAATTATTAAATATATATATGTACGATAATATATATATATATATATATATATATATATATATATATATATATATATATATATATATATATATATATATATATATATTACTTACGCATTTTGCGACGACAAGCACTAAGCACGGAAGTTCTATCGTACGTATTTTCACCATATACCTTCATCATGAGCCATCACCAAAGAGTCTTAAATGATGAACTATTTTGAATTGTACCTTACCACACAGCAAGCAAGATATACACGAGCACTTGACACACATAAACCTTTCAAATGAGTTAAAACGTTTAAAATATGAATGTTTCGCTAAGACTTACCATACTGATCTAGGTCGGGTGTCGGAGCGGTTGCACTGTGTTATTGTTGACTAGTAGATTGCTATTGTTATTAAGGTGAGTTTATAGCCCCATTTTTATACGTATTATTTTTATAATACTTGGGGTGAGAAACATGCAAAACTGTTTTCATTGACCAAATTGAACTTTGTTTTTATACACACTGGTATGTGGATAACCTTGTTGGGGATTATGATTTGATATTTACAAAACTACAAAGGCATAAATGAAGACAAATGAAACGATGGGGACTAAATGTAATATTTTAGTTATCTTCTTGTGAAAGTTAGGTTTTTGTGTAAACCCTATTTATAAAGGGTGTAGGCGGCAGTATGTATGTATCCAGAAAATGTAGATCTCTAATGAGAGTCGATTAGCAAATGTGTGTTTGTACACGTTTTGTAGCAGTTAGGTTTATTTATTATTATCAATAAAACGGCCGTTCGTTAAATAAATTCAACCTTGTTGAACATCATTGATCGTTTATTAATTCCGCTATATGTTATCAATGGTGTTTGTAAAACACATCCTAGATGGGGTAAAAGATTCTTCAACAAGTGGTATCAGAGAGGGTTGCTCTCGATATCTAGGATCTACAAGGTTGGAGATGGAGCAGATCCAAAGGAAGAAGAGCAGATATGATCGGACGTTTTTATTTGTTAATGAAGAACAGATCTGGTAATTGGTTTTTGAGGTAATCGTTACTTTATTAATGATGATATGGTTTATTAAATTTGTTTGTTTCATTCACGTGGGAATGAATTAAAAAAAATTGATGGATCAGTATCATCTTATTATTTAATTCGATCAGATAGTACGATTGTGGTGGAAGTATTATTATTATCGATTGTGGTTAAGATCTGATTGGTTGGTTTTAATTATTTTATGTGGGGCTGTTTGTTTGTCGCTAGTCATTACCTCGTACTAATTTGTTTGTGGAATATGAACTGAGTTGTTATTGATCGTATGGTGGAGCTGCAAGGGATATTATATTCGTACTACCATCAATTGTCGATTGGGATTGGAGCTGGTTAATTCTGGTCTCAGTGGTGGTTAATTCTGGTTGGTGGATATTAAGTCTGCTCTTGGGAACGTTAATACTCCTCTCGGAAGTTAAGTCTGGTCACCAGACTTAATTAGTTCTGCTCTCACAAAGTTAAGTCTGCTCATTCAAATGTTAATTCTGCTCATGGTTTTGGTTAATACTGCTGCGTTTTTGGTTAGTACTGCTCTGCTGGAGTAGTTTTGGATCGCGAACAGGATACTTTATTTTTATGGCTTGTCTTGGTGATTATTTGAAGAAGAAAAGTGAATATGGTTTATTTGATGTTGTAGTTGAGTTTCACAGGTGCGTGTTCTTATCATATCTCAAAGTGGGGTTAGCACTTTGGAGATAACTTGTTTGTTTTATACGGTGGTGACAAAGACTTGATAAATCTAGCAAGGATGTGTGATCTACAAATTACGGTGCGTAATGCTCACATTTGCTATCACTTAAAGGAGTTACATTGTAGTGCTCAGTGTCTCATATAGTTGAGGATTTATCAAGAGTTCCTGGTAGCCTACTTCTAGGGATAAGTTTGGAGTCACGTGGATAGTGCAAGATATAAGACGCAAGTTTGGGAAATTCAACTTCTTCATCAAGTTTGTTATACTCGGTTTTCTTCATCAGTGATTATTTCATAAAGCCTACAGAGTTCGTGATTAAAGAGATGGTTATTGGTTTCAGGGGAAGCTTGTTTAACCATCTACATGCACCACTCAAGGGGAAGTGATTCGATTCAAGTTGCATTGAAGACCCCTATTGGATGATTACAAAAAGGGGAAGATGATTGGTTTGCAGCTTGTTATGTGTGGTGACATGTTCAAGAAGATTGTTTCATGGAGATAGTTTTGTAATATCAAATAGGGGAAGATTGTTGGGGATTATGATTTGATATTTACAAAACTACAAAGGCATAAATGAAGACAAATGAAACGATGGGGACTAAATGTAATATTTAGTTATCTTCTTGTGAAAGTTAGGTTTTTGTGTAAACCCTATTTATAAAGGGTGTAGGCGGCAGTATATATGTATCCAGAAAATGTAGATCTCTAATGAGAGTCGATTAGCAAACGTGTGTTTGTACACGTTTTGTAGCAGTTAGGTTTATTTATTATTATCAATAAAATGGCCGTTCGTTAAATAAATTCAACCTTGTTGAACATCATTGATCGTTTATTAATTCCGCTGTATGTTATCAATGGTGTTTGTAAAACACATCCTAGATGGGGTAAAAGATTCTTCAACAGGCACCTAAGCAATGGCATCAAAAATTTGATGAAGTGGTTTTGTCAAATGGTTATCTTCTTAATCAAGCTGACAAGTGTGTATATGGAAAATTTGATGAATCTGGTAAAGGAGTCATCATTTGCCTATATGTTGATGACATGCTGATCTTTGGCACTGACCAAAATCAGGTTGACCTGACAAAGGAATTTTTGTCATCAAGGTTCTCCATAAAGGACATGGGGGAGGCTGATGTTATCCTTGGTATAAGGATTAAAAATGAAAGTAACAAAATTTCTATCTCTCAGTCTCATTACATTGAGAAGGTGTTGAGGAAATTTAATTACTTTGATTGTACTCCAGTGAGTACTTCTATGGATACAAGTAAGAAGCTGATGCCTAATACTGGTAAGGTTGTATCTCAACTTGAGTATTCTAGGGTGATTGGCTGCCTGATGTATGCCATGACTTGTACAAGACCTGATATTGCTTTTGCAGTGGGTAAACTGAGCAGGTATACTAGTAACCCTAGTTCTCATCACTAGCAAGCAGTTCAGAGGGTACTGAAGTATTTGAATAAAACTATGGATTATAGTCTCTCATATACTGGTTATCCTTTAGTATTAGAAGGATACACTGATGCAAGTTGGATCAGTAACACTGAAGACAATTCGTCTACCAGTGGCTGGGTATTCCTACTTGGTGGAGGTGCAATTTCTTGGGCATCCAAGAAGCAAACTTGCATCACCAGTTCAACAATGGAATCTAAATTTGTGGCTTTAGCAGCTGCTGGTAAAGAAGTTGAATGGTTGAGAAACTTGCTTCTTGAGATTCCATTGTGGCATAAACCTATAGCACCTATTTCTATCCGTTGTGATAGTGCTGCTACATTGGCTAAGGCTTATAGCCAGATGTACAATGGGAAGTCTAGACACTTAGGTTTCAGGCATAGCATAATTCGTGAGCTTATCATGAATGGGGTGGTATCTATAGAGTTTGTTAAATCTCAACAAAATTTAGCTGATCACTTGACGAAGGGTTTGGCTAGAGACTTGGTTTTAAAGTCTGCTAAAGGGATAGGTTTAAATTTCAACTTAGTCACTGAATGTGAAGACACCCAACTCCCTCCTAACACTAC